>CM062296.1:191777604-192365586 GCA_031216915.1 Pictodentalium vernedei | reverse complement strand
CGAAACGAGTCGTGAATTCGAATTGATAGTGTCACAGCGGCCTCAGAATCACTGAGAATGCGAGTTTTGGCCCTCATAGGTTTCAAAATTTTCCCAGAGAAAGGCCCCCAGACCCCGCCAACGAGAAGGGGATACCACATCTGGTGCTCTCCCCCGCCTCGCCACTGCGCGACTCGAATCATGCTACTACCAGCACAATGGGCGCCCCTTTTGCATGGATCTCCGCCTTGATACCCCTCTCCCAATATTTTTACCTTCTCACGTCCCTGTCCTTGTTCTATTAGTATGAGCGTTAAATACACTTGTCGTAATTATCTTTTATAACATGTTCGAGGGGGAGGGGAGGTATTTCGCGGGCATTGGTGGGATGCTTTGGGAAGGAGAGGGGTAGGAGTGTTTCCCGTGTATTACATCCACAGTATTAAACACACGCGTAAGATATGTACACTGTTTTGGGGCTGAGGCTATAGCTGTGTTTTGAGTGCCGTGTGTCGAAAAAGTGTTCCACATACGGTGTGGGGGAGGGGCGGGGGGGGGGGGGGGGGGGCAGCGAGTTTATTGCGCTATAGTTGTTTCATTTGTTTGTGTGAATTCCATCTCATTTTCTGTGTTTATTGGTATGAGAGTTATATGCGCTTATCGTAATTATCGTTGACAACATGTGCGAGGGAGAGGAGCGGAATATCACGGGCATGGTTGGGGTGCTTGGGGTGGGGTGGGTAGGTGTTTTTCCCATGTATTACATCCAGAATATTGAAAACACCCGCGATATATATAAATTGTTTTGCTGGTGGGGGCTATATGTTTCCTGTCATCAGAGTCACGTGATTTTATCTCGAGATAACGAGATATTTTCTCGTTATAACGAGAAAAGATCTCGTTATAACGAGATGTTTTCTCGTTATAACGAGATAATATCTCGTTATAACGAGATCTTTTCTCGTTATAACGAGATCTTTTCTCGTTATAACGAGATACTTTCTCGTTATAACGAGATGTTTTCTCGTTATAACGAGATAATATCTCGTTATAACGAGATCTTTTCTCGTTATAACGAGATACTTTCTCGTTATAACGAGATGTTTTCTCGTTATAACGAGATGTTTTCTCGTTATAACGAGATAGTATCTCGTTATAACGAGATGTTTTCTAGTTATAACGAGATCGTATCTCGTTATAACGAGAAAACATCTCGTTATAACGAGATAAAAATAAATATTTGAGTGTCCTAAATCAGCCACCGTACTAATCGGCAATGGGCAAAAAAAAAAAAAAATCGCTGATATAAGATTTGGATACCACCCCCCCCCCCCCCCCCCCCCCCCCCCATCCCGTATAATTGAAGGTCGGATTGTCTCCGTCGAAATGATCTTGTCTTCATTCATTCTCGTAGCGGTTCATCTGTATTTTTAAAATGAAATTATGGAATAATAGAACGAGTATTTCAGTGAATAAAATGTGTTCTGGGTATACGGTGTTTTTGAAAGAACAACGTGACAGTCTTGGCGATACATCCTGGCGTTTCGCTGCGGCAATAGCTTTTCCGACACGGGATTATGGATTCTATACTGTGCCGAGTGCCCGAACATTTCAAAGTTAAAACGCGGTAATTTAATTTTTATTGTAGCATGAGCTTTTTACCGAAATAGTTTAGATGAACTAAAATGAGAATGTATTATTCATTAAAAAAATTAATCGTCCAATATCCGGGAAAAAGCACGATAACCGCTAGCAAGCTTTCTGTTAATTATTTACCCGACGTAACTGCCTAAACCGACCCACCTTAAATACACAATTTTCCATTCAAACTTTATATATTTTCAATTTTTTTTCAAAAACACAGCTTATGACCCTCATTGTAACGAGCTCATTGGGCTCATTCCAATGAGGGGTCATAAGCTATGTGTTTGACCCAAAATATGAAAATCTAGTCATTCAAGAATTTATCTTGCGGCAAGTGCCGTTTGCTATCCCCATTGGGTGGACACTAATGCCAGAAAGCTCCCTAGCGGTTGGTATGCTCTTTCTTAAAAATAGTGGGTTTATTTTTTGTGGGTGGAAATTATAGACTAATAACACTTTTGCCTGCCACTGTTTTGTCTACTGTATAAGGTGTTTTGGTAATCGCAATTCTCCGCGGCAAGTATGGATTTCTATTCAACTTTGAATTCGGTAGAGGTGTCAACTGCATTGCCCCTTTGACAGATGTTAATGAGTAATAGCTTTGGAAAAGGTGTTGATGATATGGCAGTTACAATAAAGCAGTTATTTACTTCTGTTCAGTAGCCTGTTAACTTTAAATCCTTTGTTTGTTGCTAACCCCCAAAGCCTCCGCTAATTTGACATTTAAAAAAGATATATATTGTTTTGCTT
Source organism: Pictodentalium vernedei (assembly GCA_031216915.1). Classification (NCBI taxonomy): domain Eukaryota; kingdom Metazoa; phylum Mollusca; class Scaphopoda; order Dentaliida; family Dentaliidae; genus Pictodentalium; species Pictodentalium vernedei. The sequence continues at coordinate 192,363,213 of CM062296.1, read as the reverse complement.
TTTGCCGACAAACCTCATTTGATGTATTTTTGGGCGTGAAATTTTAATATAGGTGGATTAATTGCAGCCAATTAAATCTTGTGGTGAATAACAGTTTAGGCACAATATAGCAGCACATCCTCCAAAGTACGGAGGTAATGAATTACTGCAAGTGACATCTGCAGGTGGATTCCCACTCGTCAAAACTTTCAATAACTGACTAAATTGCTCGCAAAATTTCTTCTGTTAGCCCTTTACCCAACGTCAACGGCCAAATTTGGCCAGCACTATACACAAAAATATCAAAATTTTATTATGTTTTAAATTTTTGTCCAAAAAACATAGCTTATGACCTCTCATTGGAACGAGCTCGATGATCTCGAGTCCTTCCAATGAGGGGTCATAAGCTATGTTTTGAGACAAAAGTTTGAAGTTTTTAAATGTTATCCAAGAAATTATTTTGCAGGCATCGTCTGCTATCCGCATTGGGTAAAGGGTTAAGAGACAACCGAGAAGACGGGTGGCTTCCTGCAGTGGTGGTTAAAGAATTTCGCGAAGAAGGGGGGGGGGGGAGGGGGCGAGGGGGGCGTTAATTATCCTCATATAGTATCAGTATGATGCATGGCATCATCCGAGTTGGGTTGAGAGTAACGAGTTTGGTCGATTTTTATCCCTTCCCTCCCCCCACCCCCACAACAAATGGCAAAACTGGTGTTCTCGGCGATTTCGAGGCTGCTATGACCGTCTCACCCCCAGTTACCATAAGATGTTGCGGTGTTGTTCTCGCAACCATAAATTCAAGCAATGTATACCTGGTATGGCGTCGTTTCGTTTTCGTGGGGACACGCTTTATCGATCGGAAGGGTCCCGAGTTGAATTTGGAAGCCGTGTTTTAAAATAGCTCCGGAAAAAGGCACGCGCGGGTGGATCTGATCTGTTTCGACAACAATCCACTTCACTGAATTTCCGAGGCTGTAAAAAGCTGCCAGATATGTCACAAAAATCGTGTTATAATTTGACATTTGGGTGGATTATGATGTTATTCCCCTGACAAAAGCAGGTAAATTCCCTTGATGTTCAAAAATAAAAATGTATAAGCAATCTATAACTTTCCGTGTCTGTTGAAAAACAGACTGAATACTGAGTTTGTTCGCCGGTCTCCAATGACTTCAGAATATTTCATGCAATGCAGATCCAATTGACGGAAGAATCACACTGTTGCACGTGATCGGCGAAATTCTCATTTTTGGGGTAAAATTTATCACACAAAATAACGGGATTTACCGAACCGATTTTCACCTTTAAAGATTTGATTTGATATACAAAATTCCCAAAACAAAATGTATCAGGTACAAAAAAAAAGATTTAGTGAACAGAAATTAATATGTTAATTGGCGAATCTTTTCCCAATACAGTCCAATCAACACTGATTGGTGAATGGATGTTTGACATTATGTAATTACACATAACACATTCAGTCAATTTTTGGAAAATTTTTTCGTATGGAGTGTGCACGTAATGACACTGGTGTGGTAAAAAATAGCCCTCAATGAATGTGACCACCACCCCCCCCCCCCTATACCCCTTTTCATCCAAAACTATGATATAATTCATAAATTAATTGATGTTGACACAAAACAAACATCTTGCGACAAAACTATCACGAATGGGAAATTTATACTGATGTGGTAAAAATTAACAAAAAATAGCCCTCAATGAATGTCCCCCCCCCACAGTATACTCCTCTTCATCAAAAACATGATATAATTCATACATTAATTAATGTTAACACAAAACAAACAACTTGTGACATTAAATATCCTACTTGTGATCATTTTAAATCACATTCAGGCTTCTGAAGACATTTCATATCATGTGTTTGGTGAATCATTTGCAATTTTTGTAAAAAAAAGTCAGTTTTCTGAGTTAAGGCACCTAGAGTCATTGGTATGGTACTGACAAAACATAAAACACTGCTTTTTTCAACAGTATGACCAGTACTGCTCATGTGGTATCTCATAGCACTGTTAAAATGCCTGAAAGCATCCAATATTGATTCTGTGGTGCTATGCTTGAGCAGCAAGTATACATTAGGGCACTTTCTCAACCTTGGATTTAATCCCCACAAACACCCATTCTGATAAAAAGAGTGAAATTGTGGAAAATATGTCTCCAAGGAGGATGAATGAGATATTTGCTTAAACAATTTGTTCTTTTTAGGTGTTTAATATATTTGTGTGTGAATGGGTGAATAGGGGGTGGGGTGGGGGTGGGGGTAGAGTGTGGAAAAATAGTCAGCTGCCAGTTATTGAAAATGTACAACCAGGTAAATGAAAAGCAAAGAAACACTTTGTCTGATGGACAGACAGACAGACAGGCAGTCACACAAATTGAAAGTTTACACAGAAATAAAAACTGACATAAAATGGAAAATTTTGTTTGAAGAGCCAGGAAAAGATTCTCAAACGGAAAAAACCCTCAATGGACCCTGAGTGCTGCAGTACCAAACCAAATTGTAGGAAACTGAGAGTGTATAAGATTGACTTTAGTTTCCCAAAACATACTGTACAGTCTTTCCAATTGTTTCTCATCAACTGAGGCTTCAGTATGGGTGGGCGGGTGGGTGGGTGGGGACTTGATTCAAGGAGAGAACAATATTTCACAGTTGTTAATGTAGTTTTGTGCTGTAACATGGGAACCGTGGAAACAACGCTCGAGCTAAACAAAATTTGATCGCATCACTTTAATTTTGGGATTCAAATATCTTTCTCAAGTATAACCCTTCAGAGAACTTTTTCCGACCCCAAAACAGGGGGTCGTACATCAAATAAGAGGGAAAATTTAGTACAATTTAGTACTGGACTACTTTATTAGTACTAGACTACTTTATTGGTAGCTGTGCACAAATGCCATTCATTCACATTTGCAACTTTATTGTGCTATTTTTTCCACTGTACCCCACCCCCAAATTTGTATTCCAAAATACTCTTTCAACGAAGAAATTATTTTCTAACATTTTTTAACCCTTTCCCAAATATAACAGTCAAAAGCTGCTGGTGCTATTCACAAGTATTGCCATTCCATGTTCATTATTTTCTCGTTTGTTGTGTCTAAAACATAGCTTATGACCCCTCATTGGAATGAGGTCATTCCAGTGGTGTAAAATTCATGTTTTTGACACAAACAAGAGCTGGACTTTCGTCCGGTGCATACCCCCACGTGGTGTACCACCCAGTGTGGGCATTCCTATGACCAACAAATATTATATTACCGATCGGATTATTTTAGATACCGCACACAAAATTGGGGTTAAGTTGTCTACCAGTGATATTTTGCACAGTAATAGAGTTGGGCCCAAGGTTGTTAACCGTAAACCAATGAGTGGGAGGACAATTATATTTCGCCTGAATAGTTATCGTACGAGAAATACGCTGTACAGGGCTAGATCTAATCTGAAGAATGTCCCCTCAGTGGCACAGGGTGCAAACTCTGATAGTAACAGGGTAAACTCTGGAATATTTCTCACTGAAGATCTCACCAAGATTCGATCCCAGTTGGCATGCAGAGCACGCAGACTTGTCAGAGAAAATAAAATTAAAGAGACTTGGACATATGACAGAGTCATTTTTGTCAAATTTGAAAATGGAAGTGTGCAGCGAATTACCACTCAGCGTGATAATGGACGCTCTTGATCTGAATCTCAGACTTGTGTTAACCATTAATAAATCTCAAATCACTCAGCTATGATGACCCTCCAGTATCCGAGTGTCAGGACACCTGATGCCCCGTAAGGCCTGGGCTGACGTGGGGTTATTTAGTCCCGCTGATGAAGTTGCGGGAAAATTAGACCAACGTGGAGGGTCGGAATCCGAGTGTCGCGAACTCGGCGCAGGGAGATGAGTTAGGCCGACGCCGTGATTCCTTCTCTGCCAAATTGGCCTGAAATAGGTTCGATTTCCGTTAGGTGTGATTCCTAATCACTTCATGCTGTGTAATGGAAAGAATGACTTAAAGTAACAACGATTCTTTTATTTACACATAAAAATAAAGCCGTTTCAATATTTCAACAATCAACAATTCGATTCTTTTCACAGAAATTTGGTTGCTAGAGTTAAATAATTCTCAACAATCATATAGTCATTCTATAGCCCTGTACTGGCACTATAGTCTACACACTGGAAATGTTACTACCGTGAGCTCGCCATAAGAGCTTCACAAATCTGAAATGTTACTACTGTGAGCTCGCCATAAGAGCTTCACGCGCTTAGGCTCAAATGTCAACGTCTGCGCGTAACTGTACCTCTGGCTGTCGGAGGGTTCCGACCAGCAATGTTCGTCATCTATGAAGCCACCGTACTTCTGATTTGGGTCAGATATTGTCTACTCATACCTTATGTGCCTTTTGAAAGTCCTCCGTGAAAGTCCTATTGAAATATTCACCGTTCCTGGTTGAATTCACGATTCACAAATGCCCCTTTTGTGCTAGGGCGAAATTGTCACTCACACCGATCTCCAGTCGGTATTACGATGCTTCGACAGCAAAACAAACTACTCAGAACGCAATCAGTCTGACGCTTCAAAGGGTTAATACGCACAATACAATTAACCTACACTTCTGACTATTGCAGGCTGATACCTGCTACTCTACAATCTAAACTTTAACGTTCCACCTGGGTTTTCCTTCTCAACGAACTTGGCACTTGTAGCCGCCTATCAACCTTAAGCTAAATCAATCGTGGAATGCCCTCTCTGGCGATTCCAGCCGTTTCAGGGTCCTGTGATCGAAGGTACCCTTATGCCAGGAAACAGAGTCCACCTGCCCTGGACTTCACCAACGTGTGTGTGACCCCAAGTGTGTGTCTAATGCTTTGGTATAACCCGGAGGTCGACTGGCTGGAACTTTGCTTGTGATTGTTATGCTTTGCAATATGTTTACATTTCTTGCTCGAGTGGAATCTCCGCTCTGAGGAGAATTTAGTGATGGCATATATTAATATATGCTTTGCAACAGGTTTACGTTTAGTACTCTGGTGGAATATCTTTTCTGCCGGGAATTTTGTTGGGCTCGTACATAATTCATTAACTGCTTCTGCTTGAAAGGTGATAGAAACGCCTCAGTCTACCAACATATAAGGTTGATAAATAAATAAGGTCTATAAAAATATGTAACACACTAACTATACGCAGTGGGTTGTGGCCTGGTCGCCCTTGGGGTGGAGTTATCACCCGAAGTACCACCCGAAGTACCACTTTGGGTGATAGCCCCACCCTAAGGGCGACCAGAGATCGATTTTGTGATGGTAAACTCTCCACGTATTATTTCTATTGTCAGTGCTTTGCAACATATTTGCAATTATTGCTCGGATGGAATGTCCAACATGCAGAGATTGATTTTGTGTCGGTAAACACTTCACGTAGTATATAATATGTATATTATCTTGTACATATAATTTGGTGCTCAAGTATACATTTTTTCTCCCATCTCCTGTTTGGAATGTGAAAAGAAACGTCTCAGTCTACCATTACAGAATGTTTATAAATAAATAAGGTTTAGACATGTCTGCAACACAGCAGCCATATGCGGTGTGTGGAGTGTGGGTTGGGTCGTCCGTGGAATGAGGTCATCACTCAAAGGATCACTTCCAAATTCTGTACATATGTTTAAAAACACACGCAGTGTTCCAGCCAATGTACCTCCAAGTTGAACCCGAGGGTCCGTTGGCTGGAACTTTGCTTGTGATTGTTATGCAATGCTTTGTAATAAATTTTTAAATTATTGCTTGGGTGGAATCCTCATTCTGTTGGGGACTTTGCTATGGTACACTCTCCATGTACTATATGTATATATATCATGGATCTTGTTAGGTTCCAACAACCCTCATATTGTGTACATACAATTGGTGTTTCAGTATATAATTTTTCTCCCATGTCCTGATTGAATCTTTCCTATCTCCAGCTTACGAAGTTTTCAACCTGTCACGGCATAACTTTTAAGCCTTATCTGCCCCTTTTCAATTTAAGCTTGTCATAATATTGTCACGCTTCTCCAAGAACTATTTAGTTCCATACTCTATTACGGATTATCCACTTCCATAAATTGATAATTATGACTTCTATTAAGCAGAATATATCTATTTGCATAGAGATGCTACACAGTTACCTTGTACATACTACTTTCTTTCTCCTTTTCCTTGTATTTTATGTTTCCTTCATCTTCATGACTAATTATTCTACATTAACTATCTCCCACTACAACATTCTCTTCCAAGCCAGCTTGAATCCAATTTGCTTTCCAGACAATATCCTTCTGTTACCTGCAATCATGACTAGTACTTACATCCGTGCACCACGTTTACGCTATCGTCGATATTTTGCACAATATATTACATAATGTGTCATATTGAATTATACCGTGCTCGGATTGGTACTTTCAATACCACACTTTATGCTCGCATCCTACGCCAGAAACTGTCGAAGCATCAATCAGTTTGCGTCTTAATTTACCTACTCTTGCGCCTTGGTGGGGTTGAACTCCATAGAAGCTTCACTGCCATTGCTGCTCTTTTCCAGAGAAACGTCATTGAATTAGCTGTCACTTGTGTGACCGAGTCTACTGAAGCAACCTCTCATCTTTACAAGCGAGTGCCTGTCTCAAAAAGTTTGTCCATCTCGAAATTACTAATCTCCATTTTCCTTGCCACGTCGATTTTTCTTTACATGAGTACACTTTTATTGTTGTTGTCGGGTGACATTGAACCGAATCCCGGACCGAGCTCTATCAACTCAAACCCTAACCAGAATACTTTGAAGATTTTGCATCTTAATATTCAAAGCTTAAAACCCAAATTAGATACACGTCAATGTGAATCCTCGTAACATGATATTTTGGCTTTAACCGAGACATGGCTGCACAACAACGACCCAACATCTGATGTCTTACTCCATGGGTTTCACGAACCATTGCGCTGTGACCGGCCGACAAGGGGAGGTGGGGTTGCCATCTACATTAAAGATAATATCTCTTTTCGACAACGACCCGACCTTGATGTGCTGAATACGGAGTGCGTATGGGTTGAAGTATTTACGAAACACAGTAAGTCCTTATTGCTAGGGGCTTTTTACCGCCCACCTAACAGTTCCCCGGATATATGGGATTCCATATCGGCACCCATTGAAAAAGCCAGGGACACGTCACTTGTCGATTTAATTGTTACGGGCGATTTTAATGACAACCAGCTGGTTCCCTCGAGGGTCGGTTTTACTGCAGTATGCAATCTTTTTAATCTGAGGCAGCTTGAGGGTGAACCAACTTGTTTTACTGAGTCGTCAGCCACTCTACTAGATCTTTTTGCTGTGAGTGACACAGTTAACGTGAATGCATGCGAGGTCCTAGAACCGATTATCCCGGACATGACTCGCTATCACTGTCCAGTTTCAATTGATGTCGAATTTTCAAAACCATCTCCTCTCTCCTTTAAGAGAAGGATATGGCTCTATTCACAGGGTAATTATGGAGCACTCAATGAAGCCCTCTCTAACGTTGACTGGAATTCTCTTTTTGATAACCTGAGTCTTGATACTATTGTCTCCAATTTCACCGACAAATTACTCGATACAGCATCTAAATATATTCCGAACAAAACTATTACTTTGCGATCGGGCCAGCCGAAATGGATGCACAATGAAATTAGACTACTAATGAGACAGAGGAAGCGTCTGCATCGCATAGCCAAATGCACCGGTCTTCCGAACGCTTGGGCAAAATATAAACGTAAACGGAACGAAGTTGTTACGGCAATAAGGAAGGCCAAAGCGTCGTATCTATCTAATGTCCAGACCAAACTAAATAGTAATAACACCCCCTCTTCCTTGTGGTGGAAGACTCTAAAAGCACTTATCAGTAGTAGTAAAGTGGTAGGTATTCCAACAATTATCCATTTAAATAAAGTATATTTCTCAAGTGTTGAGAAAGCAGAGGTGTTCAATGAATACTTCTGTTCTATTTCAACAGTTGATGATTCGAAAGCCTCCCTTCCTGATTCAGTACCCCAGGCTTCACGAGTTATTGATAGTATCACTCTCCAATGTAGAGAAGTATATGAAGCAATGAAGTCGATAAAGGTGTCTAAAGCATCTGGTCCCAATCTTGTAAGTCCACGCCTTCTCAAGGAATGTAAATCCTCCTTGTGTGAGCCTCTTTTAATATTATTTAATGTGCTCTTGAACAACTCTTACTTTCCCTCACTCTGGAAACAAGCAAATGTCTCCCCAATTTTGAAAAAACAGCCCTCAAATTCAGTTACTAATTATCGCCCGATATCATTGATTAGTTGTGTAGGTAAAATATTTGAAAAATGTGTCTTCAAACGCTTGTGGCAATTTCTGACTGACAACAATGTCCAATCCGGTTTTACACCTGGTGATTCAACTGTCCTCCAGCTGACCGACATATACGATGAATTCTGTCAAGCTCTTGATGAAGGCAAAGAAGTTAGGGTGGTTTTCTGTGATGTCAGTAAGGCCTTCGACAAGGTTTGGCATGTTGGACTTATCCATAAGCTGATGAAAATTGGTGTCTCGGGTGAACTTTTGTTGTTCTTAAAATCGTACCTATCGGATAGGTCGCAACGAGTTGTGCTAGGGTCGGATGCATCTACTTGGAGAACCATTAATGCTGGTGTACCACAAGGTTCGATTCTTGGTCCTTCACTGTTCCTTATATATATTAATGGTATAACGAAAACTTACTCAGTAGCATACGCCTATTTGCAGATGATACTTCCCTGTATCTAATTGTAGAGAATCCAGAGCAAGCTTCGAGATTAATCAACCATGACCTTGCCACAACAGAACTTTGGGCTAAGACTTTGTTGGTTGAGTTTAATCCCAGTAAAACTGAGAGTATGCTCATATCACGTAAATGCAACCCTACTGCCCACCCACCTCTATTCCTAGGTGATTTGCGGATATCCGAAGTCAATAAGCATAAACATTTAGGAGTTATATTAGATAGCACATGTTCATGGAACGATCACATTGATCATATCTGCTCTAAAGCCTGGTCCCGCTTAGACCAACTGATGAAGCAAAAATTTAATCTCGATCGCAGCGTGCTTGAAAAAATATACTTTGCCTTCGTTAGGCCTATACTAGAATACGCTGATGCTGTCTGGGATAATTGTTCAGCAGCTCAAGGTGCCGAGCTGGAGAAAATACAGATCGCAGCCGCTCGGATCGTTACCGGGGCAACTGTCAGTTGTAGCAAGTCTCTGCTTTATTCCGAAACACGTTGGGACTCTCTACAAGACAGACGCCGCCAACATAAGCTGTTGCAGTTTTTCAAAATGTATCACCACATGTCGCCTTTATATATTGCCAATAAAGTTCCCCCAATCATCTCATCTGCAAATTTATCGCTTAATCTCCGGTCATGTCATAACCACAGAGTTCCTTTTTGTCGGACTCAGTTGTATCAGTCGTCTTTTATTCCGAGTGTCACTGATCAATGGAACAAACTGCTTTTATCTGTCCGCGAGAACTCATCACTGATCAATTTCAAGACATTCCTAAATGCTGGAAATCAGCGACCACCTGCGTTTTACAGTGGCGCGAGATCACGAGCAGCCCAAATATATCACTGCCGGTTACGATTGCATTGTAGTAACCTTATCTCTCATTTATATGACAATCATCTGTCACCTACCCCATCCTGTCAGTGCGGGATGTGCGAGACACCAGAGCATTTTTTCTTACACTGTCCAATATACTCAGATGTCCGTAATAGTACTATCAACCTTCTGCCATTTACTGTAAACATATCGACACTTCTTTTTGGATCTGAATTTTTGAATAGTCGGGAAAATCATCTTGGTTTTGAAGTGGTGCATGATTTCATTTTGTCAAGTGGACGTTTCTAGACTGCTAAGAATTAAACCACCAGGTACGACTATTACTATATGACGAATTTACCGTCTTGCTTTCCTTTCCGTTTTCTTCGCATGGATCACCATCAAGGCTGCTTCCGTCTCACTTCTCACTAGCAGTGCTTCCGCTGCTTAATTGCGAGTGTCTTGAATGCGAAGGCAATGCATTGTGCTTTCAAGCTGGCATCCCCTGTTTTCTATTGCTCCTTTTCTTTATACCTTCTTTTCACCTTATTCTTCATTCACAAGCAAGGTTTAAACAATATCATGTGTCGCCGCCTGGTAATTTGACTTCATGTGCTTACCTTTCTTCGACTAGAATTACCACCAACTTTCTTATCGGTTTTGTTCAGGGCCGGGGTGTCGTGTCCTCGCACTCGAGGTTACCTGCTAGTGTCGACAACGATGCTGACAAATCAATGACCTCTCGGGTATTTGCTCCTAGGTCTACATTCTATGGGCCTACAGGCAGCTCTCGCTGTGTGCATGGGTGCTGTGCCCCGGCTTGGCACGTGGCTGATGATCATGGTTGCGACTGACTACAGTCCATGGGCTCCAGGCGGCGACATATGAGTCCATCTACTATATTATACCACCTTTTGTGTAAATTTCTGAATGACCCCGGGAGATGACTAACATAAGCTCCTAGCTTTCTGTCAGATCCCCCATTACATAATAATATGTTTTTTTTTTCTTTTGTTAGTATATGTTATATTCTTCGTGTTCTCTATATATATTGTTACTTTTATTGGTGTTTAATATTGTAACATATTGCTTACTTATTGAATAAATATTGTTTAAACTAATGCTTTGCTCTTCAAGGTATATATACTTTTTACCCTAAAGTGTCAGGTGGATAGACGCTAATCTGTCCATCTGTCAAAACGGTTGGAGATGACGTATATCGAGGCAGAATCAATACGAATCATCTCGCGCGTGACTTAACGGTGATTTCACTTGTCGAGAAAACCTATTCGTTCCTGCCATCTCATTGCAAAACTAATGATCAGGTGACGACATAACAGACATTTCTATCGTTTAGAATCTCGTTTCTCAATTGGCCGTGACGATATCCTGCCACCAACCGATTACGTCTCGTAAGACTCGCGAATACTGTATAAATTAAATGAGATTAGACCTTATCTAACATACCGTTTCTCCCCTGGGTCCCTGCGCTGAAGCTGGATATACACCACGTGTGTTTTTTCCATGTCCAGCTTCACAGAGAAGTGAAATTCACGTAGGGTTTTCGCCTTGATGCGGAATATCTTTTGAACTTACAATATCTTTATATATGAGGCCCCTTGCCCCTATATTCAGGCTGGCTTTGCCCTGATAACTCCCTTCCCGAGAGAAACACCCTGTGTATCTCTTAAAACACAAGGGGCAAAGCCACGCACGCTCGCCTCTCACACCTTTTTACAATCTACCATCATGTTCAAGACTACAAAACTGTAGCCTAGTGGTCGTGGGGGTCATGACCGGGCTCATGCGTCGGCCATGTCGATTCCCACGACACACACGCTACCACATGCTCCCGTCTTGCGGGTTTACATGTGGAGAGTAACCTTATCCTTAGATTTGCAGCACTCTCTCTCTCTAATACTATATATTTACACCTCATACACATTTTTATACACATTCGCCCATTTTGCAAACAGTTAACTTGGCACTCACTCTGACGAGTAACACCGTCCGTGCCTTTGCGTCAGATGGGTTAATTCCAACGGAGTGTAACTTCACCTCCCATTCCCCTATGTCTTGTGAAGGGGCAAACGATCCCTGCATTATGTTGAGCCTCACCCTCGCAAAGCTCAACCAGGGGATTAAAATTGTGCCTCACACACTCACACATTCAACACACAGATTTCCCGACCGCGCCTTTGCGACAGACGGGGTTAGTGTGCCTCACACTCACAACAAACTCTCGTCAATAAAAGCAAACACAGTTCCCCGGGCCTTAACACTGGGTTTGTGCATCCCACACTTTCAAAACTCGACACACAGGCTCCCCGTCCACGCACACGCGACGGACGGGGCAGTGTATCTCACATTCGCACTCACAACCAACTCTAGTCAGCAGTCAGAGCAATAATAATACTAAAATAAGAAAATTTCTTCCGGGCCTTAACACCGGGTTTACGAAACTCATCACCTCATCCACCAAAAATATTTGCGACTGGAGCCCCCGTCCCAGACACCAGGCCCACAGCCACCCAACTATTGCTTCTTTATAACCACCGACCATTGGTAGGGGCCCGGTTCCCAGTATCCCTTGGGTAACCCTTGACACACCCCTACTTTTCGCCCCGTTATTTCTACGGGTATTCCACCAGGGTCCCCATACCCTGTCATTGTCGCATTCCCAAGAGCTTCCCTTGGCGCTATATCCCCCAGGATCACTCGTCCCGGCCATTACCTTCGTTCGAACGACACTGGACGCCCTTGGCCCTTGTGCCGTCGACCCCCCGGTCCATTGCGACGACTTCTTGCGCACCTTGGGCGCTGTGCGCCCCCGGCACTCACTGCGTGGTCTCCGCCACCTAGGATGCTTCTCCTTTGGTTTGTGGACCCTTTCCTCGGCCCCCTGGGCTCCCACCTTAGCGGTCCCATCCACTTTAACACCCTCAACTTGTGTTGGCCCGTGCCCTCTCATTTCTGGGGAAGTTTGCCCAGCCATTTGCGTAGGTCTGGCCTCCCCTCTCCATACGGGTGACACCGACCTCTTGGGGCGCTCAACTCCCCCACCTAAATTTGCTTGAGGGTCTTTCCTCAATGACCCCATTGGGTTCCCTCGCTGTTTGGCGTTTAGCCTGGACCGCCTGCGGCCCCTTTTCCCTAACTGGACAGGAGTCGCCCCTCCTGAAACTTTCCGACATTTCGTAGTGTAGGGGCCATCCCCGGGACCATCGGATTGGTTCCCCCTGGGAACCTTCCCTTCCTTACTCGGTACGTTACCGAGTGCAACCGCCGGGGGTCCTTGCCCACCGACTTGAACTTCCTTTGCCCTCGTTGGGCCCTCACTTGGCTCCCTACCCCTGGACCATAACTCATCAGGGCTTGCCCTCACCCCTGGGATATTACCTATGACCAGGTCATACACAGGTGATTCAATGCACATGGCTTCCACTTCGCCACAATAAAATGGGGTATCCACCGTTATCCTCGCGATGGGGAACCTTCTAACGGTCCCATCTATCAAAATACACACATGGTCGCGCCCCAACAATTGCTTGTCGTCAACCAGTTGCCTTCTAACCGCTGCAGAGGAGCACCCAGAATCCCGGAGCAGACGGATCTCCCTTTGACCCACATACCCTGGGTACACTGGCATATTAACCTTCTCCTGCGAAGTTGTGAGCCTCTCACACATGCCACTTATTATCGGGACAACCTTCCCGCCTTCCAGCCATAATTCTCCCTCTTGTATACATTCCCGGAGGGGACTGTGTTCTGGACGGATAGTTTGACAGAACGCTGCCGTCTGTCTACTGGGCTTTGGATCTACGCGGTCACCTTGCTTCCAACCCCTTGGTGCTGCGTTCCCGACCCCCTGCTGAGGTGGTCTAATGTTCCCAGTGATCCTAACCTGCTTCTGCCAGCAGTCCCTGGCAATATGACCCCGCTTGTTGCAGATAAAACAAGTGGTGTCCTTGGGAGTGCTCCCCTTCCGGCTGGTCTGCGACGCAGGCGGATTGGGGTGGTGTTGCCTTACGGGTGCCATTGCCAACCCGTTTGCCCCACCCCTGGCCGATTTGGGTGTGTTTACACTCCCACCGTGGGCCTCGATGTAGCGTTCTGCCACAGTTGCCATCTCATCATAGGTGGGCGGACCCCTTTCCTTGATGAACAGGCCCAACTCCTTGGAGCATGTAGTTAAAAACTGCTCCCGGAGAAATAGATCTCGCAGGGCTCCATATGACTCATTCACTTCTGCGAGATCAGTCCAGCGGTCAAAGTACCGCCTAGCTCGGGCAAAATACTGAGGTACTGTTTCCCCCTTCTCCTGCTTAATTTCTCGGAACTTGGTCCGGAATCCTTCTTCGGTGAGCTGGTATCTCCGAAGGATGGCATTCTTCAGCTCACTGTAGTCGTTAAGAAGTGCAGGAGGCATACTGGTATAAGCCTCGAGGGCTTTACCTGACAACAAAGGGCTCAAGCACATAGCCCATGTGTCTTCTGGCCACATTTGACTGGAGGCAAAACGCTCGAACCTCTCCAAGTACGAGTCCAAGTCATCTGTGTTTTCATTAAAATGAGCGAGGTGGGGGCGTGGGGCATGAATTGCTACCCCTGCACTTCCGTCTCCTGAGCGCCGACTTTCATTCTCCACATCGGCCCTTGCTCTGAGGAGCTCTAATTCTCTCTCGTGCCTCTGTTGTTCGAGCTCTCGTTCTGCCTCCCTTGCCTCCCTTGCTTATTGGGCTTCCCTCTCTCTCGCCTCTCTCGCATCTTTCTCTGTCTCCCTTTCTAACTGAATCTCTCGCTCTTTTGCCTCTCTATCTAATTGGGCTTCTCTCTCCCTTGCGTCATTTGCTAATTGAATCTCTCTCTCTTTTGCCTCCCTATCTAATTGGGCTTCACTCTCCCTCGCCTCTCTTGCGTCTTTCTCACGCTCTCGTTCTAATTGGGCTTCTCTCTCCCTTGCGTCATTACGTAAGGCAATCTCCTTGGCCTCACGTTTCTGCCCATCTTTAACGAACTTCTGAAGTTCGGCCCCCTCAAGGCCCATTTCCTTGCCTAATGATACCAGTTGGGCGAGGGGTGTAACAACATCCATTTTGATTTTTTCCTTCTATCTTCAACACTCGTCTGAAAGAATGAAGAAGGAAAATAAAGAAAGAAAGAAAAAATATGGCAATTAATCCTAATTTACCTGTGTAATTTAACGTAATTAAACGCCCCAAATATTCTGAAACCTACCGCAGTTATAGTGGCTACTAATTATCCTCTTGGGGACTACTGTATTGCGATATTAAACCCTTGGACGGCATCAGCTGACCGAACGCGTCAAAACATAAACAGAACCGCCGTTAAAATAAAACAAAATTTCCATATAGCCATTTTTTTACCTTTTAGAAATATCCTGGTTAGCCCTCCCCAAGCAATGTCAGGACACCTGAGGCCCCGTAAGGCCTGGGCTGACGTGGGGTTATTTAGTCCCGCTGATGAAGTTGCGGGAAAATTAGACCAACGTGGAGGGTCGGAATCCGAGTGTCGCGAACTCGGCGCAGGGAGCTGAGTTAGGCCGACGCCGTGATTCCTTCTTTGCCTATTTGGCCTGAAATAGGTTCGATTTCCGTTAGGTGTGATTCCTAATCAATTCATGCTGTGTAATGGAAAGAATGACTTAAAGTAACAACGATTCTTTTATTTACACATAAAAATAAAGCCGTTTCAATATTTCAACAATCAACAATTCGATTCTTTTCACAGAAATTTGGTTGCTAGAGTTAAATAATTCTCAACAATCATATAGTCATCCTATAGCCCTGTACTGGCACTATAGTCTACACACTGGAAATGTTACTACCGTGAGCTCGCCATAAGAGCTTCACAAATCTGAAATGTTACTACTGTGAGCTCGCCATAAGAGCTTCACCCGCTTAGGCTCAAATGTCAACGTCTGCGCGTAACTGTACCTCTGGCTGTCGGAGGGTTCCGACCAGCAATGTTCGTCATCTATGAAGCCACCGTACTTCTGATTTGGGTCAGATATTGTCTACTCATACCTTATGTGCCTTTTGAAAGTCCCCCGTGAAAGTCCTATTGAAATATTCACCGTTCCTGGTTGAATTCACGATTCACAAATGCCCCTTTTGTGCTAGGGCGAAATTGTCACTCACACCGATCTCCAGTCGGTATTACGATGCTTCGACAGCAAAACAAACTACTCAGAACGCAATCAGTCTGACGCATTAAAGGGTTAATACGCACAATACAATTAACCTACACTTCTGACTATTGCAGGCTGATACCTGCTACTCGACAATCTAAACTTTAACGTTCCACCTGGGTTTTCCTTCTCAACGAACTTGGCACTTGTAGCCGCCTATCAACCTTAAGCTAAATCAATCGTGGAATGCCTTCTCTGGCGATTCCTGCCGTTTCAGGATCCTGTGATCGAAGGTACCCTTATGCCAGGAAACAGAGTCCGCCTGCCCTGGACTTCACCAACGTGTGTGTGACCCCAAGTGTGTGTGTAATGCTTTGCTCTTCAAGGTATATATACTTTTTACCCTAAAGTGTCAGGTGGATAGACGCTCATCTGTCCATCTGTCAAAACGGTGGGAGATGACGTATATCGAGGCAGAATCAATACGAATCATCTCGCGCGTGACTTAACGGTGATTTCACTTGTCGAGAAAACCGATTCGTTCCTGCCATCTCATTGCAAAACTAATGATCAGGTGACGACATAACAGACATTTCTATCGTTTAGAATCTCGTTTCTAAATTGGCCGTGACGATATCCTGCCACCAACCGATTACGTCTCGTAAGACTTGCGACTACTGTATAAATTAAATGAGATTAGACCTTATCTAACATACCGTTTCTCCCCTGGGTCCCTGCGCTGAAGCTGGATATACACCACGTGTGTTTTTTCCATGTCCGGCTTCACAGAGAAGTGAAATTCACGTAGGGTTTTCGCCTTGATGGGGAATATCTTTTGAACTTACAATATCTTTATATATGAGGCCCCTTGCCCCTATATTTAGGCTGGCTTTGCCCTAACACCGAGGTGTGTATAAAAGAATTGTGTTACTGTACAATATCCAAATTCACACGTGCACGTAGAATCAACATTCAATACCTGCATGTGTTGCCTTAATTAACATGCCATGTGTTCCCTGTACCGTCTGGATTTCTAGTTTCGTCCTGGAAAACTTTGATCAAAATTTTGTTCCTCAAAAATTTCTTCTGTTACAAATTATTGGAGGGTACTGATGGGCACCCGCCGGTGGTTTGTAGCAGAGCAAATTATCATTGAGCTATGCACACTGAATCAACATTAATTACCTGCACGTGTTGCCCCAACTACATACCCAGTGTTGTCTGTAACTGAGGCCACTACTCCCTGTAACAACTGGATTGCTCAAAACCAATCTCACCTCCCTAATGTTTACAGTTCTAGGTTTTGTCCTGGAAAACTTTGATGATCAAAATTTGTTCAACAGAATTTCTCCTGTTACAAATTATTGGAGGGTGCTGATGGGCACCCTCCGGTTGTTTCTAGCGGAGCAAATTTTCATTGATCTATGTACATGTACATTGAATCAACATTCACTACCTGCATGTGTTGCCCCAACTAAACACCCAGTGTTGCCTGTAACTGAAGCCATTACTCCCTCAATAACAACTGGATTTCTTAAAACCAATCTCATATCCCTATCGTTTACAGTTTTAGAATCAACATTCACTACATGCATGTGTTGCCCCAACTACATACCCAGTGTTGCATGTAACTGAAGCCATTACTCCCTCAATAACAACTGGATTTCTTAAAACCAATCTCACCTCCCTAATGTTTACAGTTTTAGTTTTGTCCCGGAAGACTCTGATGATCAGGATTTATTCATCAAAATATCTTCTGTTGTAAATTACTGGAGGCTACTGATGGGAACCCTCCGGTGCTTTGTAGCAGAGCAAATTTCTATTGAGTTATACACACTGAATCAACATTCACCACCTGCATGTCTTGTCACAACTACATACCCAGTGTTGCCTGTAACTGAGGCCACTACTCCCTGTATCAACTGGATTTCTTAAAACCATTCTCACCTCCCCAATGCTTATAGTTCTAGTTTTGTCCTGGAAAAGTCTGATGATTGGAGTTTGTCCATCAAAATTTCTTTTGTTATAAATTATTGGAGGGCGCTGATGGGCACCGTCCGGTGGTTTGTAGCAGAGCAAAATATCATTGAGCTATGCACACTGAATCAACATTAATCACCTGCATGTGTTGTCCCAACTACATACCCAGTGTTGCCTGAAGCTGAGGGCACTATTCCCTGTAACAACTGGATTTCTCAAAACAAATCTCACCTCCCCATTGTTTACAGTTCTAGTTTTGCCCCGGATAACTTTGATAATCAAAATTAGTTCATCAAAATTTCGTCTATTATAAATTATTGGAGGGCGCTGATGAGCACCCTCCGGTGGTTTCAGGTAGGGTACCTTTTCATTGAGCTATGCACACTGAATCAACATTCACTACCTGCATGTGTTGCCCCAACTACATACCCAGTGTTGCCTGTAGCTAAGGCTATTACTCCCTGTAACAACTGGATTTCTTAAAATCTATTCCACCTCCCTAATGTTAACAGTTCTAGTTTTTTAATTAGAGAATGGCGCCATACAGCTTGTTTGCGGTCAATAATTATTAAAGTTTTTCATCAAAATTTCTTCTGTTATAAATTATTGGAGGGTGCTGATGGGCACCCTCCGGTGCTTTGTAGCAGAGCAAATTTTCTTTGAGCTATACACACTGAATCTACATTCACTACCTGCATGTGGTTTCTGGTGGCACCCTCTGGTGGTTTCTGGTAGGGCAAATTTTCATTGAGCTATGCACACTGAATCAACATTCACTTCCTGCATGTGTTGCCCCAACTTCATTCCCAGTGTTGCTTGTAGCTGAGGCCATTACTCCCTGTATCAACTGGACTTCTTGTTGTGTCCTTGGGCAAGACACTTCACCTCCATTGCCCGCGTGAGGGCACGATGACGCCGTGTACTAAGGCGTACTGCCCGTCGATGGTACGCATGTCTTCAACCAATCTAACCCTGCCTGTGCTGCAGTGCGGAGTTACGATGTTGGGGAGCTGGCAGCTGCTCGTCGTTGCTCGGTGGTTCTCTCCGGGTACTCCGGCTTCCTCCACCCGTAAAACTGTCACGGTCATGATTAGCCATTGTGCATAAATATGTGACCTTAAAACATCAATAAACAATAAACAATAAACTGGACTTCTTAAAACCAATTGGGTGATGCCAGGTTCTGGTGTGGAGGTGGCCGTATGCTTCACTGTTGGGCTTGTGTTGTACTTGTTTCGACTCGTTCTGTATGTGTCAGACCTTGCGTTTCCCCAAATTTGGGTTGGTTGACGGTGTGCCCAAATTAGAGAATGGCGCCATACAGCTTGTTTGCGGTCAATAATTATTAAAGTTTCAATTGTAAACTATTGCATAGGCTGCAAATATGATATCATTTCTGGACCTTGTGCCTGTGGTGTGGTTTGTTGGCATGTATGACAAAAAAAGTACTATTTAAGTCTAACTCTTAACCTGTCAAGCAGATTTACACACATTTTTTGCCGGATCTAGTCATGGCTGCTGTAAAGCAGCCATGGCCGGATCTTGTGAGAGACCCGTGTTAAATGCACGGTTATGTAATCGTGGTATTTTATTAATATTCCTAGTCTAATTCGAATTGCATAACATCACTGCAATTGTCCTACAAGTTCTCTGCACACTTGGTGCAGAAGTAGAACACGAGACACGAAAACTAGACAATAGTCTGACCTGTAGTAACCTCACTAAGGTGTTTTCGACAGAATTTGATATTATGATTGGCATAATTAGCTAGTATAAGCCTAACCTATAATAACCCCGTCAGAATGCTTTTGACAGATTTTAGCATTGTATACTGACCCGGCCTAACCTCAACACGCCCAGTATAACTTTCAGCTCTGAGAATTGTGCAAGATAGCACGTTCAGTTGACGTCAAAAGGGGTGTTTAAATTATACACCAACAACATGTCAGTGTCCTTTTGAACGCGAGAACGCATACTGTTAGCACAGGATGCCCCCACTACCCCAGAATGGAAGTGAGGGGTTAAGAAATACCTCTCCGCCATCTTGGGGTATAGGTGGTGTTCTGTGGTGTTTTATGACGTCAATTGGAATAAGATATGCACGAAAAGTCACGCCCCAAACTGAATATAAGCCGACGGAAAGACCCGAACATTTCACTTCTCTCTCGGCTTTCAACTCGCATAGAAGTCACTCTCCTATTTTCGTGGAAGAACGCTGCCGAACGCTGCCAGGCCAGACAACAGTTCCAGACACAGGACGCGATGAGAGCGATGCGATAGTTTCGACTTAGTCTCATTTAGTATCTGATATTTTTCATAATTTAGCAGAGAGAGAGAATTTATTGAAAGTTTAACTTGTAGGAATTATACTTAGGGTTTAAATAAAAGTGTAGAAAACTTTAAGTACATTTTATGTGTTTTTGAATTCACCCTTTCACTGCGGCTGCAGTACTTCAAGAACTTCTACAGACTCCACAGAAGCTGGTTGCCTCCTTGATCGAACTTTGAATTGTCCTGTGGCCATTTGCCACGATTGAAGTCCTAACCCAAATCCACTAGACGATCATTTTTCCCGGGGTACTTAACCCTGCTATGCCACACAGCATGCAAGCATGCAAGGAGAAAATATTTTGGGATCAAGTTTGGTGTGCCCAAATTAATGAATATAAAGGCCTATGTGTATACTGAAAACATGAACGTGTAGCAAAATGCACCAGCCCCGAAACCACACAAACAAACTGATTCTGAAGGGGAAGCGAATCCTCAACCAAATGAAACTTATATGGAGAAACAGTTTCAATAAGGTTTTCGTGGGGAAAACTATTTGGGAAATGGTGGGTCTGCCAAGTATAACATACGGTACGGAAGTTGTACCCCTAAACAACACAGCCGTAAAGAGCTTGGAAACCCTGCAGAACGATGCAGGTCGATGGATAACAGGCTCGAGTAATGCCGCAGCGCTAGAAGCGATCAGGGGTGAGCTTGGGTGGATGAGGATCAAGGACAGGATAGACCTATTGAAACTCGATTATCTTAATTATTTGGTAAATCTCCCCGATAGCCGACGGTGTAAAGTAATGTTCCTGAGAACGTTCAACTCAAATATCAAGACGGGGTGGATGATCCAAGTGAAGGAGCTAGTAGAAATCTACTCATTGGAGATATCGGACCTTGACGTTGGGGCAAACCAGGGCAAAAAGATCGCCAGAGAAAGGGTCATGGAGGATTGTAACCGTAATTGGCGAGAGGGGGAGGGGGTCAAATCAAAGAGATCTTTGGGTTGCCTGCGTGATAAAGAGAAGCCTGGTTTTGAAGAGTACCTTGATGGCACCTTTGGGGGGTCACTGTTGTTCAAGCTGAGGTCGCGGTCCCTGGAGCTGAGGGGAAAATTGGGAAAAACAGTGAAAAGGAGTGCCAGATGTGTAACTTGGGCGTGGTGGAGACCCTGGAACACTTTCTTCTAGAATGCCCAAAGTATCAGTCTAAAAGAATGAGATTCACTGTGAGTATAATGGGAAAGTGGGATGGGAGAATGAAGGACATGTGGTTAGGGGGAGACTCAAAGGAGAGGGTTAATATGCTAATCGGTGAGATTGGAAAGAATGGGGCAAAGGATGTCATCAAGCAGTTCGTCTCCGAGTGTTGGGAGGAGAGGAGAAGCGTGGGAATAGGGAGGCAGTTGGGAGTTCAGGGGTAACCATGGCCTTCACGTCCGAGAACCGCGACAAATCAGCGGCTGGCCAAAGTGTTATTATTACTGTGCAATCCTACTGTTGGGGATGGCTACGGACACTCTCCAGCATTTTGTAATGCCTGGAATCTAATATTGCTTCCGTGGACAGTATTTCCACGGACGCAATATTGGATTCCAGGCACTATTTACAGGAATAATCATCGAAATTTTGATTTCTAAAGCACTGGGTACAACCTGGTGCTTTATTAATTAGGATTTTGCTAATGATGATTTCTACTAACTGGTAAACAGATGCATGGACATAACTGCCCATGTGTGGATTACGACCGGTCCATGGAAACTGTACTGTACCAATACACCCCTGGTCCCCTACCCAGAACTTGTTTGAGATGTCCCACAGTTAAAACTAGAAGTCCTGTCACGAACTGTGCGCTTATCTAGGCTTAATTGCGTGTAGGAATTGCGCGCTATTTCCACATCGAATGGCATCCAAAGCTCGGCAAACACAGACAATGTTTCTGCCAATGGACCTCCGGGTTACCCGGAGGTCCATTGGCTGAAACATTGCTTGTGCACAGGCCATATGTACAGAATTTGATAGACTTACTATGGTTATAACGCGTAGATTAACGCGCAGATCGACGTGCTATTTGTGCGCATTTCATGACAGGACTTCTAGTTTTAACTGTAGTATTGCAGATTGCAGACCAACTTGTATACCGAAAATACAAAAATACAAATAGGAGGAAAAATTGATCATAAAAAATGCTTTGTTGCAACGTATGGAGGTACCCCGCGGGCACTCTCCGGCAGTTTGAAACGAAGCAGTCCATTAGTAATCAAAAACTATCAATACACCCCTACCAAGAATTTGTTTGAGAAGTTCTACTGCCGATTGAAGACCTATGTGTATACTGAAAATATAAACATTCCACCCCCCCCCCCCTTCCCCTCTTCCAAAAAAGAATAAAAAATTTGTTTATTTAATATTGCTCTGTTGCAGACTGTTGGAGATGGCCCTTACTCTCCTGAAGTTTGGAATGAAGCAAGACCATATTGATCAAAAACTATTAATATGCCCCTACCCAGAATTTGTTCACTGAGCTGTTCTATTGTTGACATACGTTTATACTGAAAACACTAATGGACAGAACCCAACCCCGCCCCACCCCCAAAAGGGAAGAATATACATTTAAATTTTTTTTTCATTAATGTTGCTGTATTGCAATCTGTTGGAGATGGCCCATGGGCACTCACCAGGAGATTGTAATGAGGTAATTTTTTTTATAGCATGCACCCATTCTTAAATCACTTCAAATGCATGGGCTAGAACAATGGTGTAGCACCACTACTCCAGGACGGACAAGATACATTGTGAAAATACCTCCAGAGTTACCAACTTCAAGAAAAATATTCAACATCACTTTTATTTGGCCATTGCTATCAGTGGGCAAGTACATGTATGAGTACAATGAGTACATGTATGAGTACAAACATATTATTATTCGGTCAGTGATATTTGTTCAGAATACACCTCATTTGGAAACAAAGAGCTGTAACAAAATCCAAATGTTAACACATCTCCAGCTCATCAGTTGCTTATGTGTACATGTGCAATGTACTCCAAATTATTCACTCCAGACAAGCACCGTATTAAAGTTAACAGTAGGCAGCCCTGCGACTGGCAACTCATCTCCATATACCGCACATAAAATATGTAAAACTAAATTATAATTCCCTACATACATGGAACACTGTCAGCTTTAGCAATTCCTCCATTTCCAACAATGACATTATGATAATGGTGACATACATGTGAGAATCTATTTAATGTACTTCTGCTTCAGGTTCTGGTTCTGGTTCTGCCTGGTAATGGCCACAATCAACAGGTTGATTATACTGCCATGGTAGAGTGTACATGTTAGAGTTAAAAAAAACAAACAACCAGATAAAGTTTTAAGAACAAGGAAGCATCGTACTAATAGAATTGTGCTCGTGAGACCTGGGCTTTGAAGGCGTCAGATGATGTTGCGGACACAATCCCAGGTGGTAATGAATTCCATTCCTGATGGTACGTGGGAAAAAGGAATATTTTCTATAGTCACTAGGGCTTGACGGTATTTGGAAGGTTAGGTGGTGGGTATGCCTCGTCCTGCGCACTAGTGGTATTAGCTTGCTATCTTTGTGTATTGCCACTTTCTCATTTACAATTTTGTATAGCATAGTAAGCCTTGCGTCCCGTCGGCGTTCGATTAGAGGTCTCCACTTTAGTTGTTGGATCATACTGTCCACATTAGATCTATTACCATGTCTATTACTGACATATCGTGCTGCTCTTCTTTGGATCATGTCAAGCCTATGTATGTCCTTTTGGTGATAGGGGTCCCAAACAGATGATGCGCATTCTACAAGAGGTCGAACCAATGATTTATATGCATTTTCTTTTACATTTGTTGAGCTGATGTTTAGGTTACGACGTAAGAAGCCTAGTGTTTTATTGGCTTTACCACAAACGTTGTTTATGTGGTTACCCCACTTGAGATCTCATGTAATTAGACAGCCCAGATATTTTGCACTTTTGACAGATTCTAGGATATGGTCATGTAGTGAGTATTGGTGGTTGATCGGGTTGGCTTTCCTGCTAATCGATAATACGTTACATTTTCCAGGATGAAACTCCATCTTCCACTTTCTTTCCCAGTCCCCAAGTTTGTCTAGATCCCTCTGGAGTAAGCAGGCGTCGGAATTGGATTTGACAGTGATGTAGGCGATTGTATCATCAGCAAAGAGCCTCACTGTTGCAGTTAGCCCCTCTGGCATGTCGTTGATGTAGAACAGAAAGAGGCTACGCCCAAGGACCGATCCCTGAGGTACCCCAGATTCCACATTTACTTGGCTTGATGTCTCGCCGTCGACAACTACTGCCTGGGTTCTGTTGGTTAAGAAGCTATTGATCCAGGTATTGACTTTCCCTCGAATGCCGTAGTGGTCCAGTTTGTGAATGAGAAGGCTATGACTAACTTTATCAAAAGCCTTTGAGAAGTCCATTATCAAGACGTCTGTCTGCTTACCGGAGGCCATGTTTGCAGAGACATCATCAACAAATTCAATCAGTTGTGTTTCGCACGAACGTCTACTGCGGAAGCCATGTTGTAGGGGATACATGATGTTGTTATCGTCCGCATGCTTCATAATATGGCTAGTAATTACATGTTCCATCAGTTTGCAGCAGATACAGGTGAGTGATATTGGACGGTAGTTCTCAGCCCTGTAGCGATCACCTTTCTTGTAAATTGGGCTAACATGGGCACTTCTCCATTCAGATGGAACTTCTCCAGTATCAAAGAGATGTTCGGAATATGATTGTGAGGATCGGGGCTAGGTTATCTGCTAGTTCTTTTAGGACCCTTGGTTTGATTCCGTCCGGGCCAGCCGCCTTATGCGGGTTCAGCTTCTTAAGCAATTTGGCAATCCCATTACACGTTATTGTTAGGTCTGGAGCTTGTGGATATGTACCGGTCATAAGTGATCGAGCTTTGAATTCCTCGGTACTGATGCGGATTTTTTGTGAGAATGCAGATTGGAACTGTTTATTCAGTATTGTTGCCTGGCCATGTGGGTTGGAGTGTAGCAGGCCATCACTTCTGAGTGGCGATATTCCACTTGCGTCTGTCTTTTTGTGTTTTATGTAGGTCCAGAAACGTTTGAGTCCACTATATTGGTTATCATCCTCTTGTGGTAGCACAACACCCTCTATATTCTTTCAGTATGCTCTCCTAAGGCCCCTCTGTACTAAGCTTTTGATCTCTTTGAAACGTGTGGCGTCTCTTTTGTCTTTTGATTTTTTCTGACGTTTGTATAATCTATCTCTTCTTTTTATCAGTTTCTTAAGTTCAGGTGTTAGCCAAGTTAGACTATCTCTGGTTTTGCACAGTTTGTGTGGGATGTTATTTTTGATACTACTGTTCAGATTGGTTTTAAAGAAGTTCCACATTTTGTTGATTTCACAGGTCTGTTTTTCCATCTCAATCATCTTTTCATGCACTGATGCCATATCCTCTTTGATGCTGTCCCATTGAGCTTTTCTATATATGGGGATGTTTCAGGGCTTTTGTGATTTTTTCAGAGGTGTTATGTCGATTTCTGAGAAGACGATGTCATGGTCTGAGATTCCTGGCATGGTCCAACTCGATTAAATTTTGTTGGATTGTTTGTTAGTATTAGGTCTAAGGTGTTATCTCCCCTTGTTGGATCTTCTACGAGTTGGACAAGCCCGTTGTTGTCTAGGATATCTAGAAATTTGTAGTGGTTTCCTGGGTAAGGTGTATTTTGTTTGAGGTTTTTGGTTTTCCAATTCCAGCCTGGAAGATTGAAGTCTCCGGCAACAACGACATTGGCATTTTTAATCTGGTTTATTAAGACTGTTCCCCAATTCTTCAAGAGATGGTTCATTTGACGTTTTGGGGTTATAATAGGCCGCTATATACAGGTCTTTATAACCTACCAAGCTTATTTTTGTCCAGACAATTACACATTCAGATTGTAGTTCTGGCACTGGTGTGCTTAGATGGTTGTCGTTTACGGCGATAAGAACTCTCCCTCCTGTTCCCGCACGGTCTTTGCGATAGAGCTTATATTGTGATGGAAAAATCTGACTGTCGGTAATGGATGGGTCAATCCAGGTTTCTGTGCACACAACAATATCTGGTTTACTGCTTTCAATAAGGTTATTAATTTTGCATTGTTTTGATTTGATGGATTGGCAGTTCACATTCAACAGTTTCAACGGGTTGGTTTTCGTATAGGATGTTGTCTAGTTGGAGTTGAGGCGTGTGCTGGCTGTATGCACTGGCTAGGTGTTGGGCTAGTAATGGGTGTATCTGATAGGACACTGAAGTGATTTGATGTTGATGCTATGTTGTCAAAGCATACTGAGCTGTAGTTTGGGCAATCGCATATAATACAATCCCACGCTATGGCACTGTCTTCGACAAGCTCGTTGTAGGTTTTAGTATGTACTGATTGGCAGTTTGCGTGGTACCATTGGTTACATGTGTCACATGTTATACCCTTGTCATCCCATGTAACAGGCTGATCACATGTGCCACATGGGTAAGTTGAAACATTTGGGCCTGGATTTTTATGCACGTCATTCGATCTTCGTATCAGCAGATTGATGATATAGAGTAGCAGGATCTTGTTTTTGCTGCCATGATCTTTAATAATCTTTGCTTTTAGTACTTGAATAAAGAACGAATGGTTGAGTGATTGCATATGCAGGCAGACATTTGAAGACACAGCATTGTGATGGGTGGGTAAATGCGTTGATCCATGGTGCGGTGGTTTGATTTGTCTTGGGGAGTCCAGGTTCCTGAGACAGGACAGAATGAATAGGACATATAGGTATATCATTGTGTTTTTATGACTCGAGAATCGCACTTCTGGACTTTTGTGTTGGGCCAGTATAGCGAGGAAAATCCTCACTGACTGGTGAGGTGAAGATCTGTCATATTATGATCAAACAGTGGATACTTAAATCTGTATTTATGCTGCTATAATTCAATTGAGTAGTAGATCAGTATAGTGCAGTGGTGTTTAAACTTTCTGTATGTTACCAGTATAGCGAGGAATTTCCTCACTGACTGGTATTATGGTTGTTAGATGACTGGTATTATGGCTGTTAAATGACTGGTGAGGTGAAGATATGTCATATTATGGTCAAACAGTGGATACTTAAATCTGTGTTTATGCTGCTATAGTTCAATTAACCCTTTACCCAACGTAACGGCCAAAACCGGCCAAGGCTATTCTCAAAAATCGCCAATTAATTTTCATTATTTTTTTCATTTTTTGTCTCAAAAACATAGGTTATGACCCCTCGTTGGAACGCGCACGTCGAGCTCGTTCCAACGAGGGGTCATAACCTATGTTTTTGAGACAAAAAATGAAAAAAAATTAGTTATTCAAGAATTATTTTTGCAAGTGTCGTCTGCTTTCCACGTTATTTATTTATTTATTGATGTTTAAGGTCACATATTTATGCACAATGGCTAATCATGACCGTGACAGTTTTACGGGTGGAGGAAGCCGGAGTACACGGAGAGAACCACCGAGCAACGACGAGCAGCTGCCAGCTCCCCAACATCGTAACTCCGCACTGCAGCAGGCAGGGTTAGATTGGTTGAAGACATGTGTGACATCGACGTGCTGTACGCCTTAGTACAAAGCGTAACCGTGCCCCCACATGGGCAATGGGGGTGAAGTGTCTTGCCCAAGGACACAACGCGGTTGCCGCAGGTGGGATTCGAACCGAGGACCTCTCGGTTTGCAGCCTGCACCTCTACCTACTGAGACACCGCGCCCCCACTTTCCACGTTAGGTAAAGGGTTAAGTAGTAGATCAGTATAGTGCAGAGGTATTTAAACTTTCTGTATGTTACCAGAATAGCGAGGAATATCCTCACTGACTGGTATTATGGTTGTTAGATGACTGGTATTATGGCTGTTAAATGACTGGTGAGGTGAAGATATGTCACATTATGGTCAAACAGTAGATACTTAAATCTGTGTTTATGCTGCTATAATTCAATTGAGTAGTAGATCAGTATAGTGCAGAGGTATTTAAACTTTCTGTATGTTACCAGTATAGCGAGGAATATCCTCACTGACTGGTGTTACGGTTGTTAATTTCAGTTGCCCAGTGTAGCGAGGAAAGTCCTCACTGACTGGGCTTAGATTGCAGGTTCCAGCAGTCTTTGATTGCTTGTTCTGTAATTTTTTTGAGCCAGGTTTTTGGCTAGCAGAGGTCCAAGGTGGATACCATCATTGTAGGGCCAAAAGTTGTAGGTTTTTCTTTTGGTGTGTTTGTTACGTTTATCTCCTTTTGTCGTTTTTGATGTCTTAATGAGGTCAGTGCTGAATATAGGTCAGTGGCAGTTGTTCTCCTCATTTATTTATCTGATTTTTCCATTGAGTAGATAGATTTGGGATTCAAGTTTTTCATCTTGCTTCGAAAACTGATTTGGGTTTTTGTGGCCTTTTTGCTCATTCCATACTTTGATTGAGTAAGTTGGTATTTCTAGGAATGTTACTTTACAGTTTGGGTATGATTTGGTCAGCTCGTTGATTTTTGATAGGTATTTTAGGATAGTTTCAATTGCCTGGTTGTCTTCAGATGTTAAAGAGATGTAATTATTGTTCTTGGTGGTTAGGTCACAAGTTCCTAGCCAGACAAAGAGCCAAATCTTTCCATATTTTCTCACTTTGTGTTTTAGATTGTTTTTTTAACCAGTTATAGCCTTCTTTGGATGTTTCTCCACTTTTGGAGTGCCACTTAATTTCGTTTTCGATGGGTTGAGAAGCTTTTCTTTCCAGCCATTTGCCTTTGCTGTCTGCGATGACGAGTGGTGTGAATATTTTGTTGCTTGAAGGTACAGAGTATGGTTTGTCTAAGTATTTGAGTAATTTTCTGTTCGACATATATATAAGCAATGATTATATGAACAATAAGGCAGGTTAGATGTATGTAAGTTATGAGTATGACACTTTGAGTTCAAAAAAGAAAGTTTTGCCAAACAAAATGGCGGCTCTCGACTCTTCTGTTGTTTCGGTGTTTCGTCCCGGGTTTATCATTTTGCTTTTAGATACACAGCTTGACCCGTCGTATCTCTTACAGATCAGTATGTATTATAATGTGGCATGGTTATATCATTATACATTAAGACAGTTTACAAAATCTGTTGGAATTGTAGAATTAATAGCTTTTTAGACATTTTTTCTTCTCCTCGGATTTTATCTGCGTCTTTTCGCTCGCACATGCGCACTCTCTGTTGTAAAACATCAGAAACACTTCAACACACCTGTTGTAAAACATCAGAAACACTTCAATACTATCACTATCTTTCCAACAATGATATTATGATAATGGCATCATACATGTGAGAATCTATTTAATGCACTTTTGCCTCAGGTAATCCCCACACCTGTTGTAAAGTATCAGCAACACATCAATACTATCACTTGCAGACTATCGAAACCACTGCGTCATTTTCATTTTTGAAAAGATCTATCACTTGATCATGAGATCTGTGTTCCACACTTTGATCTATCACTTGAAAATGAGACCTGTGCTCCACACGTTGACTTATCAATTGATTATGAAGCTTGCGTTCCACACGTATCATTTGGGTAATTACTCACTCCGTCGCCTTGATTTGTTATTCCTTCTCTGGCCTCAGTCTTTATCTCGATCTCCCTCATAGACATATCCACCCTAAGAACACAAGGCATCGCTAAATTCCTTGCCACACTAATATTCGTTTGGAAACAAAACATTAAGGTGTACTGAAAATTCTGAACACAAACTGGGTACAGCTTGTGCCGAAGTTAGTATCCGACGAGTGTATACATTCTACTTCACGAAAATTCACAATTAGTCAGTGGATACAATCTAGGCGTCCCGCGACCCCAAAAATCCAACGATGTGCTGCTTCAAAATTCTGGACAGCGTACAAGATGGGGACGATAACTGCAGTCGGAAATGGTGAATTGCGGTAACAGGAATTAGAATTTTGAAGAAAGTTTTCAGCTGTGTGGTGATTGTTACTGCAAATCCACGTGTTCATACCCACAGACACGGAACGTGAAAACAAGGGGAATAATCACTTCCCATACCCTCTATTGTAATTTTTCTGGAAAAGCGCCCTCTGGTAGTTGGAGTCATTTCGCAACAGAATAACGCTGAACGAATGGGGAAATTTCGATATTTTCAACAAAAACAAACAAATTCAAAGAAAGTGGGCGGAGATGACAAAATCCACGGCAAATACGGGATAGCGCTATCAAATTGTGATAACAAATGCCACAACAACACTCGCTGGCTGGAATAATTAAGCTATAATATCGGAAGAAAAACACGTGGTATTCCCTAAATTCGTGCACCACAACTTGCAGTTGCATACAAGTGAAACCAAAGCGATACTCGACCAATCTATTTCTCTTAACTTGTGTTTACCCACTAAACAACATTAATTTAACATCGTTGTATTTATTTTCCACACTTTGAATTTACAAAACAGAAATCGAAATGTAATATTATGAATCGTTTTACAATTTTCAAAACGTCAGATTTGGGTGGGTCTTTTTTAGAAATTAATTAGCAAGCCTTCCTCTTTTATTGGAAGATGCACTCATAAATGTAATGAGTGGGCCCGAGTAGTAAAACAAACAATGTATTTTTTTTTAAATACACATATCTATTCACCTTAAGCGGTATTCTTGCTAACTTTGAAAAATGGTTCATCAGGAGAAAAGTAAAATAGTCTATGTTAATTCAGTAATTATAAAACTTATACATTTTGCCACAGGTTTATCTGTAGTCCTTTCCAATAGGCTATCCACAGGTACACCTATGTGAAAGTGAATATCGTGGAAATTTTTCTCTGGAATCTTAAACCTTTACGCAATGTGAAGGGTCAAAACGACCAGTGATATCTGGCAATATTCACAAATATCGTCATTCAAATTCTTCTTGGGCACTTGAGTGTTCATACTCCATGCATGTCAAAACTGTGCAGCTAAAATTTTATTATGTTTTCATTTTCTGTCTCAAAAACACAGCTTTTGACCCCTCACTGGAACAAGCTCATTCAGCTCATTCCAATGGGGGTCATAATAATAATAACTCTTTGGCAAGCCGCTGATTTGTCGCGGTCATAAGCTATGTTTTTCAAACAATATTGGGACCAAAATGGGAAATTTTTAGTTATTCAACAATTGTTTTTGCATGCATGTGTCATCTGGTATCCACACTGGGTAAAATTCAAATTACACACTGAAACATGTATGCACATTTCTGTGTTTTAAAAATATTTATGGGTGCTGAGAAAATACTAAATAAGTTATGATCAGTATGACAAGTCATGCAAAAAACTAAAAATTCCAAAGATGAAAAATCAAAATATTGATTCTATGTAGCTTGAATACCGCTTGTGACTAACTTAGATAAGTAAAATAAACAAATCGGTCCCGTGACGAAGAGATTATAATGTAAATGAACAGCTTACTCTTACTTATAGGTTAATAGTGATGACACTGTTATTAGTTTTGCAGGAAAAATATTGGCTATCACTATTATTTGGTATGAAGCAAGCGTAAAAATGCCATTAGTATAATTACTTTCAGAATTATTCTGCCATCATTAGCTTGAGGTCAGCAGTTTGAGTCTGACCTTCTTCATCTCATTGTGACTATGGGCAAAAACATTTAATCCCAATGGCCCATGTGGGGCACAGTGGTGTTGTGTGCTAATGCGAACTGCACTTCGATGGTGCACATACCTTTAAATGCTGGAACCCTAGTTCTGTCGGGTTAGTATGTTGGACAGTTGCTTGACACTGCTCGGTGGTTCTCTCCAGATTCCCTAGCTCTCCCTCCATCCGTAAAATTGTCCGATATTACATGACCTTTGCTGTTGAAAGTGTTGTTAAATCCCAATAAATAAATAAATATTTTAAAAAATAAATAAATAAACATATTATAGTTTTAATGTCTCAAGGTGTCCATTTCATCTATTCTGAACAATTATCCTCATATGACCTGTTTTGGGTTTTTTGTTCTTTTGCACTAAAACATATGATGCAATTTTTTTGAGGTGAAAAAAATTACAAATGTCATTGTCCCCTGAAGTCTAAGGTTGAAGTTTAACTATAAACCGATTAATAAATCCACACATCACCTAGTCACCCGTGAAATGCAGAAACAACTGAAAAATATAAGTCAATTTAAATGTAAGCCTGAAACACATACTCTTGTGACTCGAATAAATATTACCCGGACCATTATTAATTTTTTGTCCCTTTTCCACCCCATATGATTCTTATTTGGTCTCCTAATGTTTATAAATTTTCTACAGGCTGGAGTATTAGCACCTCAATGGAATACACTATTTGGACCAAATTCTTAAAATTTTGCCCTAACTGTAGAAACTTGGAGTTATTTGAGAATTTTGAGATAATTTATCCAGGAGGTGGCACATTGAATTTGAAATGTTTTAAAGTGAGTTTGAAATCTCAGTACATGTACCGATATTTATTATCTTGGTACATAAAAGTCTAGCCCATACTATAATTTTATTCAAACCCATACTTTTATTTGAAATGAGAGTTTCTACCCCATACTTTTATTTTGACCCATCCTATTATTCGAGTCACAAGAATAAATAAACAATGAACTTGAGAACAACTCCATCTACCCACACACACACATGCAAGTCTAGTTATCAAGGCATGTTCATCTCAATTTATGTATTATAGTTTTTACTGTACACGGGGAGTGGATTTCCACTAAACAATCGTGGAGTGGAGATTCCACCCAAATAATAATTATTGATTCCACTGTGTGGATGCATAAGGGCAAACTAAGTTTTAGCCAATAAACCCGAAGGTCCACTGAATAAAACTGTTGCTGTTCATCTTGAGTTTTTTTTTTACAGACAAGGATTTTTCATCTGGTGGAATCTCCATTTCAAGAGGGTTTTAGTGGCAATCTACCTAAATTTAGCTCATTTATGTTTTATTTGTTTCAAGTGTTTTGATTGCGCACCTAAAGAAAGGCTGAGAGCCAGTATGGTAGGGAGAGATCAGCTAGACCCCCCCCCCCCCCCCCACTCATTTATTTCAAGTCAAGGCGGGCCCGGCAGCAGGTGGAGATTTTGCTCGCTATTTGCAACTCCCACTGGTAACAGAGGCAAGTTTGTGCGAATTGTGTCACCTGCTACCAGACTTGATTCTTTGACACCAAGTTTTTGGCTGGGATGAGGGGTGGGAAGTGGTGTTCAGTCACTCCCCCTCCCAGAAATTCATGACCAGGCATCAGCTGAACAGGTGGAGATTTTCCTCACTGTTTGCAGCTCCCACTGGTAACAGAGGCAAGCTTTGTGTGTATCATGTCAGCTGTCAGCCACCTGTCCTGGCTTTTTTACTCCGGGTACTGGCTCTCTCCAACTTGGGAATGTAATATTTAATCTGTTCTGTTGTGTCATTTTTGATTATTTAGCTCATTTCAGTTTTTCTGCTTAGGACTATTATTCAGCCAACACTTTAATTTGGCAGATTAGAGTAGGCCATGCTTTATTGCTAAAATATGTAAAAAATTCACCTTCCGTTTTAAACTTTTGGAAAATTTAAAATTCAAGAATAAGGTACTCTACTACTCTAAAATGACTCAATAAAATGTAATTGTAATAAAACAATTAGCATGAGAAAATATTGCTGAAGCACAAATTTTAGATCATAAATGCAAGAATTAGTCATTCATAAAACAACCTTGTTTTCAAGTTAAATTACCATTCAAAATTATGTTTGATAAAATTTTACAAATGCATAACTTTGATAATTTTTCTTTCTTGTTTTGCTTTCTTTGGTCCTGTATTTGTTTTCTGAAGATCATAGTCTTGAAATGTTACATTGCCGTGGATGCGAATAGTTACATAAAGTTCAATGATGTAATTGATGGCACTGTCACAGAGTATTTCCTCCAGTGTATCATCAGAACAGTTCAGCATTTTAGTGCACAGCCTCATCTTGATTTTTCCTTGATGAGCAATGTTTTCAAATGTACTGCGGAAAATGTTCTCTAATTTCTCTATAAATTTTACAAGACAGTTCCTTGGAACTATTAGCCCACCAAAGCAACCTTTCTCATTGTACAAAGCTTTCCAGTAAATAAATGTGTGTTCATCAGATTGATACTGCTTTTGATCAGACACAAGTTTATCAAATTTACAGGTTTCACAATTTTCATGGTTCTTTTTAAGTTTTTTTTTATTATATAGCCAGAAATATTGAGCAGAGTGTTTTTTTCTGGCATGGATGATACTAAATCTGTGACATTTTTTACATCCGAGTCTATATTGTTTGATTTTTCAGATATATAACTGTGGTCGGCACTCAATGCACACTGCCCTTGTTTTTGAGTGGCATTTGATGACAAATCAGAAGATTTTTTGGTTAACTCTTGAAGTGAGCTTAAAATGGTGTCTGTGTCATTGATGCAATTGCTATTTTTGGGTGGTTTATGATGAAATTCACCAGACATTGTTTGTAAGCAGCAGCAAACTGTTCTGCATTTGGATTATCCCTACAGATTCCAGCTTGTCGAATTTGTGAAAAAAAAATTTCCAGGCAATCTTGATTCAAACGATTTGTAAGTAAAAACATGAAGTTAAAATTGTTTGATAAATCGTCCCTTAAACCCATCAATGCACTAATCGATATTTTCCAGCCATTGATGAAGTGTAACTTGTTGGCATCCATTCCTAAAGGACTCAATTTTGACAGCATTTGTTGACACTCAGAAAAATATTTCAGGTGGATTGATTTATCTGATATAGCTGCTCTGTGGGGTTTCAGTTTATCAATTAAATTGTGGGAATTAAAACAATCAAATAGCTGATCAAACTGAACAATAAATTGTGCATAATCAACAGCTTCAGGTGACATTGCCCCTAAACTGGTGTATGTCACAATAGCAGCAGCCACAGAATGGCTCAAAACCTGAGTTGCAAGTGAAACCCGCATTTTTGAAAAGTTGTTTAAATGAATATGTTTTGGTGAGAGTTTGGGGCACATTCTAACAGGTAATTTTGAATCTTTTTCAAATAATTCTTCTATGTACCCCCATTTTACTATTCTTCCATTGTGTTTGAAATTATATTTTCTGATGTTATTTCTGGTAGATTTTATCAGATGTGGTGGATCAAAAAGTAAAAAAAACTTTTTCATTGTTTACAGTGATGAATGGCTTTTCAGGTGAAACCCCTAAATTTTTATACAATGACCTGTTTGTGGAGCCTTGATCACAAACAATGCCTTTTATAATTCCACCAGATTTTCCAACTAGTTCTATTGCTTCAGCTAAAAGTGTTTTTAATATATTTGCTGGTATTGAGTTTGAGGAGAAAAAAAACCGATAGGCTGTTTTATTTTAATTTTAGTCCTCTCACGATAAATACAAGGGCATGATTTGCTATGTTTGAAGATTTTCCAATAGCACTTCCAAAATCTTCCAGTCCAATCAGTTGGTCCTAAGCAGAATTGTAGGAAAGTGCTCTTTTAATTGACATTTCATCAAAAGAAATTATGCATGTTTTATCTTCTCTGGAAAGTGCTTGAAATTTTTTAGTCAGAACATAAAATGTTGCCTCATGAAAACCTGGTTGGCTGGTAATATTTCTGACCCATCTTTTTATTGATGGTAAAATAAATAAATTTGCCAGCAACCGAAAAGTTTTAGGACTGCTATAATAGATAGACAGTGCAATTAGTTTGTCATGATATGTCCACCTGTAGCCCTTCTTTTGTCTTTTTGACATTTTTGCTTGCGAAATGAAAAAATGCTGCAATCTCTCTGGTAAAAGCTGAGATGTTTGTTGCAATATTTGATTAAAATTTTTACCCAAACTACCTTTTTTTGTACTTTTAAATGAACTTTTTAGACCTTGATACTTTTACTCTTTGGTACTGTATTAGGGCTCGCATTTTTTTCTTTCGTGGGGTTTCACAACTGGTGAGCATTTTCCTTTTCTGGCGCAACTTTTGTGTCTTGGCATGTGTGTGTGTGAGTGTTACCTGTGACACATTTCTGCTTCACTTGGGGACCTTCTAGTTCTATCTGCCTTATTGGTAGTTTTCTCTTACAAGTTATTTGAGTTGGGGGGTTTGGAACATCAAACAAAGTTGGGATGGCATTTCAAACCAATTTTTCCGGTCTTCAGGATTCAAGAACATTGTGTTCTCAATGTGTTCTGAACACATTCTACATTGTTCAAGTAATTTTTCTGTTGAAATACCAATCAAATTCAACAGTCTGGAATTTTGAACCCATTTTTGACAACTGAAACATTAAGAATAAAAGAAAAAAGCACATAAAAATAATAACTCAATACCATCATACAGTGAACTAATTGGATTTTACTAGTACATTTAACATAAGTCGCTTACTGACTAATAGTTCCTTGTTTAATCTAACAGTAACACTGATCATTGGACATTTTGTATTGTTGGGAGGTGGGGGGGGGGGGGGGGGGGGGGGGGGTGCTGGTTGGATTTATCAAAATAATACATATGTAAATTATCATTTACTAATGGTGAAAAAAATGAACATCAGATATTAATGAATGATAATATTTCTTCAAAAAATTGTCGTTTGGGAGATACAAATTTCCTGATTTACAAAAGAAATCGAAGGTCAAGCGTTCCATTTCAATGTTAAATTTGGTTTTCAGGCCAGACGTTTTTTGCACAAAAATCGACAATAGACAGTCATCTCAACACACTGGATAACACTGGCCTGCCAAGAATTATATTAACTAACCTATCTTTATCTTTCGGGAAGCGAAAAAACGACACACCCCTCCCTTTGGTATTTTTTGTTGAATTATCGCAGTTAAATGCGGCGCAAATGCAAGACGACATTTTTCTTCGAAATGACTCCAACCGCTAGGGGGCCAAAATATCACGTTTCATTGGCTCTGGATGTTCCCCTTGTTTCACGTTCTCTGCCACAAACCGGTTTACTTTATAAACCTGTACACAAAAATAGCCGAGCCACTCTGTAGAATTGTAGTCGCTGTGTGGCTGCACTTATTGTGAATCGCACTCTTACTTAAGTTTGGCAACTGAGAGACATTAGTGTGCTGCCCCGGGGCTGCTGGTTCGGGTGAGCGGTGTGTAAATTGCTCCTCGTGGTCCTGCTACTGTCTGATTGGATAATCAGTGAACAAAATGTATCCTTTTGGAAAACAACGTAGACTTGTCTTGCTGGCACGCGGCGCAGCTCTGATGTTGTAGTAGCGTCGTCACAACACCAAGACGATGGGGCGGCGTTGTGTGTTTGCAGGAGGGTCATACTACGGTGCAATCTATCGGAAACCTTCAGACCAACATCCCCTTTACCAATCCTGTGGCCTCGAGTCAGCCGGGATGGCATCCCTGCAGGCGCGCAGTGCAGCTGCTGCGTTCGTATAGCCTCGCCGCAGCGCCTTGACGTTGTGGTGACGTTGTAGTAGCGTTTCGGTTGCGTTGTGTGTTTGTAGGGACGGCATGAGACGTGCCGTACTTCGTACATGTATGCGAAGCATTCGACTTGACGTAGCTTTGTGCATTGCCACCGACGACGTTCGTGCACTAGTTGAACCCCTTCTGTTCAGCCATTTCGAGTCTGCCATGGGCTCAACGTGGAGGTTCTTCTTCTAATACTATATATTATAATCGGAGCTAATCGAATCGGCAAGATAGTCTGCGAGTGAAGACATCACTACCCCACCCTCCTAAACTCTCCAACATTCAGACTATTCCAGACATGTCAAACTTGTATATATATATATCATAGCCTTTTTCTGCTCCTTATATTACTCATTCTCCAAATGCTACTTACATGTATCTTTTTCAATCACAAAGCCCAGGAAGGTTCCACACATAACAGCCTACATTCCGGTTTAGTCCCACTCTTAAGGTATACTAGTAGGATTAATCAGTGTAGGTCCATCTCAGACAGTGGCTGATTTGGGCACATATAGAAAAAGAGTGGGTCTGTTTTACCCAAATGCTTGTATGGGAAAGCGCCACCAAAAATGTCTCTACTTCTCCGAGGTACTGTTTGCAAATATCCTGTGCCGCTTCGGCGCAAAAGGCATAACACTGATGCTGTTACTCAACATCATAACAACTTGTGATTTGAACACAGATCACCACTACCACCCCGTATTGTACTCATTTCAGCCTGGGTGGAATAAAACGAATTCACAGCTGTTCAATGATGTTCTGACCTCCCAGAATAAGTTATGTCCCATATTAATTTGTCTCCTCACAGTTGGTCCCGTCCTTGTACATGTATGCTGTTGGCTTCATATATTAATAAATTTATCAGGCGACATTGAGGTGAACCCGGGGCCAGGAATACTCTCAACATCAAGTTCCGATCTTGATAGTTTTTCCATTCGGGCGCCTTCCGAATCTAAATCGAACTTTCTAAAATTGTTTCATCTGAACATTCAAAGTTTAAAGCCGAAACTTGATCTTGTACGGTGTGATGCAATTGATTATGATATTTGTGTTTTCACTGAATCGTGGCTCAGTGAGTCTGATGAAAACTCTAACCTGCAAATCCAAGGTTTTCACGACCCAATCAGAAAAGACCGACCAACCAGAGGTGGTGGTGTAATGGTGTATGTTAGAAACACACTGTCCTTCAAATGTCGGCAAGACCTCGAAGTTGCAAACCTGGAATGTATTTGGCTGCAGGTAGACAGTAACAACCAAAGCTTTTTACTTGGGTCCTTTTATCGCCCGCCAAACTCCGATAATAATGTCTGGGAACTCATTTCCGAATCCTTGGAGCGGGCGATAGATTCCAATATAAAATACGTCGTATTAACAGGAGATTTTAATGACGATCAAATGACATCACAGCCAGGGCCAATTAAAGATATACTGAAGCAATATAATTTATCTCAAGTTGT
Organism: Pictodentalium vernedei; assembly: GCA_031216915.1. Classification (NCBI taxonomy): domain Eukaryota; kingdom Metazoa; phylum Mollusca; class Scaphopoda; order Dentaliida; family Dentaliidae; genus Pictodentalium; species Pictodentalium vernedei. Next base: position 192,324,284 of record CM062296.1, on the reverse strand, counting down.
GAGACAACCGACATTCTTCACCGAAACCTCGTCAACCTTGTTGGATCTCATAATCACAAATAACCAGGATTTCGTTAACGCTCATTTTGTTGAAGACCCCTTTTATGCTGAACTTAAACGATATCATTGTCCTATCGTGGCCGAACTTAAATTTCCAACAAAACATAATTATTCAGTCAAGCGACAAATATGGCTCTATGCAAAAGCCGATTTCACCGCATTTAATAAGTGCATTGTGGATACGGACTGGGAAGACACTTTATCTTTGCAGTCGACAGTCGCTGTTGTTGATCATTTTACGACACTCTCAGGTAAGATGGCTTCTAATTTTATCCCTAACAAACGAATCTCAACCAGACCAAATGAGCCCAGGTGGATACATGCCGGAACGAAGCGTCTAATTCGTCAGCGAAAACGCCTTCATCGCCTAGCGAAGCTAAAAGACACTGCGCACGCCTGGGAGAAATATCGTAAAAAATAGAAATGAAACTACCTCTTCTGTAAGGGAAGCCAAGGCCAGATATATTAGTGACATTGAAAATACACTGAAATCCCGTACAGTATCAGCCCAGCTTTGGTGGAAAACACTAAAATCTCTCCTCGGCAGTAAAACCTCGGAGATACCAGATCTCCACCACAACGGTCAAATACTGAGCTCAGAAGTCGAAAAGGCCGAAACTTTCAACGAGTTCTTTTGTTCGATATCAAATGTCACTGATTGCAGTGTTGTACTCCCACCACTGGTATTCGACCCCAATCGCCCAATCCTCGAAAATATCACCCTTACGCCAAAAGACGTCCTCGATGCACTGAAGTCACTCAACGTCTCGAAAGCATGTGGTCCCGACAAAATAAGCCCAAGAATTCTCAAGGAATGGTCAGATAGCTTAGCCAAACCATTGACTATAATCTTCAACCGCCTCCTAAGTGAAAGTTTTTACCCCCCGCAATGGAAAAAGGCAAATGTTTCTCCGATATTCAAAAAAGAGTTCCCTAACCTCGTGACAAACTATCGCCCTATCTCTCTTTTGAGCTGTATCGGGAAAGTCTTTGAAAGATGCATATTCAAAAAAGTGAGCGCCTTCCTCGACACAAACTCGCTGCTGACCCGATTCCAATCTGGGTTTATGCCCAGAGACTCCACAGTCCTTCAACCGAGTGAAATGTACAATACAATCAGCGGCGCCCTTGATGAGGGGAAAGAAATACGATTTGTTTTCTGTGATATCAGTAAGGCGTTTGACAAGGTATGGCACAAGGGATTACTATTCAAATTGGAAAAGATAGGAATTGCAGGACAATTGCTCTGGTGGTTCAAGTCATATTTGGAGGATAGACAACAATGTGTAGTTATCAGGTCCCACTCCTCCGAATGGAGAAAAGTTTGTGCGGGTGTTCCCCAAGGATCAATACTGGGTCCCCTTCTTTTTTTAATATACATAAATGACATTGTTGACGACGTCTTCTGTAACATTCGTCTATTTGCGGATGACACATCCCTTTACCTCATTGTTGAAGACCCTGGTAGAACAGCAAAACTTATAGGAGATGACTTAAGGGGGATTGAGAATTGGGCAAGTTAATGGTTAGTAGATTTTAACCCGACTAAGACTGAATCACTGATAATTTCGCGTAGAGTTTCTGGAGCAATACATCCTTCTCTGAGTATGTCAGGCACTACCATAAGAGAGGTTAGCAGTCACAAACATCTTGGTCTAATCTTCAACAACCGTGGTTCGTGGAGAGATCATATCGCTGATATAACATCGAAAGCCTGGAAAAGAATATCCCTTCTCAGGAAATATAAATTTTCTCTCGACCGTAAAACCCTGGAAAAAAAATCTACTTTGCCTTTGTACGCCCCGTGCTCGAATACGCGGACACTGTTTGGGATAACTGTTCCGAAGGGGAAGTAACAGAGTTGGAAAAAATTCAGGCTGAGGCTGCCCGAATAGTTACCGGAGCAACTAGAAGTGCCAATAAAGATTCATTATATGCCGAGACGGGGTGGGAAAAGTTGAAAACTCGAAGAGAAAAACATAAACTAAAACAATTTTATAAAATGTACCACCACCTTGTCCCTGGTTATTTATCAACATTAATTCCCCCATCCTCTTCGGTTGCTCATGGCCATTCCCTTCGTAGGAACAGCGATCTATCTATTCTTTATTGTCGCACTACCTCACATCAAGACTCATTCATACCCTCCACAACCAAGATATGGAATAGCATACCCACTGAGATCAGGGAGAATAGTTCATTTTACCAATTCACGTTGTACTTAAACAGGGACAAATTACCCACTCCCAAGATTTTTTACTTCCTAAATTCACGCAAAACCCAAATACATCACTGCAGATTACGGCTACGTTGTAGCAATTTAAACGATCACCTGTATAATAATCATCTGTCCAGTTCGCACCTTTGTGGGTGTGGAGAGCGTGAAACGACTGATCACTATTTCTTTAACTGCCAGTTGTACTCGGACATCAGAACTGAAACGCTCGAAACCCTACCATACACTATTGACACACATACTCTTCTGTACGGAAGTACCTCTTATCCCCCTGAAGTCAATGAAACAATATTCAAATGCGTCCACGCATATATTGAGGCAACCAGTAGATTTTAATGTGACGTTGCCTGAATGGTGGTTATCACACTAGCAAGTTACCGTAGGTACCCACAAGTTTTTTGTTTGTTTTGCTTCGTTTTTTATTACAACCGCGGTACATATCATACATTCAAACCCCATCCACGCCCCTCTCCAATTCGATCAATCACGATCCGTCCCTCTTGTCTTTTCAAGTACCTCAAGTAACATGGGTAACTCTATTATGATAAATGGTCAAATTAGTTACCCGAATACCTCTCGTTTACTTACAACTCGCGGGTCCAGAGATCCGTGAGTCTCGTCATATGGCAGGATGACAGTGCAACCAGGATACTGTGCAGGTCGGTTGACCAAGCTACAACTAGTGTTTCTACCAAGATTATTTAACGTTACCAGTATCGGACACTTTCCCCGTGGGAACAGTTGTTAGATCATATGTGGAACCATTCCAGATAACCTGGGCTTCTCCTTCTTTATACTTTCACTCTACATTCCTTTCATAACACTCCCTCATTTCATTATATCTCTTACTCTTTTCTGTTATGTTCAACCCGTGTACGATAATTTATTTCCACATTTTCATCGTTTGTTTTTAAACTTCCTTCGTAATGTTGCTTCGTATGAGTAATTTGTTACAAGGAGACAGCTTACATAAGCTACAGCTTGCTGCTGAATCTTCTTTCCTCTTTCACATTTATGTATCTTGATGAAATGTATCATAATTTTTTTTCTGTCAAATTAAGGAAATAAAATATTGTTTAAACTAAATATTCTTTGAGCTATACACACTGAATCTACATTCACTACCCGCATGTGTTGCCCCAACTCCATACCCAGTGTTTCCTGTAACTGAGGTCACTACTCCCTCAATAACAACTGGATTTCTTAAAACCAATCTCACCTCCCTAATGTTTTCAGTTCTGGTTTTGCCCTGGAAAACTTTGACGATCAGGATTTGTTCATCAACATTTCTTCTATTATAAAGTTTTGGAGGGTGCTGGTGGGCATCCTCCGGTGGTTTGTAGCAGAGTAAATTATCATTGAACTATGCACACTGAATCAATATTCATTACCTGCATCTGTTGTCCCAACACTACATACCCAGTGTTGCCTTTAACCCTTTACCCAACGTAACGGCCAAAACCGGCCAGCGCTATTCTCAAAAATCGTCAATTAATTTTCATTATTTTTTCATTTTTTGTCTCAAAAACATAGGTTATGACCCCTATGTTTTTGAGACAAAAAATGAAAAAAAATAGTTATTCAAGATTTTTTTTTTGCGAGTGTCGTCTGCTTTTCATGTTAAGTAAAGGGTTAACTGAGGCCACTAATCCCTGTAACAACTGGATTTCTCAAAACCAATCTCACCTCCCTAATGTTTACAGTTCTAGTTTTGTCCTGGAAAACTTTGATGATCAAAATTTGTTCATCAAAATTTATTAGAGGGTGCTGATGGGCACCCCCCGGTGGTTCCTAGTGGAGCAAATTTTCATTGAGTTATGCACACTGAATCAACATTCACTACCTGCATGTGTTGCCCCAATCACATACCCAGTGCTGCCTGTAACTGAGGCCTCTACTTCCTACAACAACTGGATTTCTTAAACTAATCTCACCTCACCAATGTTTATAGTTCTAGCTTTGTCCTGGAAAACTTTGATGATCAAATTTTGTTCATCAAAATTTCTTCTGTTATAAATTATTGGTGAGTGTTGATGGGCTCCCTCCGGTGCTTTGTAGCAGAGCAAATTTTCATTGAGCTATACACACTGAATCAACATTCACTACATGCATGTGTTGTCCCAACTACATACCCGGTGTTGCTTGCAACTGAGGTCACTACTCCCTGTATCAACTGGATTTCTTAAAACCAATCTCACCTCCCTAATTAGGCTTTTCCCTCTGGAAAAGACTATTGTTTTTCTACAGACTATTATTATTATTATTTTTTTTTTTTAGGCTTTTCCCTCTGGAAAAGACTATTGTTTTTCTACGGATTATTATTTTTTTTTTTTTTTTTTTGTTTTTTTTTTTTTTTTTTTTTCCACACATTTTTGTCCGTACGATTCAGAAGCCATTTTCGAACCGATTTTCACACAATTTGCCACACGCATAGAGTGGCAAACAATCTAAAAATGTACCGAAGCGGAATTTTCGATTTAACCCTTATTTCGCCAGAATTGGCAAAAAACTGCCAAAATTGGGGTTTATCGGCACTTTCTCGAAACACGTCTTTAGGATTTTTTTTAAATATTCATAATTACTAGACCTGCCTATGACACAACCTTTGATACACACGACATATTAGGCGATGCATATGGTAACCCTCCACAGGCTGCCAAACATCGAAATTTTGATGAAATGGGCCGGTTTCAGACCCCCACAGCACCCAAACGATACCGGAGAGGTAAACATAACTTCCTTTATTGGAAGTGGAATTCACCGAGGATCATTTTTGTAAGTAATAAGGGTGTTCAGAAAACCAAGTGTTAACCCGTTTTGGGCTGGTTAAACAGCAACACCCCAAAAAAGCTCAAAACTTCATGTTTTCCGTGGATTTCTCTAAACGAGTCTTGTAGATTTTCAAGAAAAATTGGTCACTCTCAGGTCTTGGTGTGACATTACAAGTTGCATGGATAAAATATTCCGGTCAGCATTAGTTAACCCTCCCCGAGCTGCTAAACGTAAAAATTGTGATAAAATGGGCTGTTTTTAGACACCAACAGCACGCAAACGATATACCACAGAGAAAGGGGCCTTCATTTATCGGACGCAAAATTGATCGGAAAATATTTTTGAAAGTGGTAAGGGTATTCAAAATTTGACCCCTTAACCCATTTTGGGCTGGTTAAAGAGAGATACCCATTAAAATCTTAAAATACCCGTTTTCTGTGGATTTCTCTAACAACATCTTGTAGGTTTTCAAGAAAAATCGGCTATTTGCAGGTCTTGGTGTGACATTACATGTCGCATGAACAAAATATTCCGGTCAGCATTAGTTAACCCTCCCCGGGCTGCTGAAGGTCAAAATTGCGATAAAATGGGCTGTTTTTGCACACCAACAGCACCCAAAGGGTACACCACAAAGAAAAGTGCCTTCTTTTATCGCGCGTACAATTTATACGGAAACATTTTTGTAAGTAATAAGGGTATTCAAAAGTCGACGTCTTAACCCATTTTGGGCAGGCTAAAGAGAGATATCCCTTGAAAGCTTTAAATTCCCATTTTCTCTGAATTTCCCTAACGGTAACTTGTAGGGTTTCAAGACAAATTGACTATTCGTAGGTCTTTATGTGACATTACAAGCTGCATGGACAAAATACTCCGGTGAGCGTTTTTTAACCATCTACAAGCTGCCAAGCATCGTAATGTTGTTAACATGGGACTGTATTCAGACACGCACAGCACCTAATGTATACATGAGAGATAAACATAATATCCTTTGTTTGAAGTGGAATTCACAGAGGGCCATTTTTGTAAGTAATAAAGGTATTCAAAAAGCCAAGCGTTAACCCCTGTTGGGGAGGTTAACAGGGATACCCATCAAAAGCTTAAAAAATCGTTTTCCCTGGATTTCTACAAACATTTTGTGGGGTTTTCAAGAGAAAATGGCCGTTGATAGGTCTTGGTGTCATATGACCAGTTACATGGATCAATTATTCTGGTAGGCGTTTGTTAACCCTTCATGGGCTGCTAAATGTATAAAAAATTGAGGAAATAGTCTGTTTTTGGACACCAACAACATCAAATGGAAATGCCACAGAGAAACGTAACTTCTTTTACCAGACGCAAAACTGATAGGGAAACATTGATATTGATATTAACCCATTCTACCATTAATGATGGGCTTTACCTAAACATTTTTTTATCAAACCCAAACCGAGTCATTTGAGACTACTATACTCACCTTTCTCATAACATCAATGAAGGAACTTTAGTGAGACAGTTAAAAACAATTCATCTGACACTGCGGGGGTCAAGAAAAATCATGGAATCTAATCGGGAAAAGCCATGATTCTCCAGAATCATAAAGTCTAGTGTTTAGAGTTGTTGTTTTGTCCTGGAGAACTTTGGTGGTCAAAATTTGTTCATTGGCGTTTCTGCTGTTATATATTATTGGAGGGTGCTGATGGGCACCCACCGGTGGGTTGTAGTATAGCAAGTTTTCGTTGGGCTATGCCCACTGAATCAACATTCACTACCTGCATGTGTTGTCCCAACTACATACCCAATATTGCCTGTAAGTGAGGTCACCAGACCCTGTATAAACTGGAGTTCTCACCTCTCCAATGTCTACAGTCCTAGTTTTGTCCTGGAAAACTTTGATCATCAAAATTTGATCATCAAAATTTCTTCTGTTATAAATTATTGGAGGGTGCTGATGTGCACCCTCCGGTGGTTTCTAGCAAAGCACATTTTCTAGTTTTGTCCTGGAAAACTTTGAAAATCAAAATTTGTTCATTAACATTTCTTCTGTTATAAATTATTGGAGGGTGCTGATGGGCACCCTCCGGTGGTACTTTAAACATATTTTATTTGCCATAACTATTGAGCAAAAAGGGATAGGAGGACAAGTGCTTTCCACTTAGTAGAAACCTCCGCTCCCATAACATGAATACAGAAAATGTTACAATGGCGAAACAAACAAGTTTTTTGAAATTCATAAATGTAAAATAAACTATTTGAATGGGTTTATATATATGTGCGTATGTGTATAAATAAATATGAATATGTAGCACTAAACAAATACAGAAAAAGGAAGAAAGAAAGAAAGAAAGAAAAGCTGTTGATGTCCCGGTGGTGTGTGGCAGAACAAGTTTTCATTGAGCTATGCACACTGAATCAACATTTGCTACCTGCATGTGCTGTCCCAACTATACTCGCCCAAAAAAGAAAGTGTGCATTGCAGAAATTGATCAAACTCCAAAAAAAAATAATTCCGTAGGTGCAAAGAGTGTTAACCTGTTCATGAATAAGTTATATTGAACACAAAAACAGCTTTCCCCGTTAAAATTGCATTAACGTTAAATGACGTGCTGCACGTTTGTGAAAAGGCATGTTTTGCACGTGGAGAGTCTGAAAATTCATGCAGCAGTGTGAATCCTTGGGTATTTAAACACTAAAGTAAGGCCTTCCTATCGTTCACATTCAAATTTGCGCAGCTGTTAAAACGACTCCACATTAGCATGCCAAGATTAACAATGAATCAACGTCTCCTTGCCCTGGGTATGATTAGAGCTAGCAGAACACAGAGAGGTTGCCCAGCATTTGAATTGCCACCGTAACACTGTAGATAGGCAAGTCCATCGACATGCACAACATGATGACGTTCGAGACCGACCCCGCTCCGGGAGACCCCGAGTTACCACCCCTGCACAAGATCGGTATATCCGTGTCGTCCATCTCCGGAACCGGCAACAAACGGCAACAACGACAGCCAGGAACATCCCTAACCTGAGACAGATACATCCTCAAACAGTAATCGACCGGCTGAGAGAATACGGCTTACGCCTCGAAGACCTGCAATTCGTCCGATTTTGACGTTACGTCATCGTCGTGCTCGACTGCAGTGGTGTAGACAACATTTCAGGCATCCCTTACACTAGTGGCCACGTGTTTTATTCAAAGATGAATGTCGTCTCCATCTTTCATCATCAGGTGGCCGCCAGAGAGTGTACAGACGTCGAAACGAACGCTACGCAGATCCATGTGTCGTGGAGCGAAACCGTTATGGGGAGGGTCTCTCATGGTGTGGGGTGGCATCACTGCCCGTAACAGAACTGAGCTGGTCATTATTGATGGCAATCTTAATGCAGCCAGATATCGTGATGAAGTGCTTACACCTGTTGTTGTCCCATTTCTGCAACGTCACGACCCCGGCGTCATTATACAGCAGGACAACGCCCGACCCCACGCAGCTCGTGTTGTTCAACAGTATCTGCAGCAACAACAAGTGGATGTTCTTCCCTGGACCGCAAATTCGCCCGATATCTCACCCATTGAGCACGTATGGGACGAAATGAAACGTCAGCTACGCCGGCTTCCCCATGCACCGTCAACGCTTGTGGAACTCCAAAGACAGCTTATCAGAATATGGAACAACATCCCACAACACTTCCATGCTAACTTGTTCGCTTCCATGAGGCGTAGATGCACAGCAGTAGTTGATGCAGACGGAGGTCATACCAGATATTGAGTGTGTGACTTTTATCATGGAAGACTTTGATAGTCAACATTTGTTAATCAAAATTTCTTCTGTTATAAATCATTGGAGGCTGCTGATTAATGTAGCAGAGCAAATTTTCATTGAGCTATGCACACTGAATCAACATCCACTACCTGCATGTGTTGTCCCAACTGCATACCCAAATGTTGCCTGTAACTGAGATCGCTACACACTGTACCAGCTGGATTTCTTAAAACCTACTGCACCTCCCCAATGTTTATAGTTCTAGTTTTGTCCTGGGAGACTTTGATAATCAAAATTTATTCATCAAAATTTCTTCTATTATAAATTATTGGATGGTGGTGATGGGCACCCTCCGGTGGTTTCTTGCAGACCAATTAGCCATTGTGCATAAATATGTGACGTTAAATACGAATAAATAAACAAATAGCAGAGCAAACTTTCATTGAGCTATGCACATTGAATCAACATTCACTACCTGCATGTGTCATCAAAGTTTCTTCTGTTATAGATTACTGGAGGGTGCCGATGGGCACCTTCCGGTGGTTTCTGGCAGAGCAGATTTTCATTGAGCTATGCACACTGAATCAAACATTCACTACCTGCAGGTGTTGCCCTACCTACATGCCCAGTGTTGCCTGTAAGTGAGGTCACTACTCCCTGTAACAATTGGACTTCTTAAAACCAATCTCACCTCCCCAATGTTTACAGTTCTAGTTTTGTCCTGAAAGACATGATGATCAAAATTTGTTCATCAAAACTTCTAATGTTATAATTTATTGGTGAGTGCTAATGGGCATCCCCCCTGATTCCTAGTAGAGCAAATTTTCATCGAGCTCTGCCCACTGAACCAACATTTACGACCTGCATGTGTTGGCAAACTACATACACAGTGTCTCCTGTAACAGAGGCCACTACTTAGCCGGACTTCTTAAAACCAATCTCACCCCACCCCTGTTTACAGTTATTGGTTAAGTCATGGAATACTTTGATAGTTAGAATTTGATCATCAAAATTTCTTCTGTCATAAACTACTGGTGAGTGCTGATGGGCACCCACCGGTGGCTTCTAGCAGAGCAAATTTTCTTAGAGTTTTGCTCACTGAATCTCATCGTGAGAAAGTTCGTTTATTTTATTGTGTTTGATAGAAGTCCGTCGAGATCTGTCACGACTATTATCCATGTGTTATATGTAAATATGTTTTAATATCCATAATAACTCTCAGGTCTAACGTCTCCAACCCTTTTGGCAAATATGTTTAAGTACCCTCTCAGCTACAAGACTACAACCGATCGAGTGGTATTTTTTTTTTTTGCGAATAGTGTTGTTCACGATTCATCGACCCAGCATGGGACGCCCTAGACTACTCCTTGTAATCGTTATAACTACTTACTTTCTTTCGAATTCATTTCTTACAAGATGGAATGTTATCGGGGATGGCGCCCATCTGTTTCGTATCACCGGAACTTAAATGCAGTGCCCACTCCTTCTTGCCAACTGTCGTATACTTTTCGTGGCAATGAAAGACAGGCCCATCGCCCACGAAATGTCCCAGTTCAGCGTCCGTCATACGCCCTCCTTGACGAATCCTTTTCAACACCCAGCTTATTAAAATAGTCCAATAACTAGCCGATTAACTTGAATAAATTTGAATGGTAATGAATGGTATGGGTGGAAGTCATCCTAATGGGCAGTATTAGTGGGGGTGAAAGATTGGCTAAACGTGATCTTAACCCTTTTCTGGGGATACAATTAGCCACAGTTTCAAAGAAGTAGCCTCAATCAATCAATCAATCAATCAATCAATCAATCAATCAATCAATCATAAATAAATAAATAAATAAATAAATAAATAAATAAATAAATAAATAAATTATGGGTGTAGTCCCTCCGCAATAAACCAAGGGATTGATTCTTGTGACTGCCTAATGAATTATCATCTAGCACAACGTAACTGCTATAGCTGACCAGTGCTATCCACCTGAACTTTCACTCAAACTTAATTATGGCTTAATCTAATGTCTCGATAACATGGCTTGTGACGACCTATTGGAACGAGCTCGTTGACTTCGTTTCGGTGGGGGTCACAGGATGTGTCTTATGAGGCGGGAAATAAAACATTGTAGTTATTCATAACACTTGTATATAAGTGTCGCTTGTTATTCACAATGGGTAATGTAATGGCAAATTATACTCTGGTTCCATGGATAAATAGGACATAATCACTATTGCCGTGGGCGAAATCACATGGCTATCGTAGATCCAAACGTCAGACAAAACTAGACTTCATACTTGTGCTGTCTCACGATTGGGATTTTGACAATAGCAGATTGCTCTTCCATTTGCCCATTGTTGTCCCTGGTCATACTTTTGAGGCTTTAATGTGCCTCGGTCCAAATTGCCTTACAACCCAAGCCCGGTCACCATTATCCAGTCACACTTGTAAGTTATATCCATATGTTGTAGCATTTAACCATTGACCTCGTACAGTCTTATTATCTTTTTCTTTTTTTTCTTCCCTTACTAAACACTAAGCTGTTACGAACTTTAAATTTTCTTAATTACTTTTTTTTCGTTGTTAATTACCTTTTTCGTTCTTCATCTTTCTGTTTACATATAATTCTCAGCTTAAACTACTCTGTTCTCCAGTCGGCTTGAATATATATTATAATGTGTTACCTTGAAACATACCGTGCGCGAATTGGTACTTTCAACCTGATAGTTTATTCACGTAGCCAAAAGCATCGCTTATCGATGGACAGATCTATTTGTATGTTAGTGTACCTGCCCCTGTTCCTCAATGGTCAGACGCTGCATAAAAGTATCACTGTTATGACTTCCTTGTACACCTGGCAACGTGGGGACTTCACTGCATATACTTTTCTAGATACTTAAGATGAATCTCCCTATTTCTACCACTGTGTCAACTTTAAGAAAACTATAAGCCTAGAATCGACAATCACTGATTCTTTTGTTATCCCCCTCTGTTTCTGCTTGGTTATAAACCTTGCGATATTCGTCAGCTTCTGTTTGACTATAACCCTATCGAAATCATTAATCACTGATTCCCTTATCACCTCCATCTACTTCTGTTTGGCTATAATCCTACTATTGTCCGGTGACATCGAAACTAACCCTGGTCCAAATTCTGTTAACTCGGATCATAATCAGAACATCCTAAAATTGCGCACCTTAACATTCAGAGCCTTAAACCTAAGCTAGATATTGTCCAATGTAAACTCGAAGCCTTTGATATTTTAGCCTTTACCGAGACCTGGTTGTGCGACAATGATTCCACATCTGATATCCAGCTCCAAGGGTTCCATGAACCACTACGCTTCAATCGCTCGACCAGGAGAGGGGGAGTGGCTATATTCATTAAAGACGGAATCTCGTATCGTCCCCGACCGGACCTTGGCGTGTTGAATACAGAGTGCATTTGGGTTGAAGTCTTTACAACAAGGAAGAAGCCATTACTATTAGGGGTATTGTACCGACCACCTAACAGTCCCCAGGATATTTGGGATGCTATATCTGCATTGATAGAAAATGCCAGAGACACGTCAATTGCTGACTTAATTGTGACTGGCGATTTTAATGACAACCAAATGGCTTCCTCGCGAAGTGGTATTTCTGAAGTTATTAACTATTTTAATCTGAGACAGGTTGTGAGTGAGCCAACGTGCATTACTGAGTCATCGGCGACCCTGCTGGATCTCTTTGCTGTCAGTGACACAGTCAACGTTAAAACCTGTGAGGTATTAGAGCAGCTTAATCCATACATGATCCGTTATCACTGTCCCATTGCAATTTTTACCTCCCACCCCACCTCTTTCTGTCAAGAGGAGGGTATGGCTGTGCTCTCAGTGCATCTATGAGGCATTAAATGAGGCCTTCACTAACTTTGATTGGGATTTTCTCTTTGACACCCCGCATCTTGATACTTTGGTCTCCAAATTTACTGATGAAATACTTAATGTTGCAGGCAGATTCATTCCTAACAAAACCATAACCTGAAGGATGAATCAACCGACATGGATGCACAACAACATACTACTACTACTAAGACAGAACAAAACGCTTGTACCACACAGCTAAACGCACGGACCATCAGACCGCATGGGCAAAATACAGAACCAAACGTAATGAAGTCGTCGCAGCTATTAGGAAGGCCAAAGCGTTTTATCTATCCAAAGTCCAGTCTGCCTTGAGCAGCAAAGATACCCCTCCAACATCTTGATGGGAGACTCTGAAAACATACATTGGTAACAATAGCGCCCCAGGAAGTCCTAATATTATCCACTTAAATAAAATATATTCCACTAGTGTTGAGAAAGCTGAAGTGCTCAACGAATACTTTAGTTCGATCTCGACAGTCGACAATTCGAATGTTTCCCTGCCAGACTCAGCTCCCAATGTCTCACAAGGCATTGACACTATCACCTTACATTGTAGTGAAGTATATGCAGCAATGAAGTCGTTAAAAGCGTCCAAGGCGTCTGGTCCTGATCTCATCAGCCCGCGACTTCTTAAAGAATGCAAATCTTCTTTATGTGAGTCACTCACGATCTTATTTAACATACTACTGAACAATTCCCATTTCCCATTAATCTGGAAAAAAGCAAATGTCTCCCCAATTTTAAAAAAAACAACCCTCAAACGTTATTACTAATTATCGCCCAATATCTTTGATCAGCTGTGTTGGTAAAATACTTGAAAAATGTGTCTTCAAGCGCTTGTGGCAGTTCTTGAATGATAACAGCGTCCTTAGTCAATTCCAGTCAGGGTTTACACCCGGTGACTCAACCGTTCTCCAGCTGACTGATATATATGATGAATTCTGTCAAGCGCTCGATCAAGGGAAAGAAGTAAGAGTGGTGTTCTGTAACATGAGTAAGGCTTTTGACAAAGTATGGCATGCAGGTCTCATTCACAAGCTGGAGAACATTGGTGTTTCAGGTGAGCTATTGCTGTTTTTGAAATCGTACCTCTCGGACAGGTCGCAGGGAGTTGTAATAGCTTCAGAGACATCTTCATGGAAACCCATCAATGCCGGAGTTCCTCAGGGATCGATTCTGGGTTCCCTTTTATTTCTGATATATATTAACGACATAACGAAAGATTTACTCAGTAACATACGTCTCTTCGCCGACGATACGTCTCTATATTTAACTGTAGAGAATCCTGAATATGCTTCGACTTTGATTAATCGTGACTTGACCACAATCGAACATTGGGCCACGACTTGGTTGGTCGAATTCAACCCTAACAAAACCGACAGCATGCTTACATCACGTAAAACCAACCCCAGCTTCCACCCTGCTTTATTTTTGGACGACTCACAAATTTCGGAAGCAACCAACCATAAACACCTAGGAGTCACGCTTAACAATACCTGCACGTGGAACGATCACATTAACCATGTGTTCCAAAGCCTGGGCTCGCTTAGATCTGTTGAGAAGACACAAGTTTCACCTTGATCGTAGTGTCTTGGAAAAAATATACTTTGCTTTCGTTAGACCTCTTCTCGAGTACGCTGGTCTTGTTTGGGACAATTGTACTGAAACCCAAGCCGCAGAACTTGAAAAAATCCAAATCGCTGCAGCAGGGATCGTCACGGGGGCAACCGTCAGTGCTAGCTTGTCCCTATTATATACTGAAACTCAATGGGACCCCCTGTACGAACAACGTCGCAAACAAAAACTAATTCAGTTTTTTCAAAATGAATCATCACATGACACCTCCTTACCTACCCAACAAAGTCCCCCCTTTGGTCTCCTCAACTAACCCATCGCTCAGTCTTCGATCGAGTCAAAACCACCGAGTGCCTTTCTGCCGAACTCAGTTATACCAGTCTTCGTTTATCCCAAGCACCACTGATCAATGGAATAACCTGCCCTTATCCGTCCGGTTGAACACATCTCTATCCAATTTTAAGACTTACCTTAATGGTGCCAAGCAAAGGCCTCCAAAGTTTTACAGTAATGCGAAGTCTCGCGCCTCACAAATATACCATTGTAGTAGCCTTAACTCTCATCTATTTGATAACCACTTATTACCCAGTCCCCTTTGTCAGTGTGGCGAGTGCGAGACGACGGATCACTTCTTTCTCCATTGTCCAATCTACTCAGACGCTCGTAACTGTACGATCAATCTACTTCCATTTGAAGTGGATACAACTACGCTTCTGTTCGGCTCTGAATTTTTGGACAACACACACAACTGTCTTATTTTTGAAGTGGTACACGACTTCATTCTACTTACGAAGCGTTTTTAATAGTTGCCATATTCGGAAACCCTCGCGTAAGGTTAGTTTAAACATTATTTTATTTCATAAATAAATACAAGTGCACAAGATATGAAATAACATGATTTAACAAGAGCTTGTGAAATCTGGATTCAGCAGCAAACCGAAACTTATGTAAGCTGTTTCCAACTGGCAACACGCACAGTAAACTTTCATGGCATTTAATACACTTTTATCATCATGAAATTATTTTGAGAATAGTTGTAAAAGAAGGGGTAAAGGTCAGAGAATCCCCAGGGTCAAGGCAGCTGTTTCCTTACTTAAGTGTCGCGGAATGGGAGAGACAGTTGACGCTGCAATGAGGTCAGCTTAAGTACATGTAGACGAATTAAGTGGTGAAGAGCGTTTAACAAAAGGATCTCACCCGGAGGTCCGATTACTCTCACGGATAGGTAAAGCCCCAATGGAATTTGGTGAGAGGGTGTCGTGGGAACAGCCCTGCTGTACTCCGATGAGTGAGCATCTGCGTCAGGTCCGCAACGCTCACTTGTCGAAACAATGCCCGCGTTTTAGTTCCCAATCCTGCTTTGGCACCATGCACCATTTGGTTAAAGGAAGAGGTTCACAGCACGAACATTCAGTAAAATCTTTTTGTGGTACTTATATAATTGTGCAGTTTTTCAATGATTTCTATGTTACTTTCCACGGTATACGTTACACATCCATTTAGTAGTATGTCCGTGGTAATTGTGAAAGGAAGGGTAGCCAGTGCATTAACTCTAATATCTGCATAAATCGGACAATGGAATAAGAAATGGTCGCTTGTTTCACGGGTGCCACACGAACAGTCAGGAGAATCTGATAAGTAATTTCTAAACAAGTGGTCATTTAGGTTACTGCAGCCTAAACGAAGTCTACAATGGTGTATCTGTGCCTTACGATCCTTATTGCGTTTGAAGTAGGTAGGGACAATCGACTTGTTTCTATTTAAGTAAAACTTGAAAATAAGCAACGAACTATTATCTCTCACGTGTGGCGGGAGGGAATTCCATTGTCGCGTAGTTGATGGCAGGAATGATTCCTGGTGTCGTTGAGTGCGGCAGAATGGGACAGTGAGATTGGTATTGTTACGGAGACTATACCCATGGGACACGGAGGCTAAGGGGGGAATCATCAACGACAGATATGATGGGGTCATTCTATGGAACATTTTAAAATATTGTATCAGTTTATGTTTCTCTCTTCTTACTTTTAGCGTTTCCCACCCAGTTTCTACATAAATAAGTTCTTTACTGGCACTCCGTGTGGCGCCTGTCGCAATCCGTGCAGCTTCAATCTGAATACGTTCGAGTTTTTCAGATTGGAGTTCAGAACAATTGTCCCACACAGGGTCTGAGTACTCCAAAAGTGGTCTGATGAAAGTAAGGTATATTGTTTCTAATGTTTTGCGGTCAAATCTGTATTTGAATTTTCTCATGATGCCTATTCTCTTCCAAGCTTTGGCTGCTATGGCTTCGATGTGACCATCCCATGAGCCCTGATTGTGTAAAAGTAAACCAAGATGGGCGTGACAACTAACTTCTTCTATAGTCTTGTTACACATTTTCAGGGGTGGGTGATTAATCCTTATATTTTTACGTGAGATAAGCATAGACTCGGTTTTTGATGGGTTAAAATCGACGAGCCACTGCTTTGACCAGCTTTCAAGTTGCATTATGTCGTGATTTAAAATATCAGTAGCTAAGTCGGGATTTTCTATTATCAAGTAGATAGTCGTATCATCAGAAAACAAGCGGATGTTGCTGGAAATGTTATTAACTATATCGTTGATGTATATTATAAATAGCAAAGGACCAAGGATGGATCCTTGAGGCACGCCTGCCAGAATTTGTCGCCACGTGGAAGCTTCAGAATTAATGACCCCCCGCTGTTGCCGATTACTCAAATATGATTCGAACCACCGTAGCAGATTACCAGTTATTCCTATTTGTTCGAGTTTAAAAAGAAGACCCTGTGCCAAACTTTATCAAACGCTTTACTAACGTCGCAAAAGACAAGGAGGATTTCTTTACCTTCGTCGAGGGCAGTACTAATAGTATTATAAATTTCTGTGAGTTGTAGAGTAGTTGAATCGGTGGGTGTGAATCCAGACTGGAATCGTGTAATCAAGGAATTTGACTGGAGAAACGCCAGTACTTCCTTGAATGTACACTTTTCGAAAACTTTTCCAATGCAGCTAAGCAACGATATGGGCCTGTAGTTTGTTACTAGGTTCGGATCGTTCTTTTTGAATATAGGGGATACATTATCTTTTTTCCACTCAGACAGGAAATTACACTGGGATAAGAGGTAGTTGAAGATATCTGTAAGTGGCTTTGTCAAACTATTTCTACATTCCTTGAGAATTCTCGGACTTATGTTGTCTGGTCCACTTGCTTTTGAAGTTTTTAGAGAACTTAGGGCACCACTGACGTCATCGGTCAATATTTGGATATTTTCTATGGTCGGACGGCGAATATTGTGACTAAGGGGAGGTAAGAAGGCATTCGAGTCGTCCACTTCGGATATCTTACAAAAGTAGTCGTTAAATGCTTCTGCCTTTTCAGTATTCGATGACAGGTCACGATTCTTGTATTGAAGGGCGGGAGTGTCTGGTTTATGTTTATTCATAAGTTTGTCGAGTGTCTTCCACCGGTTGGCAGAGGAGTGTGATTTGTTGTTGAGATCTTTTTCCAGTTTAGTGAAATATTCATCTTTAGCATTTCGAATTGCAGTTGTGGTTTGGTTTCTCTTCATGAGATATTTTTCCCATGCCTGTGGTGTGTCGACTCGTTTTGCATGTTTGTTTATACGTTTACGTTGGCGAATAAGTTTTCTGATATCGTTATGGAATCACGATGGCTCATTTTGCCGGCATGTGGCTAATTTGTGCGGGATAAATTTTGAGACAGTTGACTCAAGATAGTTCTGAAAATCACGAATTACATCATCGCCTGAAGAGTAGGAGAGCACCTTATTCCAGTTCATTTCCATTAATGTGTTGTTCGGATTGGTGTAGTACCACATTTTACGTTTGTGTGCTTGGGAACGCTTGACGGGAGACTTCAATACAGCTGTAATGGGACAGTGGTAGCGTATGCGGTCATCGTGAAGAGGACCGTCGACACCGCACTCAGCAACAAAAGAGGTATTGTTTGTTATGATCAAATCGAGAAGGGAAGTTGAGGTTTCCGTAAAGTGTGTTGGTTGGTTTAAAAGTTGCGACAAGTTATATTGCTCGAGGATGCGTTGTATTGGGCCGTTTTGGTTTGTCAGTTGATCGTCATTGAAGTCACCGGTTATAACTACGCTTGACGAGTCTGTGTCTAATGTCTGTTCAATGGAGGTAGCTATCAAGTTCCACGATTCTACACTTGCGTTTGGGGGACGGTAGAAGGTCCCCAGGAGTGAAGTGACAAGCTTTGTTATTAATTTCAAGCCACACGCCTTCAATGCCCGAAATCTCAAGGTCATTCCGAACTTTGAAGGGGATATCGTTCTTTAAATAAATAATGATTCCACCACCTCTAGAGTCTCGATCTTTTCTAACGGGTTGTTGAAATCCCGAGAACAAGAGGTCATTATTTTCGTCATTGGCATCCAACCAAGATTCAGTGAAAATGCAAATGTCGTATTCTAAGGCCTCGCAACGTAATATATCAATTTTTGGAATAAGACTTTGTACGTTCAAGTGTAGCATAGATGTTCCACCAATTCTCTGTGCATGGTGATAGTAGTCGTGGGGCTGTTCAGAGGATCGGGATGACGAATCATCACTAGGACCTGCGTTCGTCTCAATGTCACCCGACAGAGTGATTAATAAAGCGATACAACAAAAGATGCGTGTAATAATGAAAGAGAAAGGTTCGAGGGACCACCGGTTCATTTTATTGATATTTGCCTGGGTATATGGGCTGATGAGCCTGATTGGGAAGTGTGGTGGGTTAAGTAAATTTATTGGGTTTGACTTTAAATCATTGACTCTTGGTACAGGCATTGTGATATTGTTACAAGTGATTCTAAAGATCATTAGGAAAATACCACAAATGCCGTAACAATAAATCAATGCAGCGAGAACACTTTCATCCGGGTTTAATGTCTTGACACTGTGTCTGCCATACCGTGCGACTGAATAAAATAGACCCACTCTCATTCTGTATGTTGATATGTCAATCAATGTTTAGACTTACGAATGTGTGGGAAGGTACATCATATTTTCTGAGAGTAGGTCTGGATGTGTGAGGTAACAGCTGCCTTTTCTTGGAATTTGGTCTGTGGGGCGGAGAATAAAAGAAGATGATGAGTGAGAAAATAATACAATTTGGATCTTGGAGTAGGGTATGAACAGGGGGAATATTTGGACTGTAGTCTGATAGTACTGGAATATTAAAATATGTGAGTAAGTATAAGTACATGAGAGGTATGAAAATCAAGAAGAATAAAGGTAACATAGTTGTGTTTGTTTTGATTATTGTATTTTCTCTGGCTGTTATTCGACACTGAACACGTTTACGTGCTGGTTCACTACTTATGACTTGGGCTATGTCAGGTAACCACATCAAGCTGACAGCAGATGGTGGATGCACCACAGGCACCGTTGTGTTTGTGGTACCCCCACCATCCGGTTTTTCATAACGAGTTGTAGAGTTATGCAATCGAAGTGCAGGGCCGTGGTGCACACTTAGAAGCAACTCGTCAATAAAGTCTGAAGATTTTGGTTCAGGCACAGTTGAGGGAGGAGTTGGATTGGAGGTAGAGTCAGTATGGGAGGTCTAAAGGGGAGTGCGATTTGTTTCGGTATTGAATGCTCAGTAAGTTAGCTTGATTTTGAAGCGAACAATGGGCGAGTCATGTGACGGCATGGAAGGTAGCACTTGACAACGTTAATTCGTGTGTTAAAACAGCATTAACATTGACAAATGGCTATTAATTTTGTAGGGATTATCTAACTTTAGCACTAGAAGACATAGTTAGGATTGAGTGATAGGAGTGTATACGAGACAATAACTTATTGTCAGGTAAGGGGTTAACATAACATTATCATTAACTTTCTATGTGATTGTTGATGGTTGTCACTCTATTTGTAAACGAGTCATGGCTCGTGGCCTGTCCATAAAAGATACCAATGTTTGGTAATTATCACTCACTATGCACAAGAGTCAAAGCACGTAGTACGCCGCCGAGTCGAGCTCAAGGAGTTCTTTCCAAGGAAGGGCCCCCAGCCATGGTTCCCGTGGCAATGACTACAGATTGCAGTAGTCATACAGTCTACAGACTACAGAGACTTAGATTTAGGAATATACACGGGTTGGTATTTCTATTGTAAGAATGATCGAATTGTACTTTCTCGTGAGGCGAACGATTCGTACGATCGTTACTTCACAGATTCAAATGGTCTAATACAAAAAACATAGTAATAAAATGCAGGTAATGATGAGTTATTTTACACAGGCCACGAAGAAAAAAAAAAAAAAACGTCGTTGTTTCCAAATTATTGGTAATCATCGCTGGTTCAGGTTGTGTCCGATTGGAGGGAGACTTGTTATCTAACAGGAAGGTGATCACCTTTAAGTCAGCTAATGGATTACGATAACTTTATCATTAATTTTCAGAGTCAGTGATTCTCGTTGGTTTTGCGCAAGAGCTGAGGCTTGTGGTCTCCCGCGGGGATGAGCTAAACGAACTCACTCCAGTGAGGGGCCACAAGCCGTGGCTCTCGAGGCAATGGATTCATTTTCCACAGGTCGGCGGTGTTGTACGTAAAGGATATCAATGCTATTGAGTTACGATAACATTATCATTAATTTTCCGAGTCAAAGCTACTCATTGGTTTTGAGCAAGAGCTGAGGCTTGCGGTCTCCCGCGGGATGAGCTAAACGAACTCATTCCAGTGAGGGGCCACAAGCTATGGCTCTCGAGGCAATGGATTCGTTTTCCACAGGTCGGCGGTGTGGTACGTAAAGGATCAAAGTAACATTATCTTTAGTTAGTTTTCCATATTGTTAGTGATTGTCACTTATTTAGAACAGGAGTCGTTGTTCGCGGCCCCTCATCGGGATGAGCCAAACGAACTCATTCCAAAGAAGTGTCACAAGTCGTGACTCCTGAGGCAATGTCTACAAGCTGTGGGATATATATAAGTGATATTCCACTGTAACGGTGACTAATTCACGAGGTAAGAGATTGATATGACATTAGCTAACAGATCACATAGACCTGTGCAAAGACCATGATTGTTCCAAAATGCATGCAAGAATGCATGCAAGAATCCTCAAACTCAAGTATCAGAGGTTGTTTCTTGCTTTGTTAGAAACGATATTACATAACGTTGGACAGTGGGGCGGATATATTATACAGCGACTGGGGCCTATCAACAAATTCCACGAGGGAAATTTAATTTACGTCTGGTTGCAACGGGGGGGGGGGGGGGGGGGGGGGGGGGGGGGGGAGGGCTTCTTCTTACCCAGCTCACCTATATGTTATATTTAGAAATTTAATTTACATCCGATTGCGGGGGGGGGGGGGGGGGGGGGGGTATCTGTTATCAAGATCACCTATATGTTTTGTTTAGGTAAATGGTTAAAATAAAATGAACATTATTTATCCCGTGTTTTAAGTGAATATAAAATATCATTGATATTAGTTTTCGAACTTATTGGTGGTTAACACTCGCTTTGTAGAAGGGTCAAAGCTCATTCCCCCCCCACCACACACACATACACAGTGATAAGTACAATGGCTCTTGGGGGATGAATTCGTTTTCCACAGGTCACCGGTTTGGTCAGTAAGGGATTAAAGTAATGTTGTACAATAATAACCGATTTGTACCTTCACGTGAGGTAAGGGGCTGATAAAACAGCTAACAGGTTCATGTGGACCGGTACAAAAACCATTGTTGTTGAGTGCAGGCAAGAATCCTTAAATACAAGTACCTGAAGCTATTTTTCACCTTGTTGAGGACAGATGTTCCATAACGAAGGACTGCGAGGGTGGATATGTTATGCAGCAAACGAAACCCGTCTGCAACTTGTACGAGTCGAGTTAATACAAGTTGCATCCGGTTTCGAAGGGACGCATTATCTGTCAGTAGTCTTCTTTTCACGGATCGGCGATATGCTAGGTTAGGGGCTAGAATAACATGAACATTGGTCTTCCATATTTTAGGTAATTATCACTCGTTTTGCCAAAATAGTCGAGGCTTGCTGACCCCCACTGGGACGAGCTCGGTGAGCTCGTTCGGATGGGGGACCACAAGCCGCGGCTCTTGCGGCAATGTATTCGTTTCCTTCGGAAGGTTCATCATAAGTCTTTTGACTAATACATACTACTCCCCCTCAACTACTGAATTAACACACCTCAATATGAACATTCAACTCCGCCTCAAATTTAAGAATGTATCTGTCCTCACATACGCTACTTTCCTTGTTCTAGGTAATGCACCACATATTCAAGCTGACACCCTCCCTTTTCTTTATCTCGAAATTTTTCATCATTTCTCTATTCGCAGTTTAAACAATATCATATGCCGTTGCCTGGTCTGATAATTTTAGTTCCCATCCACTACTTGGCTATTGAATAGGGTTAGCCTCAGTTGTGACTCTGTTCCGTGGGGTGTCTGTCTGCCCCACCACAGCACTTGTATTGCCTGTGTGAGTGATGTTGTTAATGTTGTTAATCGCTATGTCAACGATTATTAACTCCTCCATTCTAAGATTTTTAATGGGAGCATCTCCACATGAATCTCTTCTACCACAGCTCACTCTTTCTAATTGGCAGCAAGTGCTGGGGTGCGGCAGTCTGCCCTGATGTTGTAATGGGTGGGTGCAGTCAAACCTGTGACCAAGCCCAATCTGATGTACAGCATGGGGTTGCTGCTTTCGGGCAACGACATGTGATTTTACCTGCTGACCTGAACCATCCCCTTGAACCAGTGAAAAATGATCTAGGGAGACGACCATGATAAGCTATAGGCTTCCTGTCGAATCCCCTCGTTGTACCTTTGTTTACTTCCTTATTTGTTATACTGTATACTTGTGTTGTTGTGCCTTTTGACTATGTATTGTTTAATGTATACAAATGCTAAACTCCAAATAAATATTGTTTAAACTAAATATTATTTATGAATATTATCGTACAGACAGATGGACGGATGCACAGATGGATGAACTCAATCCAGTATACCCCCCCCCCCACTCCATTTTCTTCGAAAGTTTTCAACAATTTCCAACAATTTCTAAGTCAAAAGGTATGGTAAATTGTTTGGTGTTTGGAAGTTTTATGCAATGAGGCAGAAGCCTTTGTCATAGGCAAACTGCATGCCATATTTCACTGAAATACGATAACCCATACCTGAGATACAGGCTGAACAGACAAATAGTGTCTATTTCCTACAATTTCTAAGTCAAAAAGGGGGATAACTCTAAAAGGAGAATATGAGAAATATCGTTGAATCCTTTTTAAAGCCTATACCATAAGCAGTGTTCATGGCAAATTTCATTGCAATAGAACATTCGATACCCGAGATACAGGCTGAACAGACAAAATTTGGCTCGGACGGACACAATTTCTAAGTGAACGAGTAATAAAAAATAATAATAATAATAATAAAAATAACTAGTGTGGGCATACCTATGACCAACAAATGTTAGAAAAAATAATAATTTACATAAGTTATGAATATTCTCGGACGGACTCACACACGGACGCACAGATGGACGGACGGACGGACGGACGCATGTAATCCAGTATACCACCATTTTGTTCGAAAGTGGGGGTATAAAAGTTAATAAGTTTGTGGACAAGGGTAATCAGCTTTTCATGTTAAGTAAAGGGTTAACAGCATAATTCAGACAAACATCTAAATACCAGTAAATAAAAGTGCAATATGGGTTTTCTGGCTGTGGATTTGAATGGTGATTTGGAAGGGGTTGGAAGACTGGAACCCCCTCTGCCCCTAGTACTATGATGGGGAACCATGGTTTAATTAGATTTGTTAATACATGTGTACATGTAGGGTAAAATAGGTTGTTATTTGGCATTTGCTGGAGGCTGTAGTGTGCCCTTGGATGCTACACTTGCTCAAGATGTGAATTCGCTTGCAATATATAGCCATTATTGCTGACGATGACAAAAACATACTTTTCAAAACAATAAAAAAGTATTTTACGGTGTGTGGTACCCCAATGATTTTTTAAATGTGAAATAATCTCTCAATATAAAAATTAAATCAGGTTCGGAAGCCAAATTATGTATTTCCTTACTCAACCCCAATCCTATCAAAGATACATTTTACCTCTTTCATGTGACAAAAGAGTCATTTCTGCATGAGAATTCAACTTTTGGCTTCCACTGAGTTAAAAACATGGGGAATTTGTTCTTTTAAAGAAAATTGTCCAAACTGTGTCAAATGGCTGAAAAACTGCTGTTGCCTCCAATACATTTTTCTACTCTGTTACCTAATGAGTAAGCTGAGCGGTAAGGAATTCATGTAGCTTTTTTTGAAAACTAACCTAATCCCAAAATAAAACTAAAATCTGTATCAGCATGCAATACTTGAGGAAAAACCATCTCATTTAACCATACAGCAAGATTGTAGGATAAAATACCCTCGGACAAAATATCCTTAGGACATAATACCCTCGAGCGGGTGTCATGGCGGACAGACAGCAAGTGACTTTGTCAAGAATAAAAATGTAATTATTACCTGAAGAGGGCTAGGTTGTTGACGGTTATGTGTTGAAAATAGTTTTAGATGAGTAAGAGAAGACGTGTCAGGATGTTGTTTCGATGTGCATAAGTTGGAGTTTACAATTTTGGAGAATTTTGGAGAATATTCCATGCTGACGATTTCTTGTGTCCTATTTTCGAGTCATGAAACGTTTCAGAAATTGCCTATTTTTTTTTTTTTTTTTACTTAAGTGGTGACTATTAAGTCTGTAGTGAATTTTGAAAAGGTCTCGTATTTGTTTTGCTGTGTGATGCCAAAAGTTAAAGCTAAACGCAAGCGATCAAGTCCGCATAAGTATTCTGCTGGGGTCTCACGTGTGGAAAAACTTTTGAAGGTCACCGAGTGTCCTGAGGATTCTGACTGGCTGTCTGAGAGCGATTCTGAAACAATGGCAGCACGTATGTCAAATACTGATATTACTGCATTAGCACATAAGCTGAAAGCCCTGTTGATTGTCGATGTGGAAACTCACATACATATGACTGTTAAGAAGGCAGTGAAAGAAGCCTCCCAGGAGCTTATCGACGAAGTCAAAACTTTGAGGACTGAAAATTGCAGATTATCTGGAGAAATTGATAGATTAGAGCTGAGGGTGGACAACTTGGAACAGTATACATGTAGATATAACTTACGTATAAATGGTGTAAATGAGTCGACAGGGGAGTCCACGGATGACATAGTGTTGGACATTGCCCAAAAGATTGGGGCAAACATTTCTCTTTCTGATATTGATCGATCACATCGAGTCGGTGCTGTTAGAGAGGGAGTAACCAGGCAGATAATTGTAAAATTTACAAACTATGGGGTCAGAAGAAGATTTTACTTGGCAAAAAAACAGTTGAAGTCCCACACAGTTAACAATAGACAATGCAATGTTAATGAAGACTTGACACAATTTAAGTTTAAACTTCTTCAAGAGACTTTAAAATTAAAGAGACTTAATAAAATCCAGCAAACCTGGACAACTGATGGAAAGCTTTTTGTGAAAGACTGCCAAAATTCCATTTCGATAGTCAGGATTCAGAAGGATTTAGAAAAGTTTCTCATAGTCCATGTATCCTTGTCACAACAAACGTAATTATAAAAGAATAATCAGCTGAACGACACACCGAGTAGTACTATATTGCTGAAAAGGTAAAACAACACCTATCTATTGTGAAAATCTTTAAAAAGAACTATAGAAATTAACTAGAAATTAAAAGGTAAATTGACTTGGTGTTTTGGTAGCAGATAGTAGATAGTAGATTTACTGTCTATAGAGTTTTTGAGTATTTGGGAAAAGGGGTAAAAGCCCATTAGAAGGGTTAATCTATTCAAGATCTTAATCTCTCCAAGATTGATTTAGTGAAGTGTATTTTATGTTTGGGTAATATGAGATGGCATAATATGTAGGGGTTAAATCAGTTATAAACAGTTAAATAAGTGCATATATCATATGAAGGGTTAAATGAATTGATGTATAAATTCTTAAAGTTTTACAATTGACACTGGCTGACAGGATACAATAGATTGAATACAGGTTTGTGTATATCTTGACCATTTTAAGTACATACTCTGTTAGTGAATTGGGGATATCTGACAGCATAACACTGGAAGGGTAAATCTGCTGTGTAGTGAAATTCATTTTTGTAAACAGTTAAAAAGACGCCGGTGAAAAAAAAAAATCTATCTGTTGTGTCCTGTTTGACAGAGCCTACCCTGCCATTGAACTGAAAAATCTGTTCACGAGTGAGAGGGTTGAAATTACTATGTGCTGGTCGGTGTAGACCAGTATTATAGTTTACGGTCTGTGTAATAGAAAGGGTTAACTCGGCTATCCTGTGAAACCGGGGTAATATAAAGGGTTAACTCTGCTATCCTGTGAAACTTATTTTTATAAAGTTCAAAACAGCACTTTTGCCGTATGAGATGACATAATATGTAGGGGTTAAACAAGTTAAATACAATTAAATCGGTGTAAATATTATAGGAAGGGTTCAATGAATTGATGTGTAAATTCTTAACATTTACAGATTGATTTAGTGAAGTGTATTTTATGTTTGGGTAATATGAGATGGCATAATATGTAGGGGTTAAATCAGTTATAAACAGTTAAATAAGTGCATATATCATATGAAGGGTTAAATGAATTGATGTATAAATTCTTAAAGTTTTACAATTGACACTGGCTGACAGGATACAACAGATTGAGTACAGGTTTGTGTATATCTTGACCATTTTAAGTACATACTCTGTCAGTGAATTGGGGATATCTGTTAGCATAACACTGGAAGGGTAAATCTGCTGTGTAGTGAAATGCATTTTTATAAACAGTTAAAAAGATGCCTGTGAAAAAAAAAAATTCTATCTGTTGTATCCTGTTTGACAGAGCCTACCCTGCCATTGAACTGAAAAATCTGTTTACTAGTGAGAGGGTTGAAATTACTATGTGCTGGTAGGTGTAGACCACTATTATAGTTTACGGTCTGTGTAATAGAAAGGGTTAACTCTGCTATCCTGTGAAACCGGGGTAATATAAAGGGTTAACTCTGCTATCCTATGAAACTTATTTTATAAAGTTCAAAACAGCACTTTTGCCATATGAGATGACATAATATGTAGGGGTTAAACAAGTTAAATACAATTAAATCGGTGTAAATATTATAGGAAGGGTTTAATGAATTGATGTGTAAATTCTTAACATTTACAATTGACATTGTCTGACAGTACACAATGGATTTACTACAGGTTTCTGCATATATTGACCATTTGAATAATACTATGTCAGTGAATTGGGGACATCTGTCTGTATAACCTAGAAAGGGTTAAATCTGCAGTGCAGTGAAATGGGCCATCAATGTCTTGCGTATATTAAATACTATTAATATTAAATACACGCCCTGACAACGAAACGAAGAATCTGTGTACCAGAGAGAGGGTTGAAATTTTTAGGTGTTGGCAGGTTCATTAGCAATTATAAAACAAAATTTGGTCTGTTGTTGCTTGTTGGGCAGAGCTCATGGAGCTCTGCCAGACATGACACAACAGACTGAATACAGGTTTATATGGACCTAATGAATATTGAATATACACTCTGCCAGTTGAAATAAAAATATAACCCATGAAAAAACACTGTGTATATATTGACTATTTGAATACATACTCTGTCAGTAAATTGGGGACATCTGTCTGTATAACATAGAAAGGGTTAAATATGCTGTGCAGTGAAATACATTTTATAAACTGTTAAAATAACACTTATGAAATAACATTCTGTCTGTTGTATATTGTTTGACATAGCTCATAGAGCTATGTCCAACAGGATATAATAGATTTAATACAGGTGTATATTGACCTATTAAATACACACCCTGACACTGAAATGAAGAATCTATGCACCAGAGAGAGGGTTGAAATTATTAGGTGTTGGCATACTCTGTCAGTAAATTGGGGACATCTGTCTGTATAACATAGAAAGGGTTAAATATGCTGTGCAGTGAAATACATTTTATAAACTGTTAAAATAACACTTATGAAATAACATTCTGTCTGTTGTATCCTGTTTGACATAGCTCATAGAGCTATGTCCAACAGGATATAATAGATTGAATACAGGTGTATATTGACCTATTAAATAAACACCCTGACATTGAAATGAAGAATCTATGCACCAGAGAGAGGGTTGAAATTATTAGGTGTTGGCAGGTCCATTGGCAATTATAAAACAAACTTTGGTCTGTTTTGCCTTGTTGGGCAGAGCTCACGGATCTCTGCCAGACAGAACATAATAGATTGACCTATTAAATCTCACCCTGACATTGAAATGAAGAACCTATGCACCTGAGAGAGGGTTCATTATCAGGTGTTGGCAGGTTCATTGGCAAATGTAAAACAAAATCTGGTTTGCTGTGTCTTGTTGGGCAGAGCTCATGGAGCTGTGCCAGACCGGACACAATAGATTGAATACAGGTTTATATGGACCTATTAAATATACACTCTGCCAGTGAAATGAAAAGATCACCCATGAAAAAACACTGTGTATATATTGACCATTTGAATACATACTTTGTTTGTGAATTGGTGACAACTGTCTTATAACATAGAAAGGGTTAAATCTGCAGTGCAGTGAAATGGGTCATCTGTGTCTTGTGTATATTGACCTATTAAATACACGCCCTGACAATGAAATGAAGAATCTATGCACCAGAGAGAGGGTTGAAATGTTTAGGTGTTGGCAGGTTCATTAGCAATTAAAAACCAAAATTTGTGCTGTTGTGGTTTGTTTGGCAGAGCTCATGGAGCTCTGCCGGACAGGACACAATAGATTGAATACAGGTTTATATGGACCTATTGAATATTGAATATACACTCTGCCAGTGAAATGAAAACATAACCCAATAAAAAAAAAAAAACAAAAAAAAAAACACTGTGTATATATTGACTATTTGAATACATACTCTATCAGTAAATTGGGGACATCTGTCTGTATAACATAGAAAGGGTTAAATGTGCTGTGCAGTGAAATACATTTTATAAACTGTTAAAATAACACTTATGAAATAACATTCTGTCTGTTGTATCCTGCTTGACATGGCTCATAGAGCTATGTCCGACGGGATATAATAGATTGAATGCAGGTGTATATTGACCTATTAAATACACACCCTAACATTGAAATGAAGAATCTATGCACCAGGAAGGGGTTGAAATTATTAGGTGTTGGCAGGTTCATTGGCAATTATAAAACAAACTTTGGTCTGTTTGTGTCTTGTTGGGTAGAGCACATGGAGCTCTGTCAGACAGGACACAAAAGATTGAATACAGGTTTATATGGACCCATTGAATATACCCTCTGCCAGTGAAATGAAAATATCACCCATGAAAAAACACTGTGTATATATTGACTATTTGAATACACACTCTGTTTGTGAATTGGTGACATCTGTCTGTATAACATAGAAAGGGTTAAATCTGCTGTGCAGTGGAATACATTTTAAATCAGTGTAAATATTATAGGAAGGGTTTAATGAATTAATGTGTAAATTCTTAACATTTACAATTGACATTGTCTGACAGGACACAATAGATTTAATACAGGTTTCTGCATATATTGACCATTTGACTAATACTATGTCAGTGAATTGGGGACATATGTCTGTATAACATAGAAAGGGTTAAATCTGCAGTGCAGTGAAATGGGCCATCAATGTCTTGTGTATATTGACCTATTAAATACACACACTGATAATGAAATGAAGAATCTGTGTACCAGATTTGGTCTGTTGTGTCTTGTTGGGCAGAGCTGATGGAGTCTTCCAGACAGAACACAATAGATTGAATACAGGTTTTATATGGACCTATCGAATAATGAATATACACTCTGCCAGTGAAACGAAAATACAACCCATGAAAAAAAAAACAAAAAAAAAAACAAAAAAAAACACTGTGTATATATTGACTATTTGACATACCCTGTCAGTAAATTGGGGACATCTGTTTGTGTAACATAGAAAGGGTTAAATATGCTGTGCAGTGAAATACATTTTATAAGCTGTTGAAATAACACTTATGAAATAACATTCTGTCTGTTGTATCCTGTTTGACATAGCTCATAGAGCTATGTCCAACAGGATATAATAGATTGAATGCAGGTGTATATTGACCTATTAAATACACACCCTGGCATTGAAATGAAGAATCTATGCACCAGAGAGAGGGTTGAAATTATTAGGTGTTGGCAGGTTCATTGGCAATTATATAACAAACTTTGGTATGTTTTGTCTTGCTGGGCAGAGCTCATGGAGCTCTGCCAGACCGGACACAATAGATTGAATACAGGTTTATATGGACCTATTGAATATACTCTCTGCCAGTGAAATGAAAATAGCTCCTATGAAAAAACACTGTGTATATATTGACCATTTGAATATATACCCTGTTAGTGAATTGGTGACATCTGTCTGTATATCATAGAAAGGGTTAAATCTGCTGTGCAGTGAAATACATTTTATAAAATGTTAAAATAACACTTCTGAAAAAACATTCTGTCTGTTGTATCCTGTTTGACATAGCTCAGGGAGCTCTGTCCGACAGGATACAATAGATTGAATATAGGTGTATATTGACTTATTATATACACACCCTGACATTGAAATGAATAATCTATGCACCAGAGAGAGGGTTGAAAGTATTAGGTGTTGGCAGGTTCATTAGCAATTATAAAACAAAATTTGGTCTGTTGTGTCTTGTTGGGCAGAGCTCATAGAGTTCTGCCGGACAGGACACAATAGATTGAACTCAGGTTTATATGGACCTATTCAATATACACTCTACCAGTGAAATGAAAATATCACACATGACTGTTGTGTCTTGTTGGGCAGAGCTCACAGAGCTCTGCGGGACAGGACACAATAGATTGAATACAGGTTTATATGGACCTATTGAATATACACTCTGCCAGTGAAATGAAAATATCACACATGAAAAACACTGGGTATATATGGGTATATATTAGATATACAGGCGTATATTGACCTATTAATTCTCCCCCGACATTGAAATGAAGAATCTATATCTACTCTCTGAGAGAGAGTTCATTATCAGGTGTTGGCAGGTTCATTGGCAATTATAAAACAAAATCTGGTCTGTTGTGTCTTGTTGGGCAGGGCTCATGGAGTTCTGCAGGACAGGACAGGACACAATAGATTGAATATAGACATATATGGATCTATTGAATATACACACATTGAAATGAAGAATCTATGCACCAGAGAGAGGGTTGAAATTATTAGGTGTTGGCAGGTTCATTAGCAATTATAAAACAAAATCTGGCCTGTTGTGTCCTGTTGGGCAGAGCTCATGGAGCTCTGCCGGACAGGACACAATAGATTGAATATAGATTTATATGGATCTATTGAATATACACTCTGCCAGTGAAATGAAAATATCACTCATGAAAAAACACTCTGCCCCATGTACCTTGTGTGGCAGGATACAATAGATTGAATCCAGGTATATATTTACCTATTGAATACATACTCAATCAGTGAAATGAGAATGTCAGTGAGAATGTTAAAATTATTTTGGGTTCTCTGGTTGATGACCAATAAAACAGTGTTTATAGCTGCTGCAGGATGGGGGATTTAATTATGAAAAAAGGCATTTTGTTCAGTGTGTCATGTTTGGCAGAGCCCAATGGGCTTCGTCTGAGACTTAAGATTGACTGAATATGGGTATGTATTGACCAATTTAATAGACACTCTGCCGGAAATGGAAATAGTGCTTTTGAAAAAATCTGTCTGTGTATCTTGATTGGCAGAGCTCATGGAGCTCATGGACCTCTTGCACATACACTCTGCCAGTGAAATGAAAAATAGCACGTGCCAAAAAAGGAGAAGTTCTCTGCTTGTTGTATACGGTTTGACAGAGCTCATGGTGCTCAGTCTGACAGGGTACAGCTGATTGATTACAGGTATATACTGACTGCCAGGTGCTAATCCATTATTACAGCACATAGTCTGTATAACACGAAGGGTTAAATTGTATAAATTTAAAATAACATTTATAAAAAAGCATTCTGTCTGATGTATCCTGTTTGACAGAGCTCATAGAGCCCTGTCGAGCAGTATACGATAAATTGAATGTAGGTATATATTACCTATTGAATATACACCCAGTCACTGAAATGATAAAATGAATAAACAGTTTACCAGGGAGAGTGTTCAAATTTTCTGTTGCCAGGTGGTAGACCTGCTTTATGATTTACAACCTGTATAACAACTATTCCAGTGAAATGGAAAATAGTACTTTTGAAAAAATTGTCTGTTGGATCTGAAGTTCTCTGTTTGTTGTATAGTTGTTGTTTACGGATTGACAGAACTCATGGAGTTCAGCCTGGCAGGATACAGCTGATTGATTACAGGTTTATACTGACTGCCAGGTGCTAGTCCATTATTACAGCCTATAGTCTGTATAACACAAAGGGTTAAATTGTATATACTTAAAATAACATTTATAAAAAAACAAAAAACAAACCATTCTGTCCGGTGTATCCTGTTTGACAGAGCTCATAGAGCTCTGTCGAGCAGTATACAATAGATTGAATGATAAAATGAATAATCAGTTTACCAGGGAGAGTGTTGAAATTTTCTGTTGCCAGGTGGTAGGCCTGCTTTATGATTTACAACCTGTATAACAACTATTCCAGTGAAATGGAAAATAGTATTTTTGAAAAAAAAAATGTCTGTTGGATCTTGATTAGCAGAGCTCATGGAGCTCACGGACCTTTTGCACATACACTCTGCCAGTGAAAGTGCTGAAGTTATTATCTGTTGCCAGGTGGTTGTTCAGTATTATAGCCTATAGTCTATAACATAAAGGGTTAACTCTTATAAACTTAAAATAATATTTGTGAAAATAACATTCTGTCTGGTGTATCCTGTTGGACAGAGCTCATAGAGCTCTCTCGAGCAGTATACAATAGATTGAATGTAGGTATATATTACCTATTGAATATACACCCAGTCACTGAAATGATGAAATGAACAATGAGTTTGCGAGTGAGAGTGTTAAAGTTATCTGCTGCCAGATGGTAGACCTGTTATTATTTAACAGAGCTCATAGAACTCTGTCGGGCAGTATACAATAGATTGAATGCAGGTATATATTGCCTATTAAATATACACCCAGTCATTGAAATGATGAAATGAACAAGGAGTTTACCAGTGAGAGTGTTGAAATTATTTTGTGTTGTCAGGTTGTAGACCAGTAACATAGTTTACAGTTGGGGTTGGGTGGGAGGGATTAAATTAGTGTGTTAACATAGCACTAATGAAAAACATTTTGTCTTATGTGTCTGGTATGGCAGAGCCCGTGGCTCATGAAGGATTGAGTCGGTTGACCCGTGGAATTTGAACAGCGGGAATATTATTATTTATTCATTTATTGGTGTTTAAGGTCACATACTTATGCACAATGGCTAATCGTGACCGTGACAGTTTTACGGGTGGAGGAAGCCGGAGTACCCGGAGAGAACCACCGAGCAATGACGAGCAGCTGTCAGCTCTCCAACATCGTAACTCTGAACTCTGCACCGCAGCACAGGCAGGGTTAGATTGGTTGAAGACATGCGCACCATCGACGTGCAGTACGCCTCAGTACACAGCGTCATCGTGCCCCCATGTAGGCAATCGGGGTGAAGTGTATTGCCCAAGGACACAACGCGGTTGCCGCAGGTGGGATTCGAACCGAGGACCTCTCGGCTTGCAGCCTGCACCTCTACCAACTGAGCCACCGCGCCCCGAACAGCGGGAATATAACACTGATAAATGAAGAATAATTATGTTGTATCTGTTTGCCAGTTAGCTACGCATTAATGGTTCAGCTCGTGCTTTTCATTTCGCTGAGTGGTTGTATCGATGCTAAACTCGAAGGATGTTGACAATGCGATAGAACCTCTCTTTTTTCGAAATAATAATTTTTGTGCAGGAAAAACTCAGCAGCCGTTTAGCTATGTTGTTTTCGATTGCACTTATTCTCAGCTCAGTTGAAGAGAGCACGAATTAGACATAGCAACAGAGAAAAGTGACCTTCAGCACAAATAAATCCAAAAAAAATTAAAAAAAAGAAACAAATCAGGTCGACCGATTTCTTTTACGAGGCACCTAATCCCCATTGCCGTCTTGGGGGTACGGTGGCACCGTGTGCTGGGGCGTACTGCCCGTCGATGGTGCACATGCCCTTAACCACTACTAGCCGCTGGGTTAGTAAGTTGAAGAGTCATGCAGATGCTCGGCGCTGCTCGGTTGGTCTTTTCTTCCCTCCGTAAATTTGCTCGTCACGATATGTCCCTGACTGCTGAAGGTGTCGAAAACACCAAAAATAAATATAAATAACCGGCACAAATAAATTTACCAAACAAAGATTAGTTTATGCACATTAGTACTTCCACATAATTGCCATTTGACAACCATAGCCCATTTTCACTCTTTGTCAATGATGCTTTTGTATATTATAATTTATGTTTTAAAAATCATAATAAGCACATATTTATTTGT
Source organism: Pictodentalium vernedei (assembly GCA_031216915.1). Taxonomy (NCBI): domain Eukaryota; kingdom Metazoa; phylum Mollusca; class Scaphopoda; order Dentaliida; family Dentaliidae; genus Pictodentalium; species Pictodentalium vernedei. Next base: position 192,289,436 of record CM062296.1, on the reverse strand, counting down.
ATACTTGGACGGGGAACAGGCATGCACACTTGTTTTGTTTTGTATTGTTCTTGTGAATGGAGACGCAACTAAGTGCAGGACACTTCCGGAGACTGGATGCGAGCGATCATCTCACCGAAAAGATAATATTGATATTTACCTAAATGGCGATTGATATTGATGCATATCGTGAGAGGATCGGTCGTTTCCGGTCGGGAGGGGTTGTGTGCCAAATCAACAGGTCGGCAAGGTTTGAAAAAATGATGACGTGCAGTTTTGGACAGCTAGGATTTGTGCTGATGGTTTATTTAATTTTACTCCTGGGTGGCGATGTCGAACTCAATCCAGGTGTAGTAATTCCTGTCTCTATTGTTCATTTAAACTTGAGAGGGCTACGTAATAAAGTTGACCTTATTAATGCCGAACTAAGTGAATTTGATGTTATTGCCCTGACAGAAACCTTTCTCTCACCTGAAGTACCTATGACTCATGTTGCAATTCCTGGTTTCCATTTTCCTCCTATTCGACAAGACCGTGATAACGGCCCGGGAGGCGGTATAGTTGTCTACATTAAAACTGGTATAATCTTTAAACCACGCAGGGATCTTCATGTCTCAGGATTAGAGGCAATATGGGCTGAAATACGCAGCAGTAATCAGAAATATTTGTTGGGAGTTTTTTATCGTCCCCCGTCAGCAAACAATTTTCACTGGCAATTGATCAATGAGTCCATAGGGGCAGCAAGAAGCGATCAAGCATTTAAGTGTGTTATAGTAGGAGATTTTAATAGCAACTGCTTATCAACTACTCATCCAAAAATAAGAAATTTAGAAAATATTCATGGTATGGTTCAAATCGTGAAATTACCAACCCGAATTACTGAGCATCACAGTAGCTTGATTGATCTCGTTTTAACATCCTGCCCCAATCTTGTCTCGAAATGTGAAAATATCCCTCGATTTTGTAGTGATCATCATGCTGTTATGGTTCAATTAAGAGTTAACCAAACTTCGCCCAAAACTTATAGCCGCTTGATTTGGAAGTATGATAATATGGATGTTATCGGAATGCGTTCGGCCCTGTTAAATTCTGATTGGAATTCTATTTTCGATTGTGAAAATGTAAATAACGTGGCCGAACGCGTTATCAACCATATAATGAATGTTAGTCAACAGTTTATTACACATAAAACCGTCCAAGTTAGGATAAAGGACAAACCCTGGATGACTGCGGCCACTAGACAACATATTAGGGTTCGAAATAAAGCGCACAGGAAAGCTAAACTAACCAACAGCCCAAATGACTGGAGGGCTTTTAGGCAAGCTCGGAATGAGACAATCGCTTGCGTTCGAGCTACTAAAAAAGAATATGACAACCGAATGGACGCATCAGTCAGCACTTGTGACTTCAGCTCCAAGAACTGGTGGAAAATTCTAAAAAGTTTTTCGAAACAGCAATGTACTGAGAGTCATATATTTCCACCACTCCTCGAAGGAAATGAAGTTATAAGTGATCCCAAGGTAATAGCTGACACGTTAAACAAATATTTTGTTAGTCAAAGTAACACTGTGACCGATAAGGAACTACCCCAAATCCCCTTTACCGAGCATCAATTAAACTCCGTTGACACCAGCCCAACCGAAGTGAAAAATCTGTTTTTAAATCTTGATACCACAAAGGCTAGTGGCCCTGACAGAATCAGTAATATTATCTTAAAAACATTTTCGGCACAATTAGCAACACCTTTTAGTATGTTGTTCAATTTGTCCTTGCTTCAAGGTAAATTCCTGGCTGTTTGGAAGCATGCTAATGTCATTCCAATCCATAAAAAGTCCTCCATAAACTTAAAGGAAAATTATGGACCCGTGTCTTTAACTAGTAGTGTAAGCAAAGTGTTTGAGAAAATAATATTTAAACGTGTTTTTAAATTTCTTATGGATAATAAACTGTTAACTGACTTGCAGTCGGGCTTCGTACCGGGCGATAGCACTGTTTGCCAACTAATTGACTTAGATCACAATATAAGAATGGCGTTGGACGAAAATAAGGTAATTCGATTTGTATTCTGTGATATAAGTAAGGCTTTTGATAGAGTGTGGCATACCGGACTTATCTACAAACTTAATGCCACGGGAATAAGGGGTCGCTTATTATCCTGGTTTGAGGATTATCTAAAGGGTCGAAGTCAGGTAGTTGTTGTCAATGGGCAAAATTCAAGAAATGAAGTAATCCAGACAGGGGTTCCACAGGGATCAGTGCTCGGTCCCCTCCTGTTTAATATTTATATAAACGACATTATTGAAAACATTCAGTCAAATATCCGTTTATACGCTGACGACACGTCATTGTCGCTAATAGTAGAAGACCCATATATGGCAAGTAGGATTATGAATTCGGATCTTGCAAAAATCGGGGAGTGGTCCAAAAAATGGCAGGTAAATTTTAGTCCTGAAAAAACGGTTGCTTTAAGCATTTCACGGAAAACTAATCCAAATCCCAAACCCCAGCTATTTTTACTGGATAAAGCTATAAACGAAGTAACCCACCATAAGCACTTGGGGATTACTTTTCAAGGTACAGGTTCCTGGGATATACATATTGATAGTATAGTAAACAAGATTAGTCCAATGATCAATTGTTTTCGAAGCTTAAAATATAGAACATCGCGTGCATCACTAATTGCATTGTATAACCACTTTATACTTCCGTTATTTGACTATGCTGATGTTATATGGGATAATTGTACGGAGGAGAAAGCAAACATTTTAGAAAATCTCCAATCAGATGCCTTACGTACAATTTGTGGTGCACCTCGCGGTACTAGCCATGAACTTCTGTACAAAGAAACTGGTTTTGTCTCCCTGAAAACACATAGAATCCGACATAAATTAACATTCTGCTTCAAAATGGTAAATGGATTAGCACCTAATTACTTATCGTGGCAGATCCCCCGAACCGTTGCTCAAAGGTCTGCATATTCTCTTAGAAATGATGAACAACTATGCACTATATTTTGTAGAACAAAAGATTTTTCAGATTCATTTTTACCATCGATAATTAGGCTATGGACCGAACTGGATTCTGAACTACGTAAATGTATAACCGTTAAAGCTTTCAAGTATTTGATAAAACGTGACGATCGTATAGTCCCCAAGTATTATCTTTCGGGCTCCAGAGTAGGTCAAATTCTCCACGCGAAAATACGCATGGGGTGTAGTAATCTTAATGCTCATAAATTTGACAGATTTATTGTGGATGATCCAAAATGTGATTGTAGTTTCGGGTAGGAAAGCACGGAACACTATATCTTTAATTGCCCTCTCTTCGTGATCCAGAGACAGACCCTTTTAAACAAATTAAACAATGTTAATGTATCCCTAAATACTCTTCTCTTTGGCGATCCCCAGTATTCAGATGAGGCCAATAGTTTGCTTTTTGTGGCTTCCAGCAATATATAATCGACACTGGGAGATTCGATAATCGCTGGTGGTGAGTGTGAGCAGTCACCAACTGCTCACACATCCCGCTGGATACTACTGAATCCATCAGTCCCACTTATCTTTTTGTACATGGTGACCTTCCCTACGTAACAGACTATCTAAAATAGGAATAATAAGCATGTTTACTTGCTCGAAAATCTTGCCAGATACAATAGTGCCCACCATTCACTCTATAAACAAGTTGCAGCCAGTTTCTGTCCAGACATACAATTTATCAAGAAGTTGAGTTTCACACACTTACTATTATTGTATGACAACTTTAGAGTGCAATGATTTGTAATATCATTCAAGTCAAAGTGTAACTCCTTACCAGCACCTGCACCCGTTTGAATGTTTTTGTATCAGAATTGAATATTGTTGTAAGGGGGAGGCGTTTAAATAGGCTTAGCCTGTTCGCCAAACCCTATTTCATATTTGAAGGAAATAAAATTACTGTTTAAAAAAATACCCTAAAAAAATACCCTTAGGACATAAGACCCTCAATGGGTAGGACAAAATACCCTCGGACAAAATACCCTCAGACCAAATGTATATAAAGCTGTTTTTTTGGGGGGGGGGGAGGGGGGGGGGGGCTCTTGTAATTTTTTCCATTACTTTCTACATTCTTCTATCAGTGTTTCGGTTCTTCCACAACTTTATTCTATCTTTTCTCTTGCAATTTTTTAGGGTTAATTTAATCTACAATTGTCGCAATTTTGTCTACTTTTGGACTTTTGAAGGCATTATTGCTTTGAAAACTGTGTATGAGATCAACTGATCTGTTTTAATAGAATAAACATTTTCTTAATTAGCAAGCTGTCTAGATAAAGACATTAAAGGTATGTCTACTTTTGAAGACATTATTGCTTTAAAAACAGTGTATGGGATCAACTAATCTGTTCGGATGGAATAACATCTTCTTAATTGGCAAGCTGTCTAGATAGAGACATTAAAAATATGTCTACTTTTGATGACATTATTGCTTTAAAAACAGTGTATGGGATCAACTAATCTGTTTTGATATAATAACATCTTCTTAAGGGGTCGTCCAACCTAACTTTGGTCAATTTTTGGACATTTTTCCCAATGCCTCAGAAACAGATAAGAGAAGTAAGGAAAGGCAAATTATATATCAAAATAATGAGTAAAGTGCATAGAAAAGGTACATATAATTTTTTTCAGGAAAAAAAGTGAATTTTAGGATTTTGAAGAAGATTAATTTGCAAATGGCGTAAGTAACGAACCGGTAAAACCACAAAATAATCGGTAATTCGAAAGCCTTGTCCTCAATATAATGATAACATACTACAGACTCGGAGAAAGCATTTTTTTGACACACACTCTGGTGGGTTTTGACGTTTGAATGTAATAACACCAACACAAATTTTGGATGTTCCGGATGTGGCCATGTTTCAATGATGTTTTTCCGGTCATGTGATTACGATGTGGTTCTTGCAGAAATACACAATTTGGGCAATCGTAAGAATGCAAGGACGTGATCACGCCCTTTATTTGTTCGAGACAATGTATGAACGGATTTGCAAACAGGTGACAGCAAATACTTGAGTTGTTAATGTCATAACTGCAAAATATGGTTCGAAATTCCCTCTCGTGTTTACAGGCCGTCTGAACTTTTTTGTTGACAAAAAATCGGAATTATTGCGCACTAGAAAGACAACATGAACCACTTGTAAAAAAATAACCGAGTGTATAAAATCGGGACGATACACATAAAATAAGGCAATATTCATAACAAAGTAAGCAGAATGCTTCAGAAATCACTTTTCACGAAGTATATTCCAAGTGACCTGGAGCGTGTTGATTTCCCCCGATGTTGTAAGTTACCACGGACTGTGTTGATGTCTGCAAAGGACCGATTGAAGATGGGTTGAAAATGATGCATTCGTGCTTTTAAATAAGGTGCGCTTGGACGATGCTGAGAATTTAGTTTTTTCTTGCAACCAACCATAGTAATACAAGCGTCGATCAGTGTCTTTTATGATCGTTTTACACTGACAAATCTCCTTCACCGGAAACCATCCCCCAATTTGCATATCACAATAAACATAACCGCTGTCACTGAGTGTCAGCGTGGCCGTGTGGTCAAAACCGAAACGAATTATCGAATGCACGGTCAATATTAGCTGCAATTGGCTTTTAAACAAATGAAATACACGAAATATTCGCAATTTCATCATTATTCATGCCGAGTTACTTTTTAACCAGACCACATGCATTCAGTTTCGCTTGTCGGTATCAAACTGATATTGTCTGTGGTAATTAAATAGTACGAGAAGGCGAAGGAAGCCAAATATTTTCCATCATCTATTAATTAATTCAAATTGATAATTTCTTTTATTTTACTGAAATTATGAACTGATAAGGTGGGTGTGTTGCGATTATTATGCCCCAGACCTGGAAGTTGGAAAATCAAAGGTGCATCTAGGGCCGTGCAGTGCCAGTGGTAACGTCTGTCCTCTTACCCATTCACCATTACATGTACCAACATTCTCCCTTGTATCTCAACCATTGCTACTCCAATTTGAAGGATATTTGGTGTTGTGATCGAGCATCATGGGGAAACAATGCCTGTGTAGCTGCTGTAGCAGGTGTTTCTTCCCACATTTTGACAGAGTTGTGGTACTTTTTCACTCTTTTAAAATTTTGTTTATAACTAGTTGATTTGTTACAATTTGTTGCAAAGTGCCTGCTAATACCCTCAATTGTATTGCTACAGAATTTTCTGGTGAAGATTTTGTTCCTATTACTTATCAATCAATAACCTAATAACTATTCTGTATAAAGCCACAGATCTGATGTTTGACACTTTTATCGGAGCTGTTTTGAAGGCTTATGGAACTCAAAATGTTGATTATGGCAGGACTTTTCTATTCACCCATTAATCGATAAATTAAGTGTTATAATTGGAAGTAAGAAGCATGAAAGGTCCAGAACTAAAAGTCTAAAAAGAATGTTTTGCAATGTAACATGATTTTTGTAGATACACTTATTTGGAGGGTTACCTGTCTTATAGTGTTTGGAACATGTGTGGCCAGGATCTTTAAAAAGAAAAAAAGAGTTAAACTTTGAGAAAAAAGGCATATGCCTTGAGTGCCGGAGGTAGAGTCATACAAGGAAGCGAGCCCCCCCCCCCCACTCCCCCAGGAATTTTTTGTGTCAAATGGAGCTCACTTGTCACCTTTTTGGGATTGCTTTGTGTACTGCGTTCTTGAAAAAAATATGTTAGACCCTCTGGATGTGCCCTTCTGATCTCAATATGTCAATAAGCCTCCTTGGGGAAAGTACATGCAATAATGGTTATGTAAGGTTGATTTGATGTGTTTTGAATAACAATGTACTTTTTAAGTACATTAGATGGTTTATTGCAGTGACAGGTTACAGTTACCCTTATTTCTTCTCCAACATATATCATGAGTGTATTGGTGTCCAAGAGTTAAACAAAGCTATTATACTTATTGATAAACCAGACAAATTTAACAATTTAATCATTATCAAATTGGTCCATGGGATAAAAGGGGTTACAGTGCAAGGGGTTTGTAAATATATTTATTCAACTACAATGTATGACCTTGCAGTGCATTCTACATAGGAGAATATCATATTTTCTTTCCAAACCATTACAGTAACACATACATCTTTATATTGGGAGATACTCTTTTGTCCTTCCATACTTCTTCTGCTGGACTCCTTCAAGTTGACCTTTGTTGAACTCCCCAAATCAAAACATCAACAAAAGAAAATGTCTGCCTTCAATCAGTGAGCACTCCACTTATAACATTTGGTCTCAATCTTTATTACTTTCATGAATTAGGAAAAGATTTCTTCGAGTATGTACTTAAATGTTTATAGAATACAGCTGTTATTTTATTTTGAGGTATTTTATTGTAAAAATTTTGTCCTCTTACTTATGCCACAGCAGACTTTCAGGTGGTGCTATTTACACATGGCAGCAGTTCCATGGCAAATTTCAGTTTCCACATGTTCTATGTTTCATTCCAAGCATTTTGGTATATAATTTATTGGGGTTATTCATTTTGGGCCTTTTTTAGACTTGAAAGAAAATTACATGAAATTTGACCAAAGTTAGGTTGGACGTCCCCTTAATTGGCAAGCTGCCTTGACAAATTAAAGATGTGTCTACCTTTGAAGTAGTCTGTTGTTACATTCTTTGATTGTTTGTAAAGTATAAACATACATTTACTATATATGAGGGTGGGTTCCGGACATTTTCTCCTAGGACATTTTCCCCTAAAAAAGTGTCACCTAGGACATTTTCCCCTAATTTCAAATGAGAGGGTGGACATTTTCCCCTAGTTAGGAAGAAAAGAGAAGACATCTTCCCCAAACTAAAAAAAATTTAATTTCAAGATTTTGTTACAAGAAAAAGAAAGAATTTGTTCCATTTAATGTCACACTATTTTCAAAGTTCTAAATAAAAATAAAATAGGTTGAATTACTGTATAAACAGTAAGCTAGTCAATCTGTCACACACAGTGTGCTGTATGGCATAACAATATCAAGATGATATGTGCTTTGATATATCGTCGTGTGAGAACCATAAGGTTCTATCTTCCACTGGAAGATAGAACCTTATGGTTCTCACGCGACGATATTGAGAGATGAAGACTTTAATGGTACTATAAGCACTAAGAGGTGATAATTTAAAGCCATGGGCTTTACTCTAAAACAAACATATATTATCGTTGTTTGACTCATCATAGTTTTATTTGTGCTACTTGGGTTTAGTGCTAATTGGTTGGGCAACAAGTACTTCATTTTCCACGTATACAACGCGTACAGCTCTGACGCCATCTTTAATCAACCGATAACACTGTTGAAGTTTCCACAAATTTGATTCTTAATGCACGATTATTATTTCACACACGTGAATACGAAGTCACCGAGATTCATTTGTATCATACACCAGGTACCGCGACTGCACATTCGCATTTTTCGATTGATTTAATCCCAATTTCACTCTCGCGTTTTACATTATTGTATTGTATTTATTTATGTTCAGTGTGTTGGCTATAACAGGTTTCGCTACCACAAGCCCGTGCAATACAAATATATGTGACACTGCCTGCCAGCTTCGAAACCGTAAAAAAGTCTCACTACCACAAGCCAGTGTTGTATATAGAATTTTCGGTCGCCGGACATTTCCCCATCGGACATTTCCCCATCCGGACAGTACCCCATCCCATTTAGGCCGGACATTTCCCCATCGGACACTACCCCATTCTGCTTAATAGAAAAACGGACAATTCCCCATGCGGACTTTTCCCCATCCATTTCTTAATTTTTTGTGGGTCCGTCTATTTGAAATTTTTCTATTGATGTGTTGTGTATCATTCCTTTTTTATTAAGCTGACATTGTTTGAATTGTTGGATGAAAGTGCTTTTATCACTATAATTTACGGGATTAAACCTAATCAGGATTTAACAGTATTAATATATTTTTATTTGTTCTCTCTGAGAAGCTACTTTTGTTCAAAGATGTTGTCGAGTTGATTGATAAACAGTGGTGTCTTCATTAAAGGAAATGTCAATGAATACATCACTTTTTATCACACAAGTGGATTGAACAATATGGATGTTTTCATTGCAATTTTAGTATTTGTTCTTTCTGTCAAGCCACTTTCGTTCAAAAATATTGTTAAGTTGATTGATAAACAGTCGTGTTTTCATTTTGTCACTCATTCACATGTGGAAGCTGTCAGCTACATTGGACATGGGGTAATGTCCAATGGGGAAATGCCCACCCCCGATAGGTAAAGTCTGATGGGTAAATGTCCGCCCTCGATGGGGAAAGGTGTTAATATCCGATGGGGAAATGTCCACCTCCGATGTGGGAAATGCCCGCCTCTGCTGGGGGAATGCTGATGGGGAAATGTCCGCCCTCGGTGGGGAAATGTCCGGATGGGGAATTGTCCGATGGGGAAATGTCCGGATGGGGAAATGTCCGCGCACCAGACTTTTCTGTATACTCCCAGCCTGCTTGCAGACTTTACACATAGCCAACAGGGGTTTGCCTACCACAAGCCAGTGCTAACGCATGAATCTGTGTTATTGCCCGCCAGCTTGCCAGACCCTGAAGCTTCAACCACAAGCCCTTGTCGTACACAACCTGTGTACCTCCAGCCTGCTTGCATGCTTCAACGCTCGACGGTTTCTACCCCAGACAGCAGAGCCTGTCGGTCGATTTAGAAATTGAATCGGAGTTTCACACCACAAGCCCGTGTTATACACAGTTTTTCTGTGTATTTCCTGCCAGCTTTCAAACTTCTGAGAGCGACATACAAGTCACTGAGCGTCTCAGACAATCGACCTAAAAGACTGCTAGAATGGCTATAGTTCTCCAATTAGAACTAACTTAAATAAGCCACGAATGCACAAACACTAAAGTGCAAACAAAAGCGACAGTCAAATCAATAGACTGCGACAGTCACTTCAGTTCTCCAAGTAGAGCTGTTTCAAACAAGCCATAAAAAGGCATAAAGAATAGAGTGCAAACAAAACACACTCAGTCTTGCACAAACACCTGGTCCTCGGACACAAACAGAACAAGGTGTGAAAAATAATTGACGGTCGAGCCAACGCCTCCCGAAAATCAAAACAATTTTATTAGTGGTGCAATAAACCAAGTATCATATTTCCTTAAAATAGCAATATATGAAATTACAATAAACAGTTGATAATATATTGCTCAGAACCGAACAACAGCAGTGTTCAAATTCAAGTTTCAGCCATATCTGAAAGCTGTAACATTCAACGAATTGGCATTAAGTGGCGCTCACCCATAGCGACCTATATTTCATATATACCACAATACATTATCGACCAAGAATCGGTAATCTCAGACTTACACAAATTGAAGTCTTGAGATATTTGTTTATTTGATAAAACCGTAAAGGTTGAAACTAGTCATACATAGCGGATTAAATGCCGGACAAGTACCAATAGGCTTCAGGCTAAACAAATGTTATACCGAAGCACATACGAATTTCAATGTACCATACTGAAATCAGCTCTTTTATCGCGAGCTCCAAGCTCCAAGCTCCACAAGCTCAGAAAGCACAAATGTATAGACAAGTTTAGTCGCTTTCCGTCAGGAGACAATATCCCCCTGTTTGATGACAGTTACTTACTCAAACAATGGTATGAGCCTAATAATTCAAAAGCGCATTTCTCCAATGATGCAGCTAGCTCATACTGATAAGCCGTTTAAAAGGTCCTAGTCCATGTTGAAAACTGGTACGATTTTTTATACAAAACATTTTATCGGCCCAATAATAGGTGAACGGAAAAAAGCCATGATGGAGAAAAGCCCTAAGGAGAAAAGCCCCGAAATTGCATCTGAGGAGGAAAGCCCTGGTCCATTTTTGCATGGAGTGGAGAAAAGCCCTGATTCAATTTTTTTTCATATTTTTTTATTCATTATTTTTTATATGAAATCACATATTTTAATCATTTTTTTTCCTTTTTTTATTTTTTTACTGTTTTGCCTGTTTTTTGTACAGTAATCACCTTCTTTGTCTAGTTTTTCCATTCTTTGTGTAATTTTTCTTTTTTTAATTTTCATTCTCTTTTATTTTATTTCAGGTAAAAGCTGCAATAGACTTCGGCTTAGCTCAAATGTTTACAACAATAACATTAATTAATTTACAAACGTGGACAGGTGGTAGTCTAAGACAAGTGAACAGCAGAGGGATGTTTCGATAATATTTTTGAATTTCTAAACACAATGAGCTGTGTTTACAACAATTATATTTGGTAATTGTTTTGCAAACATTGACAGTACTGAAAGGTAATAATATAATAATAACACTTCGGCTGGCCGCTGATTTGTCGCGGTTCTCGTATGAGAAGGCCTTGGTTACCCATGTTCTACCAACTGCCTCCCTATTCCCGCGCTTCTTCTCTCCACCCAACACTCGGAGACGAACTGCTTGATGACATCCCTTGCCCCATTCTTCCCAATCTCTTCGATCAGTATATTAACCCTCTCCTTTGAGTCGCCTCTAACCACATGTCCTTCATTCTCCCATCCCACTTCGCCATTATACTCCCCGTGAATCTTGTTCTTTTAGACTAGTATTTTGGGCATTCTATAAGAAAGTGTTCCAGGGTCTCCACCACGCCCAAGTTACACATCTGGCACTCCTTTTCACTGTTTTTCCGAATTTTTCCCCTCAGCTCCAGGGACCGCGACCTCAGCTTGAAGAACATTGACCCCCAAATGTGCCATTAAGGTACTCTTCAAAACCAGGCTTCTCTTTATTACGCAGGCCACCCAAAGATCTCTTTGATTTGACTCCCTCTCGCCAATTACGGTTACAATCCTCCATGACCCTTTCTCTGACGATCTTTTTGCCCTGGTTTGCCCCAACGTCATGGTCCGAGATCTCCAATGAGTAGTTTTCTACTAGCTCCCTCACTTGGACCATCCACCCGTCTTGATATTTGAGTTCAAAGTTCTCAGGAACATTACTTTACACCATCGGCTCTCGGGGAGATTTACCAAATATACTCTCCCAAAAAAGAAAGTGTGCATTGCAGAAATTGATCAAACTCCAAAAAAATAATTTCGTAGGTGTAAAGAGTGTTAACCTGTTCATGAATAAGTTATATTGAACACAAAAACAGCTTTTCCCGTTAAAATTGCATTAACGTTAAATGACGTGCTGCACGTTTGTGAAAAGGCATGTTTTGCACGTGGAGAGTCTGAAAATGCATGCAGCAGTGTGAATCCTTGGGTATTTAAACACTAAAGTAAGGCCTTCCTATCGTTCACATTCAAACTTGCGCTGCTGTTAAAACGACTCCACATTAGCATGCCAAGATTGACAATGAATCAACGTCTCCTTGCCCTGGGTATGATTAGAGCTGGCAGAACACACAGAGAGGTTGCCCAGCATTTGAACTGCCACCGTAACACTGTAGACAGGCTAGTCCATCGACATGCACAACATGATGACGTTCGAGACCGACCCCGCTCCGGGAGACCCCGAGTTACCACCCCTGCACAAGATCGGTATATCCTGTCGTCCATCTCCGGAACCGGCAACAGACGGCAACGGCGACAGCCAGGAACATCCCTAAACTGAGACGGATACATCCTCCAACTGTAATCAACCGGCTGAGAGAATACGGCTTACGTCCTCGAAGACCTGCAATTCGTCCGATTTTGACGTTACGTCATCGTCGTGCTCGACTGCAGTGGTGTAGACAACATCTCAGGCATCCCTTACACTGGTGGCGACGTGTTTTATTCACAGATAAATGCCGTTTCCATCTTTCATCATCAGATGGGCCCCAGAGAGTGTACAGACGTCGAAACGAACGCTACGCAGATCCATGTGTCGTGGAGCGAAACCGTTATGGGGGAGGGTCTCTCATGGTGTGGGGTGGCATCACTGACCGTAACAGAACTGAGCTGGTCATTATTGATGGCAATCTCAATGCAGCCAGATATCGTGATGAAGTTCTTACACCTGTTGTTGTCCCATTTCTGCAACGTCACGGCCCCGGCGTCATTCTACAGCAGGACAACGCCCGACCCCATGCAGCTCGTGTTGTTCAACAGTATCTGCAGCGACAACAAGTGGATGTTCTTCCTTGGTCCGCAAATTCGCCCGATATCTCACCCATTGAGCACGTATGGGACGAAATGAAACGTCAGCTACGCCGGCTTCCTCATGCACCGTCAACGCTTGTGGAACTCCAAAGGCAGCTTATCAGAATATGGAACAACGTTCCACAACACTTCAGTGCTAACTTGTTCGCTTCCATGAGGCGTAGATGCACAGCAGTAGTCGATGCAGACGGAGGTCATACCAGATATTGAGTGTGTGACTTTTGTGTTTGACCCTTAGTGTCTTTGACTCTCCATGGCACCAAGAGTATTCGTCGTAGCGTAATGAAATTTCTCGTGTTGATCACAAATTGATTCATCTGATTGAATAAAATTTCCATGAATGAAAATGATATATATCTTTTTTTAGTGTTATTTTTTAGCATGCACACTTTCTTTTTTGGGAGAGTATAATTAAGATAACCGAGTTTCAATAGGTCTATCCTGTCCTTGATCCTCATCCACCCAAGCTCACCCCTGATCGCTTCTAGCGCTGCGGCATTACTTGAGCCTGTTATCCATCGGCCTGCATCGTTCTGCAGGATTTCCAAGCTCTTAACAGCTGTGTGGTTTAGGGGTACAACTTCCGTACCGTATGTTATACTTGACAGACCCACCATTTCCCAAACAGTTTTCCCCACGAAAACCTTATTGAAACTGTTTCTCCCTATAAGTTTCATTTGGTTAAGGATTTGCTCCCCTTCAGAATCAATTTATTATGGTTTCGGTAGATGCCTCTTCCTGTGATGTTTATATTTGCCCCCAGGTACTCATAGTCACTAGTATCTCTTACACTGAGAAGTCTACTGCTACCTTGCGGAATGCAGAACTCCCCCAGTCTCCACCTTCGAGTGGAGTCCAGTTTGCGGCCCACGGGTATAACTTTGAGCTTGCTTTCATTAAGTTCGAGTCTCCATTTGCTCCCATATTTCCCAACAATTCCCAGCATCTTCGCTAGCCCCTCTTCGCTTTCTGACACTAGCACCATATCGTCTGCAAAAAATAGCCCTGGGATCTTCAAGTCACCAACTGCAACCCCCTCGTCGCTATGCAGGAGTTCATCTCCTAAACCTCTGATGTCGTCGTTTTCCTGTGTCCATATCCAAACCAACAGGGAGTATTTCGATTTAGTTGTCAAACGTTAGCTCAAGTATCTATATTTTTCTTCCAGGTGTTCTGTATATATATATATATATATATATATATATATATATATATATATATATTGTTTTAGGGCTGTATAGATGTGAATTTTAATAAAAGATAGTTATATTAGTATTTTGTTTAGTTTCTTTATCGGATATCAGTGGCGTGTTCCCTATCTTCGCGCGGGTCATTTTCGGTGTTTTGTTTGTTTTGTTTACGAGTTCGACCGCTTTTTAAAATTCTAATTTTGGCTATGGATGGTAAGTGTTTCGTGACGCGAGAAGTTCACACCAGTAGGGCGGAGACTGGTAGTATAGGTATCCAGGTGGGGGGAGTGGTTGAGGCCAGCACAGGGGATGCTACTGCTAGTGAGTTACCAACGGACGGCCAGCGGTCGGATGTGTGTAGGCACTGCCATATGGTGTATGTGGATGGGTGTGAGCTGGGGGAGTTGGGGATGTGTGCCATCTGCGAAGAGCTATGCAGCTGTTAGAGGCATATGTAAAGTTGGAGGAAGAGGTGCAGGTGGTGAGGGGGAAACTGGGGAGAACAGGAAAGTCTGGTGTTACCCCAGTTAGGGTGGCATTCGATGGGGGATGGAAGGTGGTGGGTAGTAGGAAGCGGACTTTTGACGTGGATAGTGGGTCTTTTGGGAATAGGAAGGTGCGTCGGGTTGAGGGTAGAGGAGAAGTAGGGGCTAGAGTGTCAAATTCCCAGGCTAGTAGTGTGAGTCGGGGGGCGAAAAGGCGTATTCTTATAGAATCGGATAGTGAGAGAGATAGCGATGACCATGTGGAGTCTGTTAGGGCAGGAGTCAGAGGGAAGGTTAGGAAGGTGGTAAACGAGGACAAGGTGGCTTGTAGTGGGAGTGGGCAGAAGGTGGTGTGCAGTGTCCAAAATAGATTCAGTGTGTTCAGCGTGTTAGGTAATTTCGAGAATTCTGAGGAGCAGGTTGGGTCTGAAGAGGTGGAGGTGGAGGTGGAGGTAGGCATGGGGGTTAGTGTGGCGAGGTGCAAGATTGCGAGCCGGCCCAGTGGGGACAGAGGTGGTAACAGGGGTGGTAGGACGGGAAAGAGGATAGGAAAGGACAGGAAGAGGCAGTTGGTGGTTGCAGGGAGTAGTATAGTGCGGGGGTTGGATAGGGTGGTGTGTTGACCCGACAGTGTCAACAGGACCAATTTGTGCTTTCCGGGGGTTAGGGTGGAGGACCTAAGGGACAGAGTGGATGGATTAGTAAAGGGGTCAGGCCCAGACCCAGTGGTTGTTGTACACGTGGGGACCAACAACATCAGGGAGAGAAAATCAGTTCAGCTTATTGAGACTTACAAGGACTTAATAACGCAACTGAATGCCAAGAATGCACAGGTAGTGGTTTCGGGGCTTCTCCCAGTACTAGGTTTTGGGGGCGAGCGTAATTCGCGGATCATTGGGACCAACGAGGAATTGGGGGAGTATTGTAAGGAACTTGGGATACCCTTTGTAGACAATTGGGGATCGTTTTGGGGCAGAAATGACCTATATGGAAGGGATGGTCTCCATCTCAGCCCAAGGGGTACAGAGGTTTTAGGAAGAAATATGTTGCAGGTGGTGGAGCCTTTTTTGGTATAGGGAGGGGAGGGGGGGGGTCAGTGAAGGGGGGAATAATCACAGAAAATGTGTCACGAACCATAGGTGTAAAAAATGGGACAAGGGGGATAAGGAAAAGGGACCAAAAATCCAAATCAATAGGAATTGCTTCCCAAGGAAAGAACAGGTACACAAAGTTTGCTAACTGTATTGTGCCTTGTATGTATTGGTAAGCCCACCTGGTTGCTTATCTTACACGTTATATCGGGAGATATTGAAACAAATCCAGGTCCAACCAATACACTAACACCATTTATACTGGACACATCTGATGTTTCCACTTCATTCAGCGACTCAGGGGGCCTCTCATTCTTACATCTCAATATTCAAAGTTTAAAGCCCAAAATAGATATCCTCAGCTACGAAGTACTGAACTATGATGTCTGCGCTTTCACAGAGACCTGGCTTGAGCAGAATGACGACAATGACGACATAAAATTACCAAACTTCCACCCTCCTCTAAGAAACGATCGCAAATCTAAAGGCGGTGGTGTAGCCATTTATGTAAAAAATAATATCCCATTCAAATCCAGAGAGGATCTACAAGTTCCCACTGTCGAGAGCCTGTGGGTTCAGCTCTTTACTGAGCAGGGGATAATTTTATTTGGGGCTATTTATCGACCTCCAAACTCCCCTATTGAAACATGGAACCTTATTTCTACCTCTTTCGAAAAAGCACTGGACATTGGTATTCCAAAATTAATAATAACTGGAGATTTTAATGATAATCAACTGAGGTTACACGAAGGACCACTTCAACACTTACTCGCAGAATACAACCTGACCCAAATTATTAGGGAACCGCCGCACTTTACGGAGACGTCTAACTCTCTTATTGATTTATTTATAGTGAATGATCAAATTCTTCCCTGTGTCTCCCACGCTGACGTTATGGACCCCTTCTACTCAGAATTGATACGATACCACTGCCCAATAAACTTAACCTTACAAATCCCCAAACATAACACACAGCGTAAGACATACAAACGCCAGGTCTGGCAATACGAAAGGGGAGATTATGATGGCCTTAACAATGAACTTGCTGATATTGACTGGGAAAATGAGGTATTTAATACTGGAGAGCTTACTATCGTTGACCACCTGACAGACAAACTACTCTCGTTAGCTGCAAAGTATATACCGAACAAAATTATCACATGCAGACCCCATCAGCCCCCATGGCTATACAATAACATCAGGAAACTTATTCGTCAAAGAAAACGCCTCTATCGAAGCGCCAAAAAACATAATACTCCCCAGTCATGGGATAATTACCGTAAAAAACGAAACGAAACAGTATCCGAAATCCGCAAAGCAAAGAGTCACTTTTTTTTTCTAAAATTGATAGTGAACTGAAATCCACAAAAACTCGGGATGCTAAGTGGTGGAAAACCTTTAGTCTCCTGAATTCCACTAAGCACACACCCATTACAATGCTAGAGGTAGGCAACAGAATGATTGTTTCTGACTTGGAAAAGGTGGAAGCATTCAATAATTACTTCTGTAGTATATCATCTATTAATGACCTTAATCACGACCTTCCAGAACCCGTAAACAAACCGGACCGTGTAAAACTCAATAATATTGTAGTAACCCCTGAAGATGTGAGGAAAGCCCTAAACTCAATTAACATATCAAAGGCTTGTGGCCCTGATAAATCCACACTTGTTGAAGAAATGCTCACCCAGTCTATCTACTCCCTTGAGCAATTTTTTTAAATATAATGTTAAAAAGCTCTATCTTTCCCCACCAATGGAAACGAGGTAATGTAACGCCTGTTTTTAAGCAAGGGGAGAGTTGTAAGATACAAAACTACAGACCAATTACGCTACTCAGCTGCCTAGGTAAAGTTTTTGAAAAGTGTGTGTTTGAAAAAGTGCTACTTTTCTTGAAAAACAACATGCTTCTTACCCCTTTACAATCTGGCTTTCTTCCCTCTGACTCGACAGTCCTACAACTCACCGACATCTACAACCTGTTCAGTGCAGCGCTTGACGAAGGTAAGGAAATAAGGGTCGTGTTCTGTGACGTGAGTAAAGCCTTCGATAAGGTCTGGCATAAAGGCCTTTTATATAAACTACAAAAGATTGGTATAGAGGGAACTCTGTTAAAGTGGTTTGAATCCTACCTAAGTGAAAGACAGCAACGTGTTGTACTCAACTCGGTATCATCCTCATGGGAACCGATCAAGGCTGGAGTACCACAGGGATCAATTTTAGGCCCCCTACTTTTCCTGATCTACATCAACGACATTGTCGATAACATTACAAGCAATATACGATTGTTTGCAGACGACACCTCACTATACCTGATTGTAAACAACCCATCAACTGCTTCCGAAATCCTTGGAAATGATATAGAACAACTAGAGACCTGGGCTGATAGATGGCTAGTTAATGTTAATCCCCAAAAAACCGAGACACTATTAATCTCCCGTAAAACAAACGAGATATGCCACCCACCTTTAAAAATGTTTTCGATTGACATCAAAGAAGTTTCCCAACATAAACACCTAGGTTTAACATTCAACAACAAAGGAACATGGTCTTCCCATTTATCTGAAACTAAATCCAAAGCGTGGAACCGCGTGAACATTCTTAGACGATTCAAATATCGACTTGATAGAAAAACACTCGAAACCATATACTATGCGTTCATACGCCCCGTATTAGAATATGCAGACACGATCTGGGACAACTGCACAGCAACAGAAGCTGAAGAGTTAGAAAAAATTCAAATCGAAGCAGCACGACAAGTAACAGGGGGTACAAAAAGTACAAGCAGAAATCAACTTTACACTGAAACGGGATGGGAGAAACTTGAAACTAGGAGACTGAAACACAAGCTTATACAATATTTCAAAATGGCACACGGCCTTGTGCCCGCTTATGCGTCAAATATGATACCTCCCTTAACTACAGGTACGGAAAATTATAATCTCCGACACAGCAATTTGAGAACTCCTCTCTGCCGAACGCAGTCTCATCATACATCCTTCCTTCCGTCTACAACTCGACTGTGGAATGATTTACCCCTTGAGATCCGTCAAAACCCTTCGCTTCCCAATTTCCTGTCATTTCTCAATAAGGATAAAAGAAGCGTGCCGTCCTACTACTATGGCCACAAGTCGCGTCGAGGTCAAATACTACACTGCCGTCTTCGATTACGCTGCAGTAGTCTGAATGACGACCTCTTCAATAACTTTGTTTCCGAGTCTAACTTATGTAGCTGTGGATCACGTGAAACAGCTGATCATTACCTACTCTATTGCGACAGATATACACCGATGCGAATCGGAACATTAGGGACAATTGAATATCCTATCACCACTGACATCTTACTATATGGCTGTGAGCACTATAGTGCAGAAGTTAACAAATCCATCTTCGAAAAAGTTCATGAATTTATTCTTTTAACGAAACGCTTTGACTAAATAATTTCTCCTTTGCATGCAGAATCGAAGGTACACCACGCCGTCACCTCTGCGCTGGTCACCACTGAAACCCGTTAGTTCTTCTGCCCCCTCATCCCTGTTATTCCCTTTATTATATATTTCTTTTTTGCTTATAAAATTTTCTTATAATCATTTTACCTAAACATCAGTTCAATCTTTTGCTCAATACAAAACACAATACCCATGCACTGCCAAATGTAATGATTATTGTAATATACCAACCATGGAGACAGCTATATATAAGCCTTAGCTTTCTGCTGAATCCATTTCCATTTATTTACGTATTAATTTTTGTAACCTTGTATGTTTGTTTTCTGGAAATAAATACTGTTTATACTAAAGTGGGATATACAAACATACAGGGACTAGATAATAAAGGGACCAGTAGGCGGAAGCCAATGAACCTTGACACCCTGAAAGTGGGTTATAGCAACATCCAGGGTCTCCCCCGGAAAGTAAGTGAAATTGCTACATTGATTAAGGCAGAGGAGTTTGACGTCATGGGCTTAAGCGAAACGTGGGTAAGACACGAGGAAAGGGTAGACCAAGTGAGGGGGTACGTATGGATAGGTGTAGGGCGAACGGAAGGCCAGGAAAAAGGGGGAGGGGTAGGCATGTACATTAAAGAGGATTTAAAACCATCGCTGATCACAGACCTGGAAAACATCAGCACCCCGGCTGAGGTATCGAAAGAAATTGGATGGGTAAGGATCAGTCTGAAAAACAAAAGTATTGCCCTTGGGGTTGTGTATTGTGCGGTGGAGGGAAGCAAACCCGAATGGAATGATTCGATATACTCAACACTGAGGTTCAATATCACCGAATTAGAAAACAAGGGGCTCGGTATAATTCTGATGGGTGACTTTAATGGCCACATAGGTAATGATGAAGAAGGCATAGAGGGTGGGACAATAAAGTCAACAAGAATGGAAGGAAGCTGTTGAACTTCACAAACGAGCTCGGTCTGAAGATTCTGAACAGGGACGCGAGGTGTAAGGGGAAATTGACCTGGGAGAGGAACGACAGAAAATCAATAATCGACTACATCCTCACAGATGTTAATTTATGGAGGGGGGTGATTGGGGTAGAAGTGGATGATGAGGGTAAAATGGAGGTGGATAGTGATCACAATTTGATTACAGCGACGATCAGGGCCAAAACTCTAGTAAAAAGCAAAGGAAGCTCTAAGGAGATTTGGGAACTCAAAAAGATGCTGACTGGGCGAAGTTCAATGAAAAACTGAAACCAAAGCTTGCAACCGTACCCAAGAGGGGCAGTGTCCAGAAGATGGCCGACGTCATAGTTGCGAGCCTGGTGGAGGCAGGAAAGGAAAGTGTAGGAAAGGTCAGGATGCCAACACGGGAACTTGGGTACAGAGTGCACGAAGAACTGAAAAGGGCCATAAAGGGAAGAAAAGCTAAATGTGCTGCATACAGGAGAAGTAGAAAACTTAAGGGGGCGGAAAGCAATGAGGCCACAGTTGCTAAGGAAGAGTACCACCAAGCACGAAATAAAGTAAATAAGATTAAAGACGATAATCGGAGCGTACGAAATAGCAGTCTTATTAGGACGATAAGAACGACAGAGGGTCGAGTTCGAACGTATTTTGGAAATGGGTGAATAAACGTAACAAAGGAAGTAACCCACAGAGTATTAAAGTAGATGGCAGAGTTACAGACGAGCAAGATCAAGTCGCATCAGAACTAGTCAAGCACTGGGAAAAGGTAAACGATAAGCGATGGGGAATGGGGAGCCCACCAGAGTGTCCGAATCAGGTCGAGGAAAACCTATCGAGCTTCGTGTGCAGCGAAATTAAAACGGAGGAGGTGAGAAAGGTGATATCAAAATTAAGGGATGGAAAAGCGGGAGGAGTGGATGAAATTCCTAACGAGTTTATCAAAAAGGGGGAGAGGAACTCGTGAAAAGCCTAACTGCCCTATTCAATCTAGCCATAGAAAATCAAGAGGTCCAAAAGGAGTGGAGAGAAAGTAAAGTGACATTTATTCACAAAAAGGAGGAAAAAGACGTTTTGGATAACTATCGAGGGATCTCTGTCAGTAGCAACATTGGGAAGGTTTTCTGCAAAATCCTGTATGGGAGACTAGAGGAGGTGATTGAGGAGAAGGGTTTTTTTGGGAGAAATCCAGAATGGCTTCAGGAAGGGAAGGAGAGTTACTGATCATCTTTTCACACTATCCCAAATGATAGAATCCGCGAAAGCAAAAAAGAAAAAGATGTTTATGGCCTTTTTGGATATCAAAAAGGCATACGATAAAGTATGGAGGGAAGGTATGTGGCGCAAGCTGGAGGCTATGGGCTTAGAAGGCGAGTTTGTTGGAATTATGAAAGCATTATATAAAGATGTACAGAGTGAACTTAGCCTGGGAAACATTACAACGAAACGTGTGCCTATAGAGATAGGCCTAAAACAGGGGTGTATCCTTTCGCCGATCCTGTTTGCATTGTACATCAAAGGTTTAGGAGATGAACTCCTGCGTAGCGAGGAGGGGGTAGCAGTTGGGGACTTGAAGATCCCAGGGCTATTTTTTGCAGACGATATGGTTCTAGTGTCAGAAAGCGAAGAGGGGCTAACGAAAATGCTGGGAATTGTTGGGAAATATGGGAGCAAATGGAGACTCGAACTTAATGAAAGCAAGAGCAAAGTTATACCTGTGGGCCGCAAAGTGGACCCCACTCGAAGGTGGAGAGTGGGTGAGTTCTGCATTCCGGAAGGGAGCAGCAAACTTCTCAGTGTGGGAGAGACAGGTGATTACGAGTATTTGGGGGTAAATATAAACATTACAGGAAGAGGCATCTACCGGAACCACACAAATAAATTGATTCTGAAGGGGAAGCGAATCCTTAACCAAATGAAACTTATAGGGAGAAACAGTTTCAATAAGGTTTTCGTGGGGAAAACCATTTGGGAAATGGTGGGGCTGCCAAGTATAACATACGGTACGGAAGTGGTACCCCTAAACCAGACGGCCGTAAAGAGCTTGAAAATCCTGCAGAACGATGCAGGCCGATGGATAACGGGGTCGAGTAATGCCGCAGCGCTAGAAGCAATCAGGGGTGAGCTTGGGTGGATGAGGATCAAGGACAGGATAGACCTGTTGAAGCTCGGTTATCTTAATTATTTGGTAAATCTCCCCGACAGCCGATAGTGTAATGCAATGTTCCTGAGAATTTTCAACTCAAATATCAAAACGGGGTGGATGGTCCAAGTGAGAGAGCTAGTAGAGAACTACTCACTGGAGATCTCGGACCTGGACGTTGGGGCAAACCAGGGTAAAAAAATCGTCAGAGAAAGGGTCATGGAGGATTGTAACCGTAATTGGCGAGAGGGGGGCAAATCAAAGAGGTCTTTGGGTGGCCTGCGTGATAAAGAGAAGCCAGGTTTTGAAGAGTACCTTGATGGCACCTTTGGGGGGGGGGGGGGTCACTGTTGTTCAAGATGAGGTCGCGATCCCTGGAGCTGAGGGGAAAAATTGGGAACGACGGTGAAAGGGAGTGCCAGATGTGTAACTTGGACATGGTGGAGACCCTGGAACACTTTCTTCTAGAATGCCCAAAGTATCAGCCTAAAAGAATGAGATTCACTAGGAGTATAATGGGGAAGTGTGATGGGAGAATGAAGGACATGTGGTTATGGGGAGACTCAAAGGAGAGGGTTAATATGCTAATCGGAGAGATTGGGAAGAATGGGACAAGGGATATCATCAAGCAGTTCGTCTCCGAGTGTTGGGAGGAGAGGAGAAGCGTGGGAATAGGGAGGCAGTTGGGAGTACAGGGGTAACCACGGCCTTCTCGTCCGAGAACCGCGACAAATCAGCGGCTGGCCAAAGTGTTATATATTATAATGTACAATGCAAAAAGAATTGGCGAAAGGATACACCCCTGTTTTAGGCCTATCTCCATAGTCACACGTTTTGTTTTAGGCTGTGTCCATATCCAAACCAACAGGGAGTATTTCGATTCTGTTGTCAAAAGTTAGCTCAAGTATCTATATTTTTCTTCCAGGTGTTCTGTAGATATATATATATATATTGTTTTAGGGCTGTATAGATGTGATTTTTAATAAAAGATAGTTATATTAGTGTTTTGTTTAGTTTCTTTATCGGATATCAGTGGCGTGTTCCCTATCTTCGCGCGGGTCATTTTCAGTGTTTTGTTTTTTTGTTTTGTTTACGAGTTCGACCGCTTTTTCAAAATTCAAGCTTCTAATTCTAATGTTGGCTATGGATGGTAAGTGTTTCGTGACGCGATAGGTTCAGACCAGCAGGGCAGAGACGGTTAGTATTGGTGTCCAGGTTGGGGAGTGGTTGAGGCCAGCACAGGGGGTGCTACTGCTAGTGAGTTACCAACGGACGGCCAGCGGTCGGATGTGTGTAGGCACTGACATATGGTGTATGTGGATGGGTGTGAGCTGGGGGGGGGGGGGGGGGGGCGTTGGGGATGTGTGCCATCTGCGTAGAGCTAATGCAGCTGCTAGAGGCATATGTAAAGTTGGAGGAAGAAGTGCAGGTGGTGAGGGGGGAAACTGGGGAGGGTAGGAAAGTCTGGTGTTACCCCAGTTAGGGTGGCATTCGATGGGGGATGGAAGGTGGTGGGCAGTAGGGAGCGGACTTTTGACGTGGATAGTGGGTCTTCTGGGAATAGGAAGATGCGTCGGGTTGAGGGTAGAGGAGAAGTAGGGGCTAGAGTGTCAAATTCCCAGGCTAGTAGTGTGAGTCGGGAGGGGGGGGGGGCGAAAAGGCGTATTCTTTTAGAATCGGATAGTGAGGGAGATAGCGATGACCACGTGGAGTCTGTCAGGGCAGAAGTCAGAGGGAAGGTTAGGAAGGTGGTAAACGAGGACAAGGTGGCCTGTAGTGGGAGTGGGCAGAAGTTGGAGTGCAGTGTCCAAAATAGATTCAGTGTGTTAGGTAATTTCGAGAATTCTGAGGAGCAGGTTGGATCTGAGGAGGTGGAGGTAGGCATGGGGGTTAGTGTGGCGAAGTGCAAGATTGCGAGCCGGTCCAGTGGGGACAGAGGTGGTAACAGGGGTAGTAGGAGTAGTAGGACGGGAAAGAGGACAGGAAAGGACAGGAAGAGGCAGTTGGTGGTTGCAGGGAGTAGTATAGTGCGGGGGTTGAATAGGGTGGTGTGTGGGCCCGACAGTGTCAACGGGACCAATTTGTGCTTTCCGGGGGCTAGGGTGGAGGACCTAAGGGACAGAGTGGGTGGATTAGTAAAGGGGTCAGGCCCAGACCCAGTGGTTGTTGTACACGTGGGGACCAACAACATCAGGGAGAGAAAATCAGTTCAGCTTATTGAGACTTACAAGGACTTAATAACTCAACTGAATGCCAAGAATGCACAGGTAGTGGTTTCGGGGCTTCTCCCAGTACTAGGTGGTGGATGCGAGCGTAATTCGCGGATCATTGGGACCAACGAGGAATTGGGGGAGTATTGTAAGGAACTTGGGATACCCTTTGTAGACAATTGGGGATCGTTTTGGGGCAGAAATGACCTATATGGAAGGAATGGTCTCCATCTTAGCCCAAGGGGTATAGAGGTTTTAGGAAGAAATATGTTGCAGGTGGTGGAGCCTTTTTTGGTATAGGGAGGGGAGGAGGGGGGGTCAGTGAAGGGGGGAACAATCACAGGAAATGTGTCACGAACCATAGGTGTAAAAAATGGGACAAGGGGGATGAGGAAAAAGGACCAACAGTCCAAATCAATAGGAATAGCTTCCCAAGGAAAGCACAGGTACACAAAGTAGGATATACAAACATACAGGGACTAGATAATAATGGGACCAGTAGGCGGAAGCCAATGAACCTTGACACCCTGAAAGTGGGTTATAGCAACATCCAGGGTCTTCGCCGGAAAGTAAGTGAAATTGCTACATTGATTGAGGCAGAGGAGTTTGACGTCATGGGCTTAAGCGAAACGTGGGTAAGACACGAGGAACGGGTAGACAAAGTAAGGGGGTACGTATGGATAGGTGTAGGGCGAACGGAAGGCCAGGAAAAAGGGGGAGGGGTAGGCATGTACGTGGGTAAGACACGAGGAAAGGGTAGACCAAGTGAGGGGGTACGTATGGATAGGTGTAGGGCGAACGGAAGGCCAGAAAAAAGGGGGAGGGGTAGGCATGCACATTAAAGAGGATTTAAAACCATCGCTGATCACAGACCTGGAAAACATCAGCACCTCGGCTGAGGTATTGAAAGAAATTGGATGGGTAAGGATCGGTCTGAAAAACAAAAGTATTGCCCTTGGGGTTGTGTATTGTGCGGTGGAGGGAAGAAAACCCAAATGGAATGATTCGATATACTCAACACTAAGGTCCAATATCACCGAACTACAAAACAAGGGGCTCGGTATAATTCTGATGGGTGACTTTAATGGCCACATAGGTAATGATGAAGAAGGCATAGAGGGTGGGGACAATAAAGTCAACAGGAATGGAAGGAAGCTGTTGAACTTCACAACCGATCTCGATCTGAAGATTCTTAACAGGGACGCGAGGTGTAAGGGGAAATGGGCTTGGGAGAGGAACGACAGAAAATCAATAATCGACTGCATCCTCACAGATATTAATTGATGTAGGGGGGTGAAGTGGATGATGAGGGTAAAAGGGAGGTGGATAGAGATCACAACTTGATTACAGTGACGATCAGGGCCAAAACTCTAGTAAAAAGCAAAGGAAGCTCTAAGGAGATTTGGGAACTCAAAAAAGATGCTGACTGGGCGAAGTTCAATGAAAAACTGAAACCAAAGCTTGCAACCGTACCCAAGAGGGGCAGTGTCCAGAAGATGGCCGACGTCATAGTTGCGAGCCTGGTGGAGGCAGGAAAGGAAAGTGTAGGAAAGGTCAGGGTGCCAACACGGGAACTTGGGTACAGAGTTAACGAAGAACTGAAAAGGGCCATAAAGGGAAGAAAAGCAAAATGTGCTGCATACAGGAGAAGTAGAAAACTTAAGGGGGGGGGGGGGGGGAAGCAATGAGGCCACAGTTGCTAAGGAAGAATACCACCAAGCACGAAATAAAGTAAATAAGATTAAAGACGATAATCGGAGCGTACGAAATAGCAGTCTTATTAGGACGATAAAAACGACAGGGGGTCGAGTTCGAACGTATTTTGGAAATGGGTGAATAAACGTAACAAAGGAAGTAACCCACAGAGTATTAAAGTAGACGGCAGAGTTACAGACGAGCAAGATCAAGTCGCATCAGAACTAGTCAAGCATTGGGAAAAGGTAAACGATAAGCGATGGGGCATGGGGAGCCCACCTGAGTGTCCGAATCAGGTCGAGGAAAACCTATCGAACTTCGTGTGCAGCGAAATTAAAACGGAGGAGGTGCGAAAGGTGATATCAAAATTAAGGGATGGAAAAGCGAGAGGAGTGGATGAAATTCCTAACGAGTTTATCAAAAAAGGGGGAGAGGAACTCGTGGAAAGCCTAACTGCCCTATTCAATCTAGCCATAGAAAATCAAGAGGTCCCAAAGGAGTGGAGAGAAAGTAAAGTGATCTCTGTCAGTAGCAACATTGGAAAGGTTTTCTGTAAAGTCCTGTATGGGAGACTAGAGGAGGTGATTGAGGAGAAGGGTTTTTTGGAAGAAATCCAGAATGGCTTCAGGAAGGGAAGGAGAGTTACTGACCATCTTTTCACACTATCCCAAATGATAGAATCCGCGAAAGCAAAAAAGAAAAAGATGTTTATGGCCTTTTTGGATATCAAAAAGGCATACGATAGAGTATGGAGGGAAGGTATGTGGCGCAAGCTGGAGGCTATGGGCTTAGGAGGCGTGTTTGTTGTAATTATGAAAGCATTATATAAAGATGTACAGAGTGAACTGAGCCTGGGAAACATTACAACAAAACGTGTGCCTATGGAGATAGGCCTAATACAGGGGTGTATCCATTCGCCAATCCTGTTTGCATTGTACATCAAAGGTTTAGGAGATGAACTCCTGCGTAGCGAGGAGGGGGTAGCAGTTGGGGACTTGAAGATTCCAGGGCTATTTTTTGCAGACGATATGGTCCTAGTGTCAGAAAGCAAAGAGGGGCTAACGAAAATGCTGGGAATTGTTGGGAAATATGAGAGCAAATGGAGACTCGAATTTAATGAAAGCAAGAGCAAAGTTATACCTGTGGGCCGCAAAGTGGACCCCACTCGAAGGTGGAGAGTGGGTGAGTTCTGCATTCCGGAAGGGAGCAGCAAACTTCTCAGTGTGGGAGAGACAGGTGATTACGAGTATGTGGGGATAAATATAAACATTACAGGAAGAGGCATCTACCGGAACCACACAAATAAATTGATTCTGAAGGGGAAGCGAATCCTTAAACAAATGAAACTTATAGGTTGAAACAGTTTCAATAAGGTTTTCGTGGGGAAAACCATTTGGGAAATGATGGGGCTGCCAAGTATAACATACGGTACGGAAGTGGTACACCTAAACCAGACGGCCGTAAAGAGCTTGGAAATCCTGCAGAACGATACAGGCCGATGGATAACGGGGTCGAGTAATGCCGCAGCGCTAGAAGCAATCAGGGGTGAGCTTGGGTGGATGAGGATCAAGGACAGGATAGACCTGTTGAAGTTCGGTTATCTTAATTATTTGGTAAATCTCCCCGACAGCCGATGGTGTAAAGTAATGTTCCTGAGAATTTTCAACTCAAATATCAAAACGGGGTGGATGGTCCAAGTGAGGGAGCTAGTAGAGAACTACTCATTGGAGATCTCGGACCTGGACGTTGGGGCAAACCAGGGTAAAAAAATCGTCAGAGAAAGGGTCATGGAGGATTGTAACCGTAATTGGCGATAGGGGGTCAAATCAAAGAGATCTTTGGGTGGCCTGCGTGATAAAGAGAAGCCAGGTTTTGAAGAGTACCTTGATGGCACCTTTGGGGGGTTACTGTTGTTCAAGCTGAGGTCGCGATCCCTGGAGCTGAGGGGAAAAATTGGGAAATACGGTGAAAGGGAGTGACAGATGTGTAACTTGGACATGGTGGAGACCCTGGAACACTTTCTTCTAGAATGCCCAAAGTATCAGTCTAAAAGAATGAGATTCACTAGGAGTATAATGGGGAAGTGGGATGGGAGAATGAAGGACATGTGGTTAGGGGGAGACTCAAAGGAGAGGGTTAATATGCTAATCGGAGAGATTGGGAAGAATGGGACAAGGGATATCATCAAGCAGTTCGTCTCCGAGTGTTGGGAGGAGAGGAGAAGCGTGGGAATAGGGAGGGAGTTGGGAGTACGTACAGGGGTAACCATGGCCTTCTCGTCCGAGAACCGCGACAAATCAGCGGCTGGCCAAAGTGTTATTATTATTATATGTTGTAATGTTTCCCAGGCTAAGTTCACTCTGTACATCTTTATATAATGCTTTCATAATCCCAACAAACTCGCCCCAAGCTCAGAGCCTCTAGCTTGCGCCACATACGCTCCCTCCATACTCTATCATATGCCTTTTTAACATCGAAAAAGGCCATGCACATCTTTTTCTTTTTTTTGCTTTCGCGGATTCTATCATTTGGGATAGCGTGAAAAGATGGTCAGTGACTCTCCTTCCCTTCCTGACGCCATTCTGGATTTCTCCCCAAAACACCCTTCTCTTCGATCACCTCCTCTAATCGCCCATACAGGACTTTACAAAAGACTTTTTCAATGTTGCTGCTGACAGAGATCCCTCGATAGTTATCCAAGACGTCTTTTTCCCCCTTTTTGTGAATAAATGTCACTTTACTTTCCCTCCACTCCTTTGGGATCTCTTGTTTTTCTATGGCTAAATTGAACAGGGCAGTTAGGCTTTCCAAGAGTTCTTTTCCCCCTTTTTTGATAAACTCGTTAGGAATTTCGTCCACCCCTCCTGCTTTTGCATTCCTTAATTTCGAGATCACCCTTCGCACCTCCTCAGTTTTGATTTCGCTGCACACGAAGTTCGATAGATTTTCCTCGACCTGGTTCGGACACTCTGGTGGGTTCCCCATGCCCCATCGCTTATCGTTTACCTTTTCCCAGTGCTTGACTAGCTCTAATGCGATTTGATCTCGCTCTTCTGTAACTCTGCCATCTACTTTAATGCTCTGTGGGTTATTCCCTTTGTTACGTTTGTTCACCTATTTCCAAAATACGCTCGAACTCGACCCCTCTGTCGTTCTTATCGTTCTAATAAGACTGCTATTTCGCACTCTCCGGTTGTCGTCTTTAATCTTGTTTACTTTATTTCGTGCTTGTTGGTATTCTTCCTTTGCTACCATGGCCTCATTGCTTTCCACCCTCTTAAGTTTTCTACTTCTCATGTATGCAGCACATTTAGTTCTTCGTTCACTCTGTACCCAAGTTCCCGTGTTGGCACCCTAATCTTTCCTACACTTTCCTTCCCTGCCTCCACTAGGCTCGCAACTATGGCGTCGGCCATCTTCTGGACACTGCCCCCCTTGTTTACAGCTGCAAGCTTTGGTTTCAGTTTTTCTTCGAACTTGTTTTCTGACGCTAGTCCTGGTAAACGTATTCTGCCCCCCTCTCTCTTGTTTACCCCACCTATGTCCACTCTAGTTATACTTGCCTCTGACCTCCCACCCCGCTCCTCTCCAAAAAAGGCTCTGCTACCCGTAGAATTTTATCCCCCAATACCCGTTTCCCCACCC
The DNA here is from genome assembly GCA_031216915.1 of Pictodentalium vernedei. Lineage (NCBI taxonomy): Eukaryota > Metazoa > Mollusca > Scaphopoda > Dentaliida > Dentaliidae > Pictodentalium > Pictodentalium vernedei. The sequence continues at coordinate 192,259,449 of CM062296.1, read as the reverse complement.
TGCTAAGATGCAGCCCGTCACGCCCGTACATGCTCCCATTGCCCCAACGCGTCCCAATGGTAGATAAAGGGTATTCCCAGATCAACACAGTAGTCCTCCAGCTCTTCATTTAGGGCCAAAACCCTTGAGTTCCGTTCGTCCCCACCTCCAAGAACAGGAAGGACCCCGGATACGACTACCCTTGCATTCCTACTTAGCAGTTTGCCGACTAAGCCTCTATACGACTCCACCAAACTTACTGACCTTCTCTCCCTGTTATTGTTGGTACCCTCATGGACCACCACTACCGGTTCCGGTCCTGCCACAATGCCATCTACCCGGTCTCTGAGATCCTCCACCTTCGCCCCCGGAAAGCACAAGACTGTTCGATTGGAACTATCAGGACCACAAACTACATTGTCAATCCCACGTACAATGCTGCTCCCCGCTACAACTAATTTTCTTCTTCTGGCCCCAGTTCCTATATCATCTGCACCTCCTCTCGTTTTGCAAGCTCCTGGCCCCCTCTTTCTCTTGACCACCCTCCTTACCCCGTCTGGCCTATCATCATCAACAACCATCCTACCCCCACACTTTCCCCCTCACTCTCGTCCCCAGGGGTATCTGAGTCTAAAACACTAAACCTGTTTTCTAAACACCGCCTAGCAACATTGGCAGCCTTACGCCGACTCTGGCTTTCGGACTCGACGCAACCCTGACCTGAAGCCACCTTCCGAATTTTCCTACTAGAACCCCCCTCCTCAGTTATACCCCCACATCAAGCATTATTCCCCCACGTTTCCTGCTTCCCAGTTTCCTCCTTGAGTCCACAACGACCTTCCACCCACCTTCAACCTCACCATCGTAGGTAACCTTCAACGGGGTAACTCCAGATACACCGAACCTCCCCAACCTCCCTCTCAGCTCTGCAATCTCCCGCTCGAATCCAACACACTTCTCTAACAACTGTAAAATATCCCTGCAATTCGCACATACCCCACTACTCTCCATTGACCGACCACCACCATACCTCATATTACACTGTCTGCACGCCTCCGTATCCTCACTCTCCCCCACCTGCACCCCTCGACTCACCTCCCCCAAACCCCCCTTAACACCCATACTTACCTCCGCCTGAACATCCGTCGTGCACTTACCATTCATGATTACAAATATTATACAGAATCCAATTACCGAAAACGACAAAATCACCAGGGCAACAAACACACACGAAAAAAGGTAACTAAGGTAAACAAACAACAAAATTGGACAAACCTATCAACTAAACCTCCTTATTACACCCTACGGTCCTCCCCAAACACACTTGCAAAACTAACTATATAAAAACTTCCCTGAAATAAAACTAATATTAAAAAAAATACTTATAAACAGTTCCGAGTAGAAAATTGTCTTCTTCTCTTCGTGAGTAGTATTCACTGTAATTTAAACAGATAAGAGGCAATTTACTCTCCTGCTGCTTTGTATTAAACAGGAATCATTTACAAGTAGATTCTTAACAAATCAACAGAAAAATGCACTTCATTAGATGTAAGTAAATAAACTTTTAAATGCTCAAATTTCTAGGTGTCACAAAAAAAGTTAAAAAATAAATAATGGATGTAGTTACGATTTTTTTGTTTCTTAGACCCTGTTGACTCCAAGTGGCAACCACTTAGTACAAAAATATCAATTCAGACAACAATAAACAAATTCTAGAATAACTAAAGATATTCATTTTTTGTCTCAAAAACAGCTTACAGTCCCTTATTGGGATGAGCTTTATGAGCACGTTCCAATGAGGGGTCATAGGTTATGTTTCTGAGACCTAAATTGAAAATCTTCAGTTATTCTAGGATTTGTTTATTAACCAAAGGAAATTGATAAAATAGTAAAAAAAAATTCAACCAGGGCTTTTCTCCACCCCTTGAAAAAATGGACCAGGGCTTTTCTCCTTAGGGCTTTTCTCCACCAGGGCTTTTCTCCGTCATTCCAATAATAGGGCAGCATAAATTTATTGGAAACAATAACAATCCAGGCTAGAATGGTCATATACTATGCTGGAAACTGATACGATCTTTTTTGCAAAACATTATTCCGACCCAAAAGGGCAGCATCCATTTATTGGAAACAATTACAGCCCTGGCGTCGTCTTATTCAAAACGCACATGCTTTCAACAATTTAGCATGCATCCACGAATGTGCCTTAGAGCGAGGGCTATGGGTGGATGGAGGAAACGGGTAGCTAAGCCACTCACCCTTGGTCTTCCACCAGTGCCATCGATTATTACGCATGCCAGATACTGATACGATGTCACAAATGAAACATATCACAGGCCTCCATAATATAGACTGAGTCGCTTAGTGGAATAAACATAAGCGCCAACACAATAATTACTCGAGAAATCACAGGCGCACCTAATGCCTATATCGCGCGAATAGAATGTCTCGTATGTTTGGGGCCTAGGTTGCAGGATCTCATTGCAGGATCTCATGTGACGTCATAGTCACGTGACCCAGTGGCGCCATGTTGTGTTGCCATGGTAACCCGCGTGAGCGGCCATGTTGTGACGTTATCTCCATAGTGATACGTGGTGTGAGTGCGCATGCACAGCGCGTGTTGTTAGGGTGATACGTGTTTCCGTCGTCCATTTTGTATACTGGAGGCCGCCATCTTGGTTTCTATGGTAGCACGTGATTGCTATGTGACCCAATTTTTCTGCAATAAGACGGGGTATGTTTTGAGGGTGTGTTCGATTGTAGAAGAGTAAATCTAATTACCACAAACAACCCGACAACTTGTATTATTTCGAATTCTTCCAGAATTCTCTGCTTCTATCTATATATGCAATAGTTATCGTTTATCTGGCCATGTTCCTTTATTCTAGAGTATACCCCAGTAGCGTAGAAGAGCCTATCAACTGGAACAGTTTACCTTATTATTGCAATATTTAGCAATTTCTGGTCTATTCTTGTTAGTTCTGACCCTATTCCAAGTACTCTTGTTGTTTCATATATCTAGATCATTTATAATCAATCAGATTGCTTGATTTCCCATAATCTCTATGCCGAGTTATCTCCCTTGTGTATAATAAAAGACTATATCCAATGGCCATATCCCATGGAATCCCATTTTTTGCAAAACACCTGTGGCTATGGAATCCCTTTTTGTCGTATGAGGCCATGAGGGCTATGTAAAAGCCCTCAATGAGTCCTCATTTATTATCCCTCATACCCTCATTGAATCTTGAGGTTATGAGGACCCTGAAAAATCCCTCAATGAGGTATAATTTACTACGACTCTTAGCCTCATTTCAGTATTTAACAGGTATATCCTATGGAATCCCATTTTGGAAAACGCCTGTGACTGTGGAATCCCTTTTTGTCGTATGAGGCCATGAGGGCTATGTAAAAGCCCTCAATGAGTCCTCATTTACTATCCCTCATAACCTCATTGAATTTTGAGGTTATGAGGACCATTAAAAATCCCTCAATGAGGCATAATGTACTACGACTCTTAGCCTCATCTCGGTATTTGAGAATACCCATGGCCTGGTATTGTATTATTCGAGGATACATATCGAGGATACCTTTTATAGGATACTTATCTGAGGATACTATATAGGCTGTACATATCCCTATAGGTCTCTTGCTGGCCCTTAGTACTATTAATCCACCTGATGCTTTATGTTATTCTATGACTGGTATAGGTAGTATGCAATGCTAGGCATAGGGGTATTGTGGGTAGGGTACTGCCTGGTAGTTAAGAACGGTACTTTAGTATGGCAGTATATACATCTATAGGCCCCTGTTAATGCTTGGTACTATTAACCAACCGATTGCTTTGTTTTATTATATGACTGGTATATGTAGTACGTTATGGTAGACCTAGTGATTTTGTGGGGGTTGGGGGTAATGCTTGGTAGTTTAGAACGGTAGAATAGCATAGGCTGTACATATCCCTGTAGGTCTCTTGCTGGCCCTTGGTACTACTGATCCACCAGATGCTTCATATTATTGAGCGGTATTCTGGGGTGGGGTCAATGCCTGGTAATACAGAACGGTAGCAGAGTATGGTTGGTATATTCCCCTATAGGTCCCATCCTAACCGTTCATAGTATTAACCTACCAAATGCTTTGTATCATCCTGTTACTGGTAAGGTGGTACGTAATACCAGTATTTATTTATTTATATTATTTATTTATTGGTGTTTAAGGTCACATACTTATGCACAATGGCTAATTAAATCAAGGAATCTAATTGGTTAATTATAATTTATATAAATGATCTAGACAAATGAAACAACAAGAGTACTCGGAATAAGGTAGGAACTACTGGTATTACGTACCACCTTACCAGTAACAGGATGATACAAAGCATTTGGTAGGTTAATACTATGAACGGTTAGGATGGGACCTATAGGGGAATATACCAACCATACTCTGCTACCGTTCTGTATTACCAGGCATTGACCCCACCCCAGAATACCGCTCAATAATATGAAGCATCTGGTGGATCAGTAGTACCAAGGGCCAGCAAGAGACCTACAGAGATATGTACAGCCTATGCTATTCTACCGTTCTAAACTACCAAGCATTACCCCCACCCCCACAAAATCACTAGGTCTACCATAACGTACTACATATACCAGTCATATAATAAAACAAAGCAATCGGTTGGTTAATAGTACCAAGCATTAACAGGGGTCTATATACCGCCATACTATAGTACCGTTCTAAACTACCAGGCAGTACCCTACCCACAATACCCCTATGCCTAGCATTGCATACTACCTATACCAGTCATAGGATAACATAAAGCATCAGGTGGATTAATAGTACTAAGGGCCAGCAAGAGATCTATAGGGATATGTACAGCCTATATAGTATCCTCAGATAAGTACCCTATAAAAGGTATCCTCGATATGTATCCTCGAATAATACAATACCAGGCCATGGGTATCCTAAAATACCGAAATGAGGCTAAGAGTCGTAAAGTAAATTATGCCTCATTGAGGGATTTTTAATGGTCCTCATAACCTCAAAATTCAATGAGGCTATGAGGGATAGTAAATGAGGACTCATTGATGGCTTTTACATAGCCCTCATGGCCTCATACGACAAAAAGGGATTCCACAGTCACAGGCGTTTTCCAAAATGGGATTCCATAGGATATACCTGTTAAATACTGAAATGAGGCTAAGAGTCGTAGTAAATTATACCTCATTGAGGGATTTTTCAAGGTCCTCATAACCTCAAAATTCAATGAGGGTATGAGGGATAATAAATGAGGACTCATTGAGGGCTTTTACATAGCCCTCATGGCCTCATACGACAAAAAAGGGATTCCATAGCCAGAGGTGTTTTGCAAAAAATGGGATTACATGGGATATGGCCATTGGATATAGTCTTTTATTATACACAAGGGAGATAACTCGGCATAGACATTATGGGAAATCAAGCAATCTGATTGATTATAAGTGATCTAGATATATGAAACAACAAGAGTACTTGGAATAGGGTCAGAACTAACAAGAATAGACCAGAAATTACTAAATATTGCAGTAATAAGGTAAACTGTTCCAGTTGATAGGCTCTTCTACGCTACTGGGGTATACTCTAGAATAAAGGAACATGGCCAGATAAACGATAACTATTGCATATATAGATAGAAGCAGAGAATTCTGGAAGAATTCGAAATAATACAAGTTGTCGGGTTGTTTGTGGTAATTAGATTTACTCTTCTACAATCGAACACACCCTCAAAACATACCCCGTCTTATTGCAGAAACATTGGGTCACATAGCAATCACGTGCTACCATAGAAACCAAGATGGCGGCCTCCAGTATACAAACTGGACGACGGAAACACGTATCACCCTAACAACACGAGCTGCGCATGCGCACTCACACCACGTATCACACGGGTTACCATGGCAACACAACATGGCGCCACTGGGTCACTTGACTATGACGTCACATGAGATCCTGCAATGAAATCCTGCAACCTAGGCCCCAAACATACGAGACATACTACTCACGCGTAATGGTCCAGCAATTGTATCAAGGTCCCCGATATACATCGTGTCAGCCGAATAACGTCTGCTTCTCTTCTTCACTGTAAATCGCAGGTGCACTTGACGCCTACATCACAGTTAACCGACCACAAATTGAAAAGGTCGCCGATACATTCTAACGCATCTATCGTATCACTAACGTTAGTCTGAATTAAAAGCACCCGCGTTCAACAATTTAGCATGCTCCTCAAATGTGGCTTAGAGCGAGGACTAGGTGTGGCGTTAGTCTGAATTACCTAACTGTCGCCAGGCGGATACATTCTAATGTCAACAATGACTCACCCAGATTAATGGATGAAGCTATGAATCATACATAGCTAGCATGTCGAATCACGATTTGATCTAAATAAACTGAATTACAAGACAAACAGCACTTATCAGACTCCAGTTTCTGAAATGAGTCGTGTGCTGGAATAGACACGAGAAGTTGTCCTGGCGAAATACACATAACTCAGCCACATGTTCTATGCGCAGCACATTGTAACCATATTGGGACTCCCACGGTTGCTTCCGACTTGCTCGTGGTGCCTGCCCACCCTCACCTACTTTTTATTTTTATTCTTCCCATTTTTTTTTCTATTTTATTCCATGAGAAATTTACAAAAATCTATGAGAACATGTCCTGGGTGAAAAATCTAGGAGTAATCAGTCTAGGGGAAAAAGTCCGGGGATGAATAATTAGGGGGAAATGTCCTAGGGGAAAAATGTCCTAGGGGATAATGTCCTAGTGGGAAATGTCCTAGGGGAAATGTCCCAGGGGAAAATGTCCTGGGCCCATATGAGGGTACAAATTGGTGGAATTCTGACCTCAGAGTGTGAACACCCTGATTGAAACTATGGAACACCTGGAATTACCAGCTCGTCTCAAGAAAGCCATCTCAGCTCTTGGCGTCTCTTGTCCCATTTCCTGGACTATCCAGGAAATAGGCGAGAGCGTCCATCTGAATCTGGAATTTAAAGTAGAAGCAGTAGAAAGCACCAAAACACCACCCTCCTCGGGGAGAGGTAACCCTCTCACACTGGTCCTCACCCGAGAAGGTCAGGAGGCCCTGAAAAGAGAAAGAGAAGAAAGAAGAGCCCGTCCACCAAGCGGAGGGATTCCCGACGCTTGGAGGCATTCTTGGAGATGAAGAAAGAGAACGGTGAGGAAAAGAAAGAGCCAGAGGCGGCCACCACTTCCCCCCCCCCCACACTCCCACAGACAGCCCCACCCAAATGCCGGCTTCTCAGCCGGTGTTGTCGGATGTGGAAGAGTCTGTGGAGACTGAGGTCGAAATGGAAGCTGCCCTCTCACCTCTTCCTGATCCCCACTCGCTCCTTCCTTCTAAACCAAAATACCAGAACACAGACGACAGGCTGGAGAACATCTTACGGGAAAACAAGCTTCCAGGGGACCTTCACAAGCAAAAGATGGACAGGAATTACCAACTATTCCTCCAACAAGTCGAAGAAACCAAAAAACTAATAGACGCCAGAAACCTACAATTACAACAACAAAAACCTCAGCAATCAACCACAACCACTCCAGACTCGACCAGGGCCAGATCCTACAAAACTCAAAAATCACCATTAGGCAGGCCACCAACAACACCAACTACCACTGTCTCTCCTTCCAAACCTCCACCCCTGAAATAGAAGCAGAAAAGACATAAGCGCCGCTAACAACCCACAACTTCTCCCCCTTTACCACCGTCTGACACTTCAAAATTCTACAGCTAAAGAGGGTCGAAAGGGGCTTGCTCCCCAAACCGTCCCTGCGTGCCTTCGACGCGCGAAACCATTTGATTCGAATTATCATTTCAGTATGGAGATCATAAAAAGTAACAAAGGAGACCAAAAATTATGTTATGGAGGTTACATGTATACAAAAAAGGCAGCAAATAAGTCAAGTGGAACTGTTCTGCCAGAATTGCATCCAATTGCAAAGCTCTAGCAAGTACTGATTTGTAGATAACCAGTATTTTAAGAGTTACTGAACACTGTCATGGGCAAAATGAAGAGCTCATAGAAGGGTCAAAGTTAAAAAATGTTATTAAAGAAACATCATCTGTGAATAGAGGAAGACCAGGTCAGATACTGGCAGATACTTTACAACAGCAGCCACCTGGTATCAGGAGTGCTATTGGAAATATTTCAAACAAAACACCGGCTAGTGCCTTAGATGCAATTACCCCGCCCACCCCCCCCCCCCCCCCCCCCCAAAAAAAAAAATCCAACTTTATATACATTTGGTCTAAGGGTATTTTGTCCGAGGGTATTTTGTCCTACTCATTGAGGGTATTATATCCTAAGGGTATTTTTTGGAGGATATTATGTCCTAAGGGTATTTTGTCCGAGGGTATTTTGTCCGGATGCCTACAGCAAGACCAACCCCACGAAACAATAGGAATGTCAATATTGATTCAAAAATTTGGGTTGCAGCTATATAATTCACCAATATCAATAGACAGTACCATTTTATCCTAACTGATGTCAAATTTTCTTCTACATACTGATGTGGCAAAATATAGCCCTGAAGGTGTCCCCCTGGTATGACCCTTTTTATAAAAAAAACATGATAAAATTCATAAATTAATTGATGTTGACACAAAACAAACCTCTTGTGATATTAAATTTCCCATTTGTGATAGTTTTTAAATCACATTCTGGCTTCTGAAGATATTTCACATTGCGTTTGATGAATATTTTGCCATTCTTGTGAAAACAGCCTCACTTTCTCAGTTAAGGCACCTAGAGTCATTGGTATGGCACTGACAAAACATTAAACACTGATTTTTTCCAACAGTATGACCAGCTGAGCACTGCTTCTATGGTATCTCATAGCACTGTTAAAATGACTAAACCATCAAAATATTGATTCTGTAGTGATGTGCGTGTCCCGCAAGTACATGTACCCACAAGGGCTAGTTTACAACCTTGGATTTAATCCCTACAGGCACCTATTCTGATAAAAAGAGTGAAATTAGGGAAAATACATGCATGCATAGTATGCAGTGAGGATGACTCAGATATTTGCTTCAGGAATGTAGTGGTCTTTAATGTTTAATATATTTGTGTATGGAGGGGGGGGGGGGGGGGGTCAATTGCCAATTATTGAAAATGTAGAACTGTGCAAATGAAAAGCAAACCAACACTTTGTATGATGGACAGACAGAAATGCAATCACATATCCTGAAAGTGATAGTCTGCATGTACATACAATGTAGGAATGGTACGATGGACAGGCAGACATGCAATCACATATTTTGAAAGTGACAGTCTACATGTACATAGGAATACTGACATACAATGAAAAATATAGTGAGAAGAGCCAGGACAGAGTTGTCAAACAGAAAAAAAACTCAGTGGACCCTGTGTGCTGCAGTACTGAAGCAAATCAGAGGAAGCTGTGAGTTTTTGCTGTTAACTTTCTCATCAGCTGATGGGTTCAGTGTGGGTGGTAGAGGGACAACAACGGTGTCCATATCCAAACCAACAGGGAGTATTTTCGATTCAGTTGTCAAAAGGTAGCTCAAGTATATATATATATATATATATATATATATATATATATATATATATATATATATATATATATATATATATATATATATATATATATATATATATATATATATATATATATATATATATATATTGTTTTAGTGCTGTATAGATGTGATTTTTAATAAAAGATAGTTATATTAGTGTTTTGTTTAGTTTCTTTATCGGATATCAGTGGCGTGTTCCCTATCTTCGCGCGGGTCATTTTCGGCGTTTTGTTTTTTGTTTTGTTTACGATTTCGACCGGTTCTTCAAAATTCAAGCTTCTCATTCTAATTTTGGCTAAGGTTGCTATGGATGGTAAGTGTTTCATGACGCGAGAGGTTCAGACCAGCAGGGTAGAGACGGTTAGTATAGGTGTACAGGTGGGGGGAGTGGTTGAGGCCAGCACAGGGGGTGCTAGTGAGTTACCAACGGACGGCCAGCGGTCGGATGTGTGTTGGCACTGTGATATGGTGTATGTGGATGGGCGTGAGCTGGGGGAGTTGGGGATGTGTGACATCTGCGTAGAGTTAATGCAGCTGCTAGAGGCATATGTAAAGTTGGAGGAAAAGGTGCAGGTGGTGAGGGGGAAACTGGGGAATGCAGGAAAGTCTGGTGTTACCCCAGTTAGGGTGGCATTCGATGGAGGATGGAAGGTGGTGGGTAGTAGGAAACGGACTTTTGACGTGGATAGTGGGTCTTTTGGGAATAGGAAGGTGCGTCGGGTTGAGGGTAAGGGAGAAATAGGGGCTAGAGTGCCAAATTCCCAGGCTAGTAGTGTGAGTCGGGGGGGGGGGGAGGCGTATTCGTTTAGAATCGGATAGTGAGGGAGATAGCGATGACCATGTGGAGTCTGTCAGGGCAGGAGTCAAAGGGAAGGTTAGGAAGGTGGTAAACGAGGACAAGGTGGCTTGTAGTGGGAGTGGGCATAAGGTGGAGTGCAGTGTCCAAAATAGATTCAGTGTGTTAGGTAATTTTGAGAATTCTGAGGAGCAGGTTGGGTCTGTAGAGGTGGAGGTGGAGGTAGGCATGGAGGTTGGTGTGGCGGAGTGCAAGATTGCGAGCCGGTCCAGTGGGAACAGAGGTGGTAACAGGGGTAGCAGGACAGGAAAGAGGACAGGAAAGAGGCAGTTGGTGGTTGCAGGGAGTAGTATAGTGCGGGGGTTAGATAGGGAGGTGTGTGGGCCCGACAGTGTCAACAGGACCAATTTGTGCTTTCCGGGGTCTAGGGTGGAGGACCTAAGGGAAAGAGTGGGTGGATTTGTAAAGGGGTCAGGCCCAGATCCAGTGGTTGTTGTACACGCGGGGACCAACAACATCAGGAAGAGAAAATCAGTTCAGCTTATTGAGACTTACAAGGAATTAATAACTCAACTGAATGCCAAGAATGCACAGGTAGTGGTTTCGGGGCTTCTCCCAGTACTAGGTGGTGGGGGCGAGCGTAATTCGCGGATCATTGGGACCAACGAGGAATTGGGGGAGTATTGTAAGGAACTTGGGATACCCTTTGTAGACAATTGGGGATCGTTTTGGGACAGAAAGGACCTATATGGAAGGGATGGTCTCTATCTTAGCCCGAGGGGTACAGAGGTTTTAGGAAGAAATATGTTGCAGGTGGTGGAGCCTTTTTGGTATAGGGAGGGGAGGGGGGATCAACGAAGGGAAGAATGAACACATGAAATGTGTCACGAACCATAGGTGTAAAAAATGGGACAAGGGGGATAAGGAAAAAGGACCAAAAATCTAAATCAATAGGAATAGCTTCCCAAGGAAAGCACAGGTACACAAAGTAGGATATACAAACATACAGGGACTAGATAATAATGGGACCAGTAGGCGGAAGCCAATGAACCTTGATACCCTGAAAGTGGGTTATAGCAACATCCAGGGTCTCCACCGGAAAGTAAGTGAAATTGCTACATTGATCGAGGCAGAGGAGTTTGACGTCATGGGCTTAAGCGAAACGTGGGCAAGACACGAGGAACGGGTAGACCAAGTAAGGGGGTACGTATGGATAGGTGTAGGGCGAACGGAAGGCCAGAACAAAGGGGGAGGGGTAGGTATGTACATTAAAGAGGATTTAAAACGGTCTCTGCTCACAGACCTGGAAAACATCAGCACCCCGGCTGAGGTATCAAAAGAAATTGGATGGGTAAGGATCAGTCTGAAAAACAAAAGTATTGCCCTTGGGGTTGTGTATTGTGCGGTGGAGGGAAGCAAACCCGAATGGAATGATTCGATATACTCAACACTAAGTCCAATATCACCGAACTACAAAACAAGGGGCTCGGTATAATTCTGATGGGCGACTTTAATGGCCACATAGGTAATGATGAAGAAGGCATAGAGAATGGGGACAATAAAGTCAACAGAAATGGAAGGAAGCTGTTGAACTTCACAAACGAGCTCGGTCTGAAGATTCTTAACAGGGACGCGAGGTGTAAGGGGAAATGGACCTGGGAAAGGAACAACAGAAAATCAATAATCGACTTCATCCTCAGAGATATTAATTTATGGAGGGAGGTGATAGGGTTAGTAGTGGATGATGAGGGTAAAATGGAGGTGGATAGAGATCACAACTTGATTACAGTGACGACCAGGGCCAAAACTCTAGTAAAAAGCAAAGGAAGCTCTTAGGAGATTTGGGAACTCAAAAAAGATGCTGACTAGGCGAAGTTCAATGAAAAACTGAAACCAAAGCTTGCAAGCGTACCCAAGAGGGGCAGTGTCCAGAAGATGGCCGACGTCATAGTTGCGAGCATGGTGGAGGCAGGAAAGGAAAGTGTAGGAAAGGTCAGGGTGCCAACACAGGAACTTGGGTACAGAGTGAATGAAGAACTGAAAAGGGCCATAAAGGGAAGAAAAGCTAAATGTGCTGCATACAGGAGAAGTAGAAAACTTAAGGGGGCGGAAAGCAACGAGGCCACAGTAGCAAAGGAAGAATACCACCAAGCACGAAATAAAGTAAATAAGATTAAAGACGACAATCGGAGAGTACGAAATAGCAGTCTTATTAGGACGATAAGAACGACAGAGGGTCGAGTTCGAACGTATTTTGGAAATGGGTGAATAAACGTAACAAACGATGTAACCCACAGAGTATTAAAGTAGATGGCAGAGTTACAGACGAGCCAGATCAAGTCGTATCAGAACTAGTCAAGCACTGGGAAAAGGTAAACGATAAGCGATGGGGCATGGGGAGCCCACCTGAGTGTCCGAGGAAAACGTATCGAACTTCGTGTGCAGCGAAATTAAAACGGAGGAGGTGCGAAAGGTGATATCAAAATTAAGGAATGGAAAAGCGAGAGGAGTGGATGAAATTCCTAACGAGTTTATCAAAAAAGGGGAGAGGAACGCGTGGAAAGCCTAACTGCCCTATTCAATCTAGCCATAGAAAATCAAGAGTCCCAAAGGAGTGGAGAGAAAGCAAAGTGACATTTATTCACAAAAAGCGGGAAAAAGACGTTCTGGATAACTATCGAGGGATCTCTGTCAGTAGCAACATTGTAAAAGTTTTCTGTAAAGTCCTTTATGGGAGACTAGAGGAGGTGATTGAAGAGAAGGGTTTTTTGGGAGAAATCCAGAATGGCTTCAGGAAGGGAAGGAGAGTAACTCACCATCTTTTCACGCTATCCCAAATGATAGAATCCGCGAAAGCAAAAAAGACAAAGATGTGTATGGCCTTTTTGGATGTCAAAACGGCATACGATAGAGTACGGAGTGAGGGTATGTGGCGCAAGCTGGAGGCTCTGGGCTTAGGAGGCGAGTTTGTTGGAATTATGAAAGCATTATATAAAGATGTACAGAGTGAACTTAGCCTGGGAAACATTACAACAAAAAGTGTGCCTATGGAGATAGGCCTAAAACAGGGGTGTATCCTTTCGCCAATCCTGTATGCATTGTACATCAAAGGTTTAGGAGATGAACTCCTGCGTAGCGACGAGGTGGTAGCAGTTGGGGACTTGAAGATCCCAGGGCTATTTTTTGCAGACGATATGGTTCTAGTGTCAGAAAGCGAAGAGGGGCTAACGGAAATGCTGGGAATTGTTGGAAAATATGGGAGCAAATGGAGACTCGAACTTAATGAAAGCAAGAGCAATGTTATACCTGTGGGCCGCAAAGTGGACCCCACTCGAAGGTGGAGAGTGGGTGAGTTCTGCATTCCGGAAGGGAACAGCAAACTTCTCAGTGTAGGAGAGACAGGTGATTACGAGTATTTGGGGGTAAATATAAGCATTACAGGAAGAGGCATCTATCGAAACCACACAAATAAATTGATTCTGAAGGAGAAGCGAATCCTTAACCAAATGAAACTTATAGGGAGAAACAGTTTCAATAAGGTTTTCGTGGGGAAAACCATTTGGGAAATGGTGGGGCTGCCAAGTATAACATACGGTACGGAAGTGGTACCCCTAAACCAGACGGCCGTAAAGAGCTTGGAAATCCTGCAGAACGATGCATGCCGATGGATAACGGGGTCGAGTAATGCCGCAGCGCTAGAAGCAATCAGGGGTGAGCTTGGATGGATGAGGATCAAGGACAGGATAGACCTGTTGAAACTCGGTTATCTTAATTATTTGGTAAATCTCCCCGACAGCCGATGGTGTAAAGTAATGTTCCTGTGAATTTTCAACTCAAATATCAAAACGGGGTGGATGGTCCAAGTGAGGGAGCTAGTAGAGAACTACTCATTGGAGATCTCGGACCTGGACGTTGGGGCAAACCAGGGTAAAAATATCGTCAGAGAAAGGGTCATGCGGGATTGTAACCGTAATTGGCGAGAGGGGGTCAAATCAAAGAGGTCTTTGGGTGGCCTGCGTGATAAAGAGAGGCCAGGTTTTGAAGAGTACCTTGATGGCACCTTTGGGGGGGGGGGGCACTGTTGTTCAAGCTGAGGTCGCGATCCCTGGAGCTGAGGGAAAAAATTGGGAAAGACGGTGAAAGGGAGTGACAGATGTGTAACTTGGACATGGTGGATACCCTGGAACACTTTATTCTAGTATGCCCAAAGTATCAGTCTAAAAGAATGAGATTCACTGGGAGTATAATAGGGAAGTGGGATGGGAGAATGAAGGACATGTGGTTAGGGGGGGGGGGGGGGGACTCAAAGGAGAGGGTTAATATGCTAATCGGAGAGATTGGGAAGATTGGGGCAAGGGATGTCATCAAGCAGTTCGTCTCCGAGTGTTGGGAGGAGAGGGGAAGCGTGGTAATAGGGAGGCAGTTGGGAGTGCAGGGGTAACCATGGCCTTCTCGTCCGAGAACCGCGACAAATCAGCGGCTGGCCAAAGTGTTATTATTATAGGGACAATTGTTAATATAGTTTTGTGCTATAACACCCTGACCCTGACAACACTAGTATCAGACTGCTATATTGGTAGCTGACTAGCTGTGCACAAAAGCCATTCATTTACATTTGCAACTTTGTTAATTTTCCCACTGTAGTGTACCCCCACCCCGTTTCCCCAAATTTATGTTCCAAAATACTCTGTGAATGAAGAAATTGTTTTTTTAACATTTTTAATCACTCACTCATTGTAATGGCCAAAACAGACCAGCACCATTCACCCAAACTGCCATTCAATGTTCATTATTTTTGCATCAAAAACATAGCTTATGACTCCTCATTGGAATGAGCGCGTTCAGCTCATTCCAATGGGCGGGGAGGGGGGGGGGTCATAGCTATGTTTTTGACGCAAAAAATGAAAAGAAATTAGTTATTCAAAAGTGTTATCTTCTTTTCATGTTAGGTAAAGGGTTAACATCATAATATGGAGAAAACTTAATCATTCACTCAATGTAACGGCCAAAACCGGCTAGCATCATTCACCAAAATTGCCATTCAATGTTAATTATTTTTGCATTTTTTTGCATCAAAAACATAGCTTATGACCCCCTCATTGGAATGATCTTGTTCAGCTCATTCCAGTGAGGGGGGGGGGGGGGTCATAGCTATGTTTTTGATGCAAAAAATGAAAAGAAATTAGTTATTCAAAAGTGGTATCTTCTTTTCATGTAAGGTAAAGGGTTATCATAATATGGAGAAAACTTCTATTATACCAGTGAATGAATACAAGTGAAATATGGGTTTTCTGGCTAAGTGTTTGGATGGTGATTTGGGAGAGGATTGGAATATAATTGGAATCCCCTCTATCACGAGTATTATGAGGGGAAACCATGGTTTAATTAAATGTGTTAATACGGTAAAATAGGTGATTACATGTGTATTTGGCATTTGCCAGAGGTTATAGGGTGCTTCTTAGTTCTGGATGCCACACTTGCGCAAGATGCATTTAACTGCATTATTTTTGGCAATATATGACCTTTATTGCTGACTGTGACAAACATATAACTTTTCAAAAACTAAAACAGTATTATTCGGTCTGTGGTTCTCGAATGAACATTTAAATGTGAAATACGGGTAATATCCAAAAAATAATGATTAAATCAGTGCTGGAAGTCAAAATACATGTACATTTACATGTATGTATTTCCTATAATCAACCCCAGACCTTTCAAAGGATAACCTACAAAACTTTTTCCTGACAAAAATAGATCCCCCAATCTTTTTCACACAATTCGCAAAAATCCCCCCCATGTTTTTTCAGGTGAACAGAAATTCCTCCCTCCATAATTTCTGGTGAACAAAAATCCCCCCCCCCCCTAGTTTGTTAGAAGTATATTTAAAGCCATACTTAAATGTCCAAAGCTTTTTACCACTCGAGGCCGAGCACTTGTCGCTTCAATCAATGCCAACCTTGCTTGTATGGAGTTAGCACGTTGGACAGTTGCTCACTGTTGCCCAGTGGTTCTCTCAGTGCACTTTAGCTTCCTCCACCCATAAAACTGTCCGACACGAGGTGACACTGGCTGTTGAAAGTATCCTTAAACTCCAATAAATAAATAAATAAATAAATAAATAAATAAATAAATAAATAAATAAATAAATAACTGTCTTGATAAATAGTTATTGCGGCATGTTTTCTTGCAAATAGTGATGAGTGTTTATATAATTTTTCGAATTAAATACATAAGTTTTTAAATCTTCTTGGACTGCCTTTTAACCTTTTGGTGTAAAAGGACGGGATTTTTGTAATACTCTTAAAATAATGTGGAGATTGTGGTACTACCCTAAAAAACTGGGGGGGGGGGGGGATTTTTGTTTGCTAAGTGTGTAAAAATGATTGGGGGGATTTTTTGTAGGGGGATTTTAACCTACATTTTAATCCTTCCAAAGATACATTTACCTCTTTCGTTTGATAAAAGAGTCATTTCTGCATGAGAATTCACTGCTTTCTTTGAAAACTACCCCAATCCCAAAATAAAACTAAAATCTGCATCAGCAGACAATAGTTTGGGGAAAAATCTGTCTCATTTAACCATACTGCAAGAGAAAGAGTGGCGTTCAACCCCCACCTCCACTCCACACAAAACAAAATGAATGTCAATTTTGTTTTAAAGACTGGGGTTGCAGCTATATAAATCACCAATATCAATAGACAGTGCCATTTTATCCTAACAAATGATGTCGTCAAATTTTCTTCTACATATTGATGTGGTAAAATATAGCCCTGAATGTGTCCCCTAGACTCCCAGCATATCCACTTTCATCCAAAACTATGATATAATTCATAAATTAATTGATGTTGACACAAAACAAACCTCTTATGATGTTAAATTTCCCAAGACAATACCGTCGAAAGAGTCACGAATCTTACTCAGTTATCTAAAGTTGAAAACAGGGCATACCGGAGATAGCTGATGGCTTGAACAGATCTACCACAGGTCGTTGTGCTTTCTAGCTGTGAATAAGTGATATAAATAAATATCCCTTTTACTGTATTTACCTACTAGCCCCCCCCCCCCCCCCCCCCACACACACACACTTCCTGCCGATGTGTGTTTAATCAAGTCTTCTTTGTCTTCGTTCCCTTTCCATGGATCTCAAATTTCCTGTAACCCGAGTCGTTGTCAAAGTGGTTTGGTGATTCTCTTTCCCCTTCTCAAAGATTTCGCTTCCCGTTACATACAAAAGAAGATCACATCGCACCATTTTAAGTAGACTTATCGATAGTCTTACCAGCTTAAGACCTTACCTAACCGTTTCCTTCTATGCGAGGAGACCTGCCCGCGGACGCTGGTGTAAATGACCAGGAGAAAATGAACGTGGTACCCCAGTAACATGCCTACCATTGCCCTATTGTGTTCCCACTGTTCAACGTTTCCCACCTCCTACCTGACAAGTGCTATTCCAGAAGAGTTCGTGTGAAAAATTAATTTTGCTATAAGACTGTTGCACCTCTGGATGCGACGCGGGTGATGTGACGAGGGATGTGGGTGATGCTAGTCTTTTTTCCAAAAATCCAAGGTGCCCTACCTTCGCAGGCCACCAGCCAAAGCAAAGGCAGACTGGGTACCCTGAGTCCAACGTGTGGGATAACGCGGGGGATAACCCATTGTAACCAAGATGCAATTAATAATCGTAGGATAAGGTATAGTCGATTGAAGTGGGTGGTTTGATCACTCGGTCCAAGCGCCCGACTTTGGGGTCTTGGTGGCAGGTACAGGGGAGGGGTGTACAGTGAACCCCCCGCAAGGCACCTAGCAATGGTCTGTCTCAAATTGTTATCAATGTGAAGAATAATACCATCCGGTACCAAAAGATAAACTCCCGTGTATTTTCTCTCCGAATTTTTGATATTTCTCTTCACCTCCCCCCTCACCCCCCAATTCCCATGTAATTGCGCGGAAGCCCTTGTTACCTCGCCTATTGATTTGCTTTTGTGCTAAAGGCCTGTGCAGCCCCAAGTGTTAGGTAGGCTCCATCCGCCTTGCCTTGGGCTGGGGACTCCTTTAGAATCCCCAGCTTAATTACAGGCACATGGTGCATGATAGCAGACCTCTGACAACCCCTTGAATACTATAGCGACTAACGTTGTATTCCAAGAATATATTGATTCAAAAACCCAAAACACTCAAAGTGTGAAGGATAGCCTACGGAAAAGTAATGATCCCTGAATTCCAACAACCTGTGTTTTCACAATCCATCTATGTACATATTGCCTTATTTGTTTGTTCTTTTCTTCACTTTGTACATATCAGTTATTACCTCTTTTCCTTCTATACCCGATCTTCTTTCTGCAACACTGATCAGACCAAAACTACTTCTTAAAATGCTCGGAACTCCCCATATGAATCGGCAATACTTGTGCGATGTCCAGTCAGTTCGGAGATCGGCCTCACCTGTGATGGGTTTTATCAAATTGGTCCAGTCTCATCCGTGCATATTCCACCCACGTCTAAGCAATGGATGACATAAACATTTACCGGATGAGAGTGGGCCTGTTTGCAACAAAAGCGCACTCCGGCGTGCATCGTAAAAAACAGCCCGATTACTCTAGTACTATCCTAGGGCTGTTGGTCTCGTCACATGGCATAACTGGATTAACATTAATGGTTGCCTTGCTAATCGCGACAAACTCAGCCGATAACAAGAGTACCACAAGTAAGTAGTCCCTCTTTCCCTCCCTCAAAAAGATAACTCTTGTGCATACATTTACTTTGCTATCTGCGCTCGCTACTGTTAACATATTTTGGACAATACTGCTGTTATATGTGGCCGGTGACATTGAGAGAAACCCGGTCCAACAAGCTCGTGTGTAAACTCCCCGCATACCTCACACTCATGGAACCCATCTTCGAATACAAGTGGTTTCTCCATACTTCACATGAACGTCCAAGCCTGTGCCCAAAATTGGATATAGTCAGCTGTGAGATCTTGTCTCTCCCCCGGGGCTGGTGTAAGTTTCAGATACACGAAAATGCATTGAAACCTACTTCACATTTATATTCCAGTACTTTCCAAGATGAGTGAGATGATTTACACTGGGGATGATTATGAAGAAAAATTTGACATCGACTTTTATTTGAAGTCGAAATACAAAGCCGGTACCCCTTTACAATCAGTGATATTCCATTATACGTGGCTAACTGAGATCGGAAAACAAGGTAAGTTTTCATTCGTTCGGCATTTTATCTCCCATTTTTTGTAACGACGCTATCTGAGATGCGTTTTAAAACTCAACCGATCGAACTAATTCCAATGGGGTCGGTTTCAGATAATAGTCACCTTCCTGGAAGTACTTTTGAGGTTGCATGGCCCAACAAGGCGCCTTTTTGCAACCCGCCCAGGATATTAATAACCGATAATATACTGTAACGCCTGTTCGCACTTGAATAATTTTCACGCACATTAGCTGAACGGAAGCACAAATCTACTTTGTCGAAGTTGAGTACTGTTCACTGTCTTTGTGGTATTATACTTTATTGTGCCTCAAAAGTATACTGTCCAAAAAAGTTAAGCCTCCCCCTATAATACCTGTGGGTGTACGAATATCTCATATTCTGATGTTTCCCATCCCTCTATCGTTTGCTGGCTATTGACCACTTCACTAGCGTGCATATTTAACATATGCAGTACCGCGTTAAGTCCGATTTTTGACGAGACTGTTTAGGTCACCCTCTTTTGCGCTTCTCAGGAATGTTCAGCCTGTTGACCATTTTGGTGGTGGAAGTTTCATGGGTTGGGTCGGTATCTGCTCTTGAGGCAAACTCCACTTCACATCGTTGACGGAAACATAAACGCACAAATGTGCATGTACCACATTTTGAAGCTGATTGCCGTCCCCTTTGGTCACCGTTTCCTTGGAGACCGATTTCATTATTTGGACGATAATGCCAGGCTGAACGAGAATAGTGCAAGAATTCAAATATATGGAACAGGGCACGACCTGGATGAATTTTCCGAATGTTCATAAAAAAATGCTCTAAAACACTTGTTTCACTAATAAAGCATATTCCCTGTACTAGAAAAAGCGTGTTTTCTCTCCTGAAAATTTACCTATTTACGGTATACCCTCTGGTATTATGGGGCGGGGTTGGGGTTGAGGGGCTTAACTTTTTTGGGCAGTATAGTTTGTCCAATCAGAACGCTGGAATACCACCCAAGGGTTCCGCCGTGTCAGGTAACTCAACTGATATCATTTGATCTCGGATGAGTAGCAGCTATTATTATTTTGATGCATAATCACTCGCTTCGAATTTTCAAAATTTCAATTAAAACAAAATAAGAGAATTTAAGTACCAAAAATATTTTGAATGTACTGTATTTTATGATTTAAAAATATTAAATATTTAAAAAATGGACAGAAAATATTATTTGTAGTCCGAAAAATTCTTTGTTGTTTTCACAGATTCTATCGATTTTATATGCTGAAGCGAACATTTTCTTTACAGTTTACTCAACAGATTAAAAATGGATTTTTGGACGTTTAACCCTTTACCCAACGCAGACGATATCAAAATTTATTATTTTAAATTTCCTTTTTTCAAATTTTAAAAAAAAAATTCAACAAAACCATATCATGTGGCCCCTCGTTGGAACGAGCTCATTGAGCTCGTTCCAACGAGGGGTCACATGATATGGTTTTGTTGAAATTCTTTGAAAAATAATATTTTTTCAACTGCTGAATTTGCATATTACGCGGGCGGATGCGGGCGATTCGTTAGGTAAAGGGTTAAAAGTGCTTTGTTAACCATTTTCCGGTGGTAATGACAGTAAATGTATGTAATGGTATTCCAGGTATGCTTGTAGCGATACGTTTTATTTTGTTAACAAATATCGCATTTCGAACAGCGACGATTGTTTACTGTCACGTGGATATGTACCAGTGCCTTTTACTCTTGATGATTCTGCGTGGTGCAAGTCAATGGCGCCTTCTAAGTAATAAACGTCTGGTCGCTCTTTGTTTCTCGTGAAAATATATTAATCCCTTGATTTTCATGGACTTTCAACATAATATATCTGTTACACGACGAGTAGCTGGCTGATACATTTCCATACAAGATTCTGAGTGTTCATTTCAGGTTCGGCTTCGCCTAACCTGATATGAACTCTCATCAACTTGCATGGAAATATATCTTACCTCCTACAAGTATCTGGGAATTTCATTGGTTCAAAGACGTCACATGCAGACTGCATATAAAACCAGAAACTGCCTGTCAACATCAATATACGCTGACAGCTATGTGTAATCTCCTATTTGTTCATTGATTATTCAAAATGGCGGCAGCCGATAAACGCTTCAAGTTGAAAGATTGAGTGTTGGAAGCCCATATTTGGCCTGAAGTGCAGGTTAGGCAACTTAAAAGGCTTCATATTCTGTGGATGTGTGTCATGTTACCTTCGAAATGAAACTGTTTGGTATGTATGGATTTGCCTTGTTACAATTTACGGGAGAGTGACTGTAGGCACTCTCCCATAAATTGTAACAATGCAAAGACACCTGAACACATTGTGAGAATTCTATTTTGATCGTTGTTGTTATTAGTTCTGTGCATCGATGCAGCAGTCGGTAAAGCTCGAGTTCAATATGGAATTAAATGACACCATATATACCATATTAGGCCACCAACAAACTGCGTAACTAATAGTATCAGCCATCTACCCGCCATGAAACTTACAGTATACAAATAAAATAAATTGTTCCTAATTACATTTCATCATGCAAAGTATCATCCACTGAATAATAAATAAATACCCATTGCGATCAAATATAATTACAGCTTGATGACAGGTGGATTCCATATGGCTATCGCATTGCTATCAATGGCAGTGTGAATTTCTGTGTAGTGTACAGTTCACAGTGGATAAAGCGTAACATAGATTAGCGGGATTCCTATTTTATCTCGGGTTTGATGGATCGAAAGAACCAAATACAAATGAATTCGGCATATTGAGTTGTCAGGACTGTTTCCAGAATTTACAAACCGTCAGTATGTGCTGTATAGACACATGTGAGAGTAATCGAACGGTGAGCGTGCCATCTCCGTGTTTTATACCAGATAACGCACCTTCATCATCTCGGAAAACCTTCTTGACTAAGTATGTCTCTTCGGGTACCGTTCTGAACTCTTCCGTCATCAATTCGCATTTAGGCCCAACACCAAAAGAAAGGCATCTATTTCTGCGCTAAAGTTAGATATAGTTCAATTCTCCCAGTCAATCATGCTCGAAGAATGACGACAACATGTGCGTGCCCCCACTCGATTGTTTCCGTTTGTCAAGTTGTGTTCAACGACGATCACCACTGCCACAATGGACAAAAGTTATCGGCTGTATTTCTTTATGTTATTTGTCAGTTTCTGTCTAAATTGGTATCTCTTAGACGCTAGTCTAGTTGCCACAAAAATCCCACCATCATAACCATTTTTCAGTAGTTTAGGATATCTTCCGAGTAGTACGTCTAAATGGTTATATATTTTAGTTCCTGTATGAGATACTCATATCCATGACCACGTTCACAAAACACTTTGCTTAAATGTTACAATGGAACTCATGCGTGGCCATTATCAAGCAAGTTGTTACTCTCTGATTAATTCGAAAATCCTTTTGTAAAATGTTCGAGATGGTGCTGAACCTTTCCCAAGATCTGAACAGTTATTTTGTATCTTCCACTGTGCTTATTTGTGTGTGAACCACCAGAAGTTTACTTGTGAGGTTTGTCGTCTTCCGTTTTACAAACCAGAAAGCATAGAAACGGCATGTGGAAACTGCAGCTGGCAGCAAGATGCAGGTACCGCTGAAACCGACAGTTTGCATTCAGTTGGCACGACTCTAAAATTTGTCAAGGAATTTCTTCATTTGGATAGATGTATTGGCCTTCTGAAACATTGGACGTAACTGCGCGTCTTTTTTAAGAACATTTCCGACCCGTATAAACGCGTCTGAAAAGTTCTTCAGGTGACTAACTCAATCGACTTCATTTCGCCAAACGTATCTGACTTAATATTTTGTTGCATTTCGGGCCTTTTGTGGTGAATCGTCCATTGAGTGCAACAAGGCACCATATGCAATGCGGAAGCATTGCAAATGATGCCTGTTGCACCCAATGGACGATATATCATCCATGGAATTCTGGATATCCTGTCATTTTGTTAAATTTTACTACCAGCGGAAGATATTCTTCTTCCTCTAACTAACCCCTAAGGGAGCGCGGTGGCTCAGTGGTAGATTGTTGGACTTCTATGCTGGAGGTCCCGAGTTCGATCCCCGTCCGGGACGACCCACGTTGTGTCCTTGGGCAAGGCACTTTATCCCCGTTGCCTACATGGGGGCACGGTGACGCCGTGTACTAAGGCGTACTGCACGTCAATGGTGCACATGTCTCCAACCGCTGTAACCCTGCTTGAGCGAAGCTTGAACAGAGTTAGAATGTTGAGGTTCTGACAGTTGCTCGTCGGTGCTCGATGGTTCTCTCCGGATACTCCGGCTTCCTCCACCCGTAAAACTGTCCCGGTTACGATTAGCCATTCTGCATAAGTACGTGACCTTAAACACCAGTAAATAAATAATAAATAACTAGCCCCTATTTATCGTGGATCAGTTTGGCACAGTCAAGCTCACATTTTTCAAGGCATACGAAAGAGCAATGATGGATTTCTGTTAAATTCCACAAGTTATAGTGACCGTTATTCGTTCGTCAGAAGTCTTAAGCTTCTGTTCATCCATCACTATGAGAATCAAATAGGCCGGGGAACTGAATGGCGAATGACGGTCACTTTCAGTAGAGTAACTGTGCTTGAGACGAAATGCTGATTTCGCTTTTTTTGCTGGGTTTCCCGATATAGGGAATCGCTAATATAAAAATGCATCCCAAAATGCGATGCGATACCGCTAACATTACTACATACCTGGCGCCCAAATGATTTGGAAACAAGCCCCGAATAAGTAAGTGAATGTCAGACTTTATTCTCCCGTGATACTTCTTTATAAGTCGACCTTATAGGAGAACACATGAAAATAATGTCAGTCATAATGAGCCATTGGATCCACTAGTTTTCAACTGATGTGTTGAGATGTAAATATTCATTCTAGATCGGCGAATATATATCAGGTGACGGAGGAAGGATTCCTCCATTTAAAATTGAAGGAAGATTGGGACAGAATTTCAGAGGTGCATTTCGTTCCCTTTAAATGTAGGGTTCTCATCTGGCTGAGCAATGTGACATTTTTTGTCTTCTTACATAAAACAACTAAAGGTTAAATGCAAAAGGGCACTGAACCTCCCGAAAATAGTTGGTAGCACTGATTGGAGTGCTGACCAAAAATGTTACTCCAGCTGTAAAAACCACTTGTTGAATCAAAATTGGATTACGGTTATGTGGTGTGTGGTTCCGTGAGAAAGTCATACCTCAACCACTTGATGCAATTCAAAATAGGGGTATTAAAATTAGCTTGGGTACTTTCAGAACATCACCAATAGATTCAATGCTTGTCGAAGCAGAGGAGCCTTTTCTTGAGATGCGCAGAATTAAACTGTCACTCCAATATGTTTCTAAACTACTAGCTAATCCATCGAACCCTGCTTATAACTATATCGCAGACACTCAAAATGCTGACTTTTTAACCGTCACCAGACACATATTCCTGTGGATTAGAATTAAACCCCACATGGAGTCCGCCAAAATTGAATCTGGTATGCTAAAAGAGAACCGTGAACCACACATTCCTCCTTGGCATCTTAAAAATCTACAGTTATTTTGGACCTTGCTTCTACCAAGTTTGAAAACAATTCTATGCAGTTTACACAGAAATACGCTGAAGTCCAAGTATAGTTCTTATACAATGATCTATACAGATGGATCCAAAGATGGCGACAAAGTAATGACTGGTAATGAGTTCACCTCAATCAGAATACCAAACACAAGTTCGGCTTTCACAGCTGAAGTTAAAGCTTTGTAACTAGCACTTGAACACATCGAGAATGTACCGGAAAGGAGGTCGAGTATCTTTTCCGACTCTCTTTCCTCTTTGCTTGCCCAAGTTGAAGAACCCTCTCATTTTGGATGTTGAATACTCTCATGTCTGACCAATATGATATCGTGTTTTGCTGGTTACCTGGACATGTTAGTATCTCCGGTAACACCAAGGCAGACAGAACAGCAACATAGGTTTTAAGCAAGTCTCGAACTGATATTAAAATCCCTTTCAGTGATTTTAAACCACAAATCAATAAATATATCAAAGCAGGCGGATTCGGATGGAGGGTCAAATAACAAGCTCCATCGCATCCGACCAAATGTGTTTGATTACTACTCGCTAGTAACCTTTGCAGAAAAGATCATACAGTTTTGACTCGATATCATATTAGTCATACAAGACAAACACATTCTTTTCTGTTAGAGGGTAATATGCGACCAGAGTGTGTTTTTTGCCAGCAGGTGTTGTCAGTGGAGCACTTTACATTGCACCGATTTTAATCATGTCAGAGGGCAGTACTTTACTGTTGGATCTCTAAGAGATCTATTTTATCATACGAGCCAAAATTCTATAATTTCTGAATGAAATCAATTTTGTAATAAATTTAAAATTGTTTTTATTCTTTCAATCTGGACTCTTCAGGTCTCAAATCATCAGGTTGATTTATAAGTTATTCACTTCTGTTGTCTCATTACTCATTATTGTTCAAATCACTTCTGTCTTCGACATTTCTAACATACAGACTATTGTTTTTGTATGGTTTCTTTTTTTTCTTCTTCTTATTCTCCTGCCTTCTGTCTTCTATGCACTTCCTCGTCTGTATGATAACTCGAAAACGAACTGTCTTATCTCGCTGAGTTTTGGCAAACTGATAGACAGTCACACGTTCTCACACGTACTCGGCCAACCATGTTTTTCAGATTCCTTTGGCATTAGGGGTGTCCATGGGGGTGATTGAAAGTGCGTCACGCCCATATCTCAGACATGGTAAAATCTATGGACGTGGGACCAACACCAAATGAGTCGACACTCGATGCGGGTTCAAAATATGGGCCAAGGTCACCGAAGTCACCAGGGGTCATTTAATGCATTTTTCAGAATTGCAGGAATTCACATTTTCTGACCCCCTAAAGCATTCCCGAAGTTCATAATGCTTTTTTACGCGAAAAAAAGTGCACGTAGCCAAAACTTTTGAAAGTGATCACGCTCATATCTCAAGCATGGTATGACGCTTGGATCTGGAACCAACAACAAATGAGTCGAAACTCAATGAAAGTTCAAAATATTTGCCAAGGTCACCGAGGTCACCCGGGATCTTTGAGTGCATTTTTCAGAATTGCTGAAAATCACATTGTTCACCTCCTCATGCATTTCCAAAGTTCATACATCCATTAATACATTCAAAAAGTGGGCATGGTCAAATATTTTGAAAGTGGGTCACGCACATATTTCAAGCCACTGTATGACGTATGGAGCCTGGACCAACCCAAAATGAGTCGAAACTCAATGGGGGCTCAAAATATGAGTCCAGGTCACTGATGTCACCCAGGGGTCATTGAGTGCATTTTTCAAAATTGCAGGAAATTACATTTTTCGATCTACTAATGTATTGTTGCAGTTCATACATGTATTTTTATTCTCAAAGTATTTTGCGGGAGAAGGAAGGGGGGCACACATTTTGAAAGTTGGTCACCCTCATATCTCAAGTATGATATGACATATGGACCTCGGACCAACACCAAGTGGGTCAAAACACCGTGGAAGTTAATAATTTGGGTTCAGTTCACTAGGGTCACAAAGGTCTCATTAAGTGCAGTTTTCAGAATTGCTTGAAATTGCAGTTTATGGCCCAATGCATTTCTGGAGTTCATACATGTATTTCTCCTCTCAAAAAAGTGGGCAAAGTCAAAAATATCTATTGCTGTGTCCTTTATAGAACACATTTAATGCTATGCACAGAAGTTATTTCCTGTTTCTTGAAAAATCTAATCTGCATCCTGAATGAAAATCAAAATGAAAATGCTGTTTACGGAAACCTATTTCGGATTTCTTTACTCCCGAAATAAGCCCGAAGACAACCCCAAAAGACCTCTCTGCGGGTAGATCGGAGTCTGACACGCCTTGTTAGGCGTGAACGCTTTGCTTCAAGTTGGGTTTTGAAACGCCTTTGGCTCCCCTACAGGCGTTTGTGTAACAGAACTGTCCGAAACCATCTCAAAGCACTGTGTATGAGGTCCAGAAGGGTCATCAAGCGTTCAGCTCTGTTCGATCGGCATCAAACACGACGTTTAATAATAATAATAATAATAATTGATTTTCTAGAGCGCAAAACCACAAATAGTGCTCTAAAACGCTTGACAGAAATAAATACACTTTTCTGAAATGAAGAGTCACATCTGTTTTGGTTGCCTCTTAGAGAGATTTAGGAGAATGCTTCAGTAAATAGGAAAGTTTTAAGATTTCTTTTGAAGACATCGAGAGTTTCTGAAGTTCTGACACTAATTGGCAGGGAATTCCACAATCTGGGACCCACGATGGCGAACACACGATCATGAGCCTGATTAGATCTGCTAAAAGGCACAACTAGTTGAATTTAGTTTTTAGATCGGAGACTGCGCGTTGGTTTATATACAGTGAGTAGATCTGATGCTCACGTTTGGAGTGGTGTATGGCACGATAACATTGGAATCTCGGGACGTGGAGGAGAGTCCATTGGTCAGACGAGAGTAGGCTCCTGCTTCATGTCACAGATGGTCACATGAGAGTGTGGAGGCATAGAAATACTGCTTACGTATGTTACGTACCCAGGAGCATCAGACCTACTGTTCCTCATGGTGGATGATCAGTAATGACCTGGGGATGCCTCTCTCATGATTGTAAACTTGGTATGGTGACTGTACGTGGGAATCTCAAAGGTCATATGTACATCTGGGACATTCTCAATCCGGTTGTCGTGCCTCATTTTGACAACCACCCGTTGGCTACTCGACCTGTGTTTGACAATGCAAGGCTACATCATTCCCATGCTGTGAGAGCATTCCTTCAGAACAGCGCTATTACAACACTACCTTGGCCTGCAATGAGCCCCGATTTGAATGTCTTAGAACATATCTGGGATTTTCTTGGACGTCGTGTGCAAGCAAGGAATCCGACTGAACAGAATGTGGCCGATTTGGAAACTTCATTGAACGAGCAGTGGCAGCAGTTACCTCTGTCCGTATCAGAAGACACTCTGGTAGAATTAAGAGGAGGGTTCAGGCTGTCATCCGGGCACGCGGTTGTCGTGCCTCATTTTGATAACCACCCGTTGGCTACTCGACCTGTGTTTGACAATGCAAGGCTACATCATTCCCATGCTGAGAGAGCATTCCTTCAGAACAGCGCTATTACAACACTACCTTGGCCTGCAATGAGCCCCGATTTGAATGTCTTAGAACATATCTGGGATTTTCTTGGACGTCGTGTGCAAGCAAGGAATCCGACTGAACAGAATGTGGCCGATTTGGAAGCTTCATTGAACGACCAGTGGCAGCAGTTACCTCTGTCCGTATCAGAAGACACACTGGTAGAATTAAGAGGAGGGTTCAGGCTGTCATCCGGGCACGTGGTGGCGGATACACTCAGTACTGACATCAGATACTGCTATTGTGTTCAGGAGATAACAAGTTACATTTTTTTGTTAAAAATTACCGGCATTGTTTCATCATGGACCGTTCCAGCACCATACTTGTCGAGAGAACATTCTTCCATCAAACACATTAGTGACAGATAAGTGTAATTAGCGCCATTAAAATACTGCATATTTCCATTATTGTGTTGTCTTTCATTTGTCAATAGACCATTCTTTCCGCAAACAATCACTTTCTGAAAGATAGCTTGAGAGTAATGAGAGTTTCTATTAACACCACTGTGAAAAAACAGGGGGTGCTTTATTAAGTTCCAGGTGTATATATTATTTAGTTCTGATGCTTTCACCATTTCACACAGACTCAAATTTACTGGTTGTAGTAAATTCTGTTTCTCAAGTTGTTTTCTATTTTTATTCATACTTGACAAAGACCTGTTTTACTTCCACCGTTTTCACGCCACCATATAGCCTTAGCGACTCATGTGACGTTAAGCACCAATAAATAAATAAATGATAATGAGACATTTTAAGGGGTGGGCCTGAAGGATTTCGACCTACTTAACTATGAGCTACTTAGCTGTGCGGAAATTGCACAATGAGTGTTGCGCAGGACTGGTCCACTGACATTTCTTTTAGCCTGTTTTGGTTAACCTGCGGTACATGTTATTGCTGTTCGCAATGAAACTTCGAGCCCCAAATCTTAAAAACGTTTGTATCATCTGACGACTTTCGTGCTTACCCATCGATCGATCGTTTGCTGGAAGCCCATATAGCCGCTATATTCTGAACTATAGGTACCAGGACCAGGACCTGAAGGCTTCACATTCCGTGGATGTGCTCTGTATTATCCTCAAAGCGACGAAATTATTCTGTCTGTATGGATTTGCCTTGCCACAATTTATGGGAGAAAGCCTTTTGGCATTCTCCTATATATTGTTACAAGGCAAAGACTTGTGAACAAATTTTGACAACCTAATAATTTAGCACTCTCCCAGTTGAGCAGTTCGGCATAAAGCTAAATGAATATGATTTATCTCACTAATAAGACCGATAGCTATAAGCTTGCACCAAGCTTTGGAAATACGTGGAATGTTTTAGGGCACAAAAAGACGAGTTGGAAGTCTGGGCATTTCAAAATTGTTTTCGTCGAACTCGAATTGGACATTTATAAATTGTTTTTCGAGAAATAGTATTCCGAACCAGAATGAGATCGATATGGAAATACTGAAGCACCCAAACGAACAAGGAGAGCTATTTTATTTTATGGGTTATGGAATTGAGAAGCGATGCGACTTTAGAGAGCAAGCTACGATGAATAGAATCCCTCTGGGAAGGACTTCTCTTGGACACTTACTTATCTCGGAAGGTTGTATTTCGCCCGAACCTTTCCTCTTAAGTACAGAATAGATTAGACCATGGAAAAGCATAAAAGGGCACATGACATTTTGTGGTGTTCTCTCTGAGGAAATACGGTCTCGTTACCGTCGTTTGTTTCTCTACACTCATTTCGGAGTGTTTTTGTTATCATTGGTTTTACAGAGCTACTGTGCGTGATTGGGTATGGTTCGTTCAGGGAAGTTAATCCTGGCATGGGCGATAAGCTTGGAAGAACCTTAGATATACGATAAGTTAACCTACATTTGAAAACCACACACCATCTCTCACGATGGACGTACATTGAAACCATTTGAAGAACGGTTATTCGAGAAATGACTCGGGTTTTGATCAAGTTCATTGAGTGGTAGACAGATAATGATGAGCGAATTACACATGCACGAGGTGTTTGTGTAGCACATTACATTATTCAAACGGTGTAATGCAAACATAGTGAAATATCAAAACCGACAAGGTTAAATGTTGAAAAATTCAGTCACTTACCTCTGGTTTTGATCTGATAAACCAGCATCGCTTCTTTGGATTTATGACTTATGAGGTTCTGAAAGTGTTTGTTTTTAGTTTTTGTTTCAACCCAACTATGATACAATGGCATTTCAGGCACAACTCTTCCAGTGTTGCCCCTTCACAGTGATGAAAGTAGAGGCACCTCTCCCCGTCCAGGCAACAATTCAGTACTTTAGAAGTAACTAGTTAATCATGGTATAGCTCGTTGATGGGATAAAGATACACGAGGACGTGGTAGCTCGGTCAGCACCAAGAGGATTCTTAGAGTATTGAACATCAAACAGAAAGGTCCACGGGAGTTGTGTCCTTGTGAAAGACACTTACTTTTGATTGCCCACATGGAGGCACGGTGGCCTGTGTACTAAGACGTACTGCACGTCGATGGTACACTTGCCGTCAACCAACGCTAACCCGGTTTGTGTGAAGTTAGTATTCTGGGGAGTCTAACAGTTGCTAGCCGTTGTTCGGTGGTTCTCTCCACGTGCACCGGCTTCCTCCTCCATTTAAACTGTCCGAAAAGAGTTGACCCTGGCTGTCGAAAGTCTTGTGATCATAAATAAATAAATAAA
This sequence comes from Pictodentalium vernedei, assembly GCA_031216915.1. Lineage (NCBI taxonomy): Eukaryota > Metazoa > Mollusca > Scaphopoda > Dentaliida > Dentaliidae > Pictodentalium > Pictodentalium vernedei. The sequence goes on along the minus strand of CM062296.1, from coordinate 192,227,952 downwards.
TAAATAAATAAATAAATAAATAAATAAATAAATAAATAAATAAATAAATAAATAAATAAATAAATGATAGAGGGACATTGAATTCACTTTAACATTTCATACTCAGTGTTTGAAATCATTAATAGGATGAGCGACTACGCTACACGAGTAGTGTTTCTGTGGGGACCAAACCGTTCAACACAAGATGTCCCCTTCTTGTAAAATAGTCGTCATATTTGCAAATGACTGTTAATATGCTCCGAATCAAACATGATTGATTGTTTATAATTCTAGTTTCGTTGGAACTGTGCGCTTATCTAGACTTAATTGGCGTAGGAATTACGCGCAATTGCCATATCGAATGGCACCCAAAGCACGACAGGTTCAACTGGTTACTCATAGCAAATACAGGCAATGTTTCAGCCAATGGACCTCCAGGTCCACTGGCTGAAACATAGCTTGTGAACAGGCCATATGTACAGAATTTGATAGCCTTACTATGGTCATAACGCGTAGACTAACGCGCAGATCGACGTGAAATTTGTGCTCATTAATCTACGCGTTATGACCATAGTAAGCGCACAGTTCATGACTGGACTTTAGTTTTAACTGTAACTCTGAGCAAACGTGAGATGATATTATTGTGGGACAAAATATATCAGATGTTCAAATTGGCATATTCTAACGATTCATCAAGTTATGAAAAAGTCACCTCGACAAATCATATGCCTCGAAATCTGATTGTCATCAAAGAAAATTAGAGTATACGTGGTGAATGATTATACGTCTAGTTTGGTCATTAAGTTTGTAATCAAGCTACTCGCCGGTATTATAAACGTGTTTTGAAAGTATATTTTTTAATTTCGATAGAAAATAAAATAGGCGTTACCGCCAACATACAGGTATCCTGGGGTTGGCATCAAGGAAGAGAATAAGTCATTTGGACCAGGAATTATTATTCAATTGCAATTCAAAACGAAGCAATAAGAGCCAAGTAAAGGCACCAATCTTGGTTAGAAAAGCACGACGTACTCACAAAATGAACACCTTTTTGTGAGGACTCGATACAATGCAGTGGTAAAGCGACGGAAGGCAATACTGTTGACATCATGCAAGGTGGCCACTGGAAAGCTAATCTTCTGACGGCTCGTGAATTATTGGATAACACTCGAAGTATTTGAACAATACATCATTTGAAAGGTGAAGATCGGTAGATAAATGTGGCCATTAGAGCGATTAAAAGGAATTGATGCTCATATTAGATATGGCAACCAGCGAAAAAAGTTTAACGACTAGTTTAGTCTGGTTGTTGAAGGTTTGAACGGGAATTTAACGAGCTAATTTTGGTGGCATGCGATGCAGAATAACCCAGTGAGCAACATTTGCCTTGGGGAAACTTTGTAATTCGGGTGGCGTGTGTCGTAAGTAGTACAGCTCGCACTCTTCATCGCTATTATTGGGGGATCTCATGTGACGTAATGTCGCGATGTATAACGATTGTCACATTTACTGTCATAGTAAACCATGTGGGCGGCCATGTTGTGACATCAATACCACGGTAATACGTGTGCATGTTGTTAGGGTAGTATGTGTATCCGTTGTCCGTTCTAATTGATAGAGGCTGACATGTTAAATTCTATAGTGGTGCGTGCGCAGAATGACACTGGAAGGACGACGATGAAGTTGGAGCGTATGTTTGATTGGAAGGGAGTATATCTAACTACCAGAAACGATATGACAAATTACCCAAATGGACCTTTCCATGCTGGCATGTTCAGTAGTATGAAGTGCTATACGACCGTTATCCAAGTGGGATATGGCTAAGGGTCCGTTCGATTTGTCCGGAGTGCATGCTGGTAGGGAAAGGATCCCCGATCTTGGAGCAGAGTCGGGGTTTTTACTATTTTCAGCTTTTCTGGTCAGTTCTGGCCGCTCTTGACCCTAATATTCGATTTAGTCATAGCTATACCTGGTGGTTTCGACTCCTGTCCTTGACTCAGTATTAATAGATTCAGACAGATTGGCCCATTCCCATCAGTGCACATTCGCCTACACAATCCATTCACCAAGTTTCTACGAGTGTGGTCTTTGCCTACTAACTCCCTGTCCAGCACATCACATGTACACATGCTCACATGTTTAAAAGACCGAAATGTGCTTATGCGATAAGTCGCAATGTTACTCAAGAACATATACCACATGCGGATATTTGCGGACTTTTTGGGATTGAAGATTATGATTCCGGGACAAGTGGGGATTATAATGGACTCATGGTGACTATTGGGGACTAGATTCTGCACCATATCATTGCTCCTAGCTACGAAACAGCCGATGGATTCATGGCATTTGGACTACTACCACTGTCAATAATTATCCTTCAGTTATCCCTCTCACTATCTCCAAGTTTAGACCTCGATGAGGGTTGACCCAAATTCTAATGCTTTTCACCCCTGTTACTACTTTCTACCCCGAGTACCTATTTACGATTAGTATTATATCTCCAATGGCAGCCATTATCTGCCGTGTACTATAGCCGTCCATCACTTCTACTGATTTGTATCACTACTAAAAGCTCGACAGCGCTCTCTGAAGCTGTCTCTTCTTCAACCTCAGATTTTTCAGTAGGCTCACTCAGATTGGGCCATTCTTCTAATCTCGAATCAGTTCCTTGATTGAGCGTATGCTGGGGCTATTACATATGAAAAATTTCTGTTGATTGTACCGATATATGCGTATATGATAGTTAAAATGTAAGCACAACACATGCAAAACATGGGCACATGTTAACCGAGATGTACTTAGGTGATAGATTCCAATGTTTCTCAAAACATGTTTTTCCACGGGCACATGCAGGTACAAGGGGATACTTATGAAAAGGTGATGTACTGCATGAAAGCTGAGGATAGCTATCTGAGGATAGTCATCGGCTGATATTTTCAGGGGAGAGTTATCACAGTTATCAATGTTGGGCTATCATTGCAGACATTGCTAACTGAGATACCTGGCGGTTGCACGCGAAGACCACTAGTAACCATTTCTACTACCGCTACCATTGGCCTAAAACTAATATTGGCTACCACCACTGGATCTACTCCCACCACTAGGATGATGGATTCTACAACTGTTGTTGGCCTATACTTAAATTACAAGCACTCTCCACATCTTTACTGTTAACACTACCTCCTATACTACCAATCCTGCCATTCATAGCAAACAATGAAACTATCACTATGACTTTACGATGTATTCCCACCTGAGCCTAAAACCGGGAAGACTTAACCCTCGAATCAAACCTTACTCGTTTGGTTTTTCGACCCAACTGGGTATTTGAGGATACGTTTGACATGATGGTGTACTACATGAGGATACTTAAGAGAGGATCGATCATGTCAATAGAAACTTATGTCCCTACGGCATTGTTGTGAGAGGGCATGATGCTATGATGTTAGACCTCTATGGGGGATAACCAATAATATTAACTTGATGTTGGGGAATACTTTTTATACGATGTTTTAATCATCGAAGGATACCACCCGCAGAAACCTATGGCCCCTACAGTTTTATCGTATGAGGGCCACGATGTTAGACCTCAAACCAGGATAACCCATGACCTCACCTGAGTATTGGAAGGTATTTATGGTATAGCGATATAGTATTGAGATAGTTATCTGGTTATCTGCCTGGTAGTCATGTTCATATGACCATAAATAGAAGAGGGTAAAGATGTTAAAAGCAGCTGTAGAAGACGCTATTTGGATGACTGAAGGGATTTAGTATCAGCATTAAAACAGAGATAACATAATGCCTTAGCCAAAGAGTAAATTAGTAGTGGTGGGGTCATAGAACTGATAGTAGTGAGAGAAGTCAATAACATCCATGGGAGCTGTAGTAGTTATCTATGATAGTGTTGTAGGGTGGAAAGTAGTAGTGGGAGTAGAAGGAATCAGTTTGAGTAAGAGATAGTGAGAGGGATAGTTGACGGTTGTAGTTACGTTAAGCCATGAAACCATCGGCTATCTAGTAGCTGAGAGACATGGGATTATCTATGCGCTAGACCCCAATAGTCTCCACCAGTCCTCAAAATCCAGACCCCTTATCATCAGTATTCAGTCCCAATAGTCCCCACACATTCTCCTGTACCCTGTACTATACATTGCTGAGGCACTTTCAGGGACCGATCAGGACTATTTAAAATACGCTCTAGCCTCGGAGCCTATTTTTTCAATTCATGCGCCAGATTTCAATTTACGGAGTCACGCTGCTGTTTGTAACACACACTGCAAGTATGTAATAGCTCTCATCATTTTCATTTAGTACACTGTAGCAAACATTAATCTTCACTGTGGTTTCTGATCAAGTCTTGGCTGCCTATTTAGGCAGCCAAGACTTGATCAGAAACCACAGTGAAGATTAATGCTTGGTAATTAAGACTTGAAGTATTAACTTAAGCACTCTACAACAATGATAAATGATAATCATATGTATAATACATGTAAGAGTGTCTCTCTCGATTATCCATCGAAAGAATATCAAAATATGATCTGAGAAGTTACGCGCCAACTGAGAAGTCTATTTCTGAGATTTAAGAGCCAGGTCCTGATGTTTCAGAACCAAATACGCACTGGCGCATGCCCAGGTCGGTCCCTGCACTTTGCGGCCCATCACATAAGAACATCTCGGTCTTCCAAGCACGTTATCATATGACACATGCGATGTGCTGAATAGACTGCTTGTCGGCAAAGATCATACTCCCATCTGCATAAGCAGGTGGTAGGGGGAATGGAGCAACCTGGCCGGATCTATGAGTCGATGACAGAGATAGCTAGAACTCGATTGAATGACGGGGTCAAGAGTATTCAGAACAGGCCAGAAAAGCTAGAAAGAGCAATGAAACACCAATTCTAATGAAGTACACCGTAGAAAAATCTAACGGATCCTTGGACATACCCTACTTGGGTAACGACCCTATAGTGCTATGTGCCTCTGAAGATAGCATCTTTAATGACCCTTTTGGGTAATTTATTACAGTTGTCGGATCATGTCCAGTAATTAAATATACACATATTCAAACGAACATACTCCCGAAACATATTCCCACTTCATCTAAGTCCACTCAGCTTCATTCTAATCACGCGGCAGAGAAAAAATCAATATGATGGCTTGCATCATACAAACTGGAAGACAGAAATATGCATTAAACTGAGAAAACGCGCTTACACCGCACATCACCAAGGTAATGCCGCCAACTTATGGGCGCCCAAGTGGGCTAACATGATAACACACAGGAACCCAGAAAACACCGCGACATGACCTCACATGAGAACCCTCGGAATTGCGTTGAAGTGTGAGATTTTCTATTTACGTCACACACCACCCAAATTAAAAGTGCTGTAAAACATTCAGCAGATTTTGGATATGTTGTTCGTGTGATAATTCTGCATCGAAAAACACCAACATTAACTGGTTAAAAAATTTCCTCGGTAGGCCATAATGTTCAGCTCCTGCAGCCAGACTAAATGCGAAAATATTAAACATGGTCTCATTGTTCTGAAAGACAAATTTTCAACAACAAACTCGTTCTCTCAAAATAGTCCAGCGGCGCAGTCCATAACTTTTCAAGACAAACATCGGTTACAATTTGTATATTTGATGTAAAACTATGAGAAATTCCAGTTTTCGGCGCAAAACTAACACCCAGTATACGTTATGTGATTATTCTGCGAAAAGAAGAATTATCAAATGTTCAAATTCGCGTATTACGTTAACTAATAGCTGGTGAAACAAACTACCACGGAGAGATTCCTCCGTCCATTGCCAGTATCTTATGGTTCCGATACAATCTACATAATATCTAGCTCACTAGGACATCTTTTAACCCTTTACCTAACATGAAAAGCAGACGACACATGCAAACAAAATTCTTGAATAACTATTTTTTTTCATTTTTTGTCTCAAAAATATAGGTTATGACCCCTCGTTGGAACGAGCTCGACGAGCTCGTTCCAACGAGAGGTCATAACCTATGTTTTTGAGACAAAAAATGAAAATATTTTGAAAATTAATTGGCGATTTTTGAGAATAGCGCTGGCCGGTTTTGGCCGTTACGTTGGGTAAAGGGTTAAAAAGACTAATCATCCACGTGTCAACACCATACCTCGTATTAAATTTAGTGAAGATTGCTTGGGAAATGCAGCATGTATCGCAAAGCAAAGAATTGTCGACGTCCGATGACCTTGTACGGCAGGCACATGTCCTTGATAATAATAGCTGGGCGAGTGGTTCCCTGGTGGGTTGTCCCCGTAACCAATATTATCATATTTGCTGGGAGAGAGTTTATATCACTTCTAAAATGAATAAAAGTCCGAGAAAATAATCAACATTGTAGACTCATCTGCAGACACAGACGCCTCAAAAACACTCACTCTCAGGTGTTTTGTTCTTCTAGTTGCATTGAGGATAATAATGCTGTAACGAGTACACAACTAGACGAACACAATTTTTGCAACAACTGATCATCAATTTTTGAAACGAGTCGGACAGTGAAAATCGAGTGAGTGCATGCTCAAATTGACGTCCTTTTTCGCGGGCGTGATTAATTGGCAAAATTGAAGAAAAACGCTGAAATAACTGTCTTCCATTTCGAGTATGAGTATTGCAGAAATCCGAGTGTTACGAGATGAGCATGTGTGTAACGAAGTACCTATGGATCTACGACCGTAGGTTAGTACTACATGTTGTGTAGCTGACAGAACTGCAAAGTTCCACCAGCCAGTGGCAGTTAGGATGTTTGTTACAGACGAATCTTGGACACAGGTTCCAGACAATGTTCAGTTTTCCGTATCCTCACGAATCTTGTGCATAAAGAGAATAACCCAAGGAACGTTTTCTATTTACTATCTATAACTTTTAACCCTTTACCTAACGTGAAAAGCAGACGACACTTGCAAAAAAAATTCTTGATTAACTACTTTTTTTCATTTTTGTCTCAAAAACATAGGTTATGACCCCTCGTTGGAACGAGCTCGACGAGCTCGTTCCAACGAGGGGTCATAACTTATGTTTTTGAGACAAAAAATGAAAAAAATAGTGAAAATTAATTGGCGATTTTTGAGAATAGCGCTGGCCGGTTTTGACTGTTACGTTGGGGAAAGGGTTAATGAAACTAATTAAACAAATCGCGACTGACCGTCGTCTCTACTGGTGTATTGTATAACTTATAATACAATAAAATTAAACATCAATGTTCATACCTTAATACGAATCCATCTAAGAAGTTCGTCAGTGAGGTCGCGTGAGCGTGATGAGCCAGGAGACAACATGGCTCGATCACCCAGAAAACGATGCTTATATTTACCAATTTTCTGATGCAATACCTAATCACGCTACTACCAGTCAGCGGAAAACTGAGGGAAATTCCCCCGGACGTGGCCGTCGCCATTGTTGGACTCTTGTACTGCCATGCAGACTGTAGGCCAGTCAGCATACAGTCTATGGAATCTTCACATGCCAATCGTATTCTGTCGAGTTCCTGTTAACCGGCAGAATGTCCCGGTGAAATGTGCAAGTTGCAATCTCAGCATCACCTGATATCTGGTGATTTTCCACTAGGTGCATGTTATGATTTGTTGACAGCTCGAACAATACCATCCCAGAAAGTTCTGCAGAATGTTATTATATTATCTATCAACAATTCCTGCAGTTTTACTGATTGTTGACAATATTGGCCTGTAAAGGTATGCCTAATATTGTCAACAGAACATCTGGCGTCCACTCCTATGTGGGTACACAAAGTACGTCTGTACTCTGGTCACAAGTTAATGTGATTCCAGGAATTTTAGCTTTACTTGAAACTGTTAACCCCTTTACCTAACATGAAAAGCAGACAACACTTGCAAAAAAAGTCTTGAATAACAACTTTTTTTCATTTTTTGTATAAAAAACATAGGTTAAGACCCCTCATTGGAACGGGATCGACGAGCTCGTTCCAATTAGGGATCATAACCTATGTTTTTGAGACAAAAAATGAAAAAATAATAATTAATTGAATGATTTTTTAGAATAGCACTGGCAGGTTTTTGCCGTTACGTTGGGTAAAGGGTTAATAAATTCATAGTCCAACTCATCAAATAGAAATGCCTACGGAAATTATCATAGCCCTAAAACCGTATAAGAGCTGTAGCTCTTACAGCGAGCTTGATTAACCCCTTTGGGCGAACTTCGCAGAAATAGGAAGTTGTGTTTAGAAAGATACGCCCATGGCACCATTACCGTTTGTTAATGACTGGCACATGTGTCTCCACAACACATACTAGCGTTTCTGGAATGCCTCTTGATAACAAAATTCTTTAAACTATATTTATATCATTGGAGTCAGTTAAACTCAGGTAAAAATAAAATATGTCGCTTCGGTGATCGCAACTTCCGGTAAATTTGTTTTGCGGTTTTTCCACCATGTACCCGTTTGCAAACAGTTTAAATTTGACAAAATTATTATTGAAGAAATATACATGTTAGATGCTGGGACCACAGTTATTCGTCCATGTGTCTACACAACAGCTCCATGTAAGAGTAATTTGGTAGAATAAGTTATGAATAAATCATTGTTACAATCTGTCACTTGGGGCTAACAATTACTACTAGTGAGTAGGAGTGATGAAATGTGTAAACATATATTAAGCCAGCTACATGCAAACAAGTCGAATAGATGTTACCCATTTATGATGAAACACGGCTTTCGTTACCAAGGACTCCTTACACCCTACATTTGAGAGGGTTTTAGAGTACGCAGGAATATATTCAGAAGTGGATCAACCAAAATCTATGATTTTGTTACTTAAATTTTAAAGCGTTCAAAGCGTTTCAGTTTATGGACCAGCAGTCTATCCTGGTGATCCATGAGCTGAATCCTGGTGATCCATGAGCTGAATAGTTGCTAATATTTTAGAGATTACTCAATATGTTGTGTGTAATCCACTGCGTGATATTATGGCGGTTAACCGGTAATGTAACGGTTAACTTCTTACGGGATACACTAACTGTTTCAATGCTCTAGTTGATACGTTAAATCGGGTGGAACAGACAAGGAGAGGTAGATTTTCAGAGTTGATTCATCGCAAAATGTTAGCAACAATGTTATTCACCATCCTCTTGCATTCCTTAGCCCTTCGCCTAACGAATCGGCCGCATCCGCCCGTGTAATTTACAAATTTAACAGTTAAAAAAATATTCAAAACTTTTCACAGAACAATATCATGTGACCCCTCATTGGAACGAGCTCGTCGAGCTCGTTCAAATGAGGGGTCACATGATATGGATTTGTAGAAATTTGTTTGAAAATTTTGAAAAAAAAACAATAATTAAAATAATAAATTTTGATATCATGTACGTTCGGAAAAGGGTTATGAGGAATAGTACATCGAAACCAGTAGACTTTATTTGCAGTTCGCCAAGACCTAGGCACGACGGGATAAATTCAGATACGCAGTCAAGTCAAGATTCCAGTATGATCAGTTCACGGCGACTGTACTGTAATCTATGACCGGGAAAGTAGCCACGGAGAAATTTCGTACTTAGGGTTTTGATTAATTAAAAATGTTTACACTTGAACAAATTCATTAACAGGCTCTGTTATAACCGACAATGTTACAACAACCGATACTGTTACAACGACTGTCCAAATTTAATTACATACAAAAGTTAACAATAATAATAATAATAATAATAATAATAATAATAATAATAATAATAATAATAATAATAATAATATGTCTTTATTCTGCAGTATACTAGTACATTAACAACATGACATTACAATCTACAAGAACATAACCTAGTACACAGCATGGAAATAGCATAGCCTAAAAGGCTGTCTTCCTGCCATTCCCATAAAAAAGTTTTATATCAACTCGGTTTGGCATCAGTGTAACAAAAGTTCTTTTCAAAGACAGGAATATTTAATAGTTTGTTTATGAATCATGCGGCTAGATGGGATCAAGAGGTCATATGCTGGGAGGAGGATGAGATACCAGAGAGTTTTGATGGCTGATACAATCGGGACAGGCTGGGTTGTCGCAGTTGAAGTTTGAGCTGGAATAGGTACTTAAACTTTTATGCGTTAATGATTTTTTGAACTTGGGTCTACTATATTGCTGAGTTAGAGGATCTATACTATTCCCAATTCTTGGAAAGGAGTGGAACGGCAATTCTGCAGAAAACTGAGTTCTTGGTTTGTGTGTTTCTGTTTTACCAGTCTGCCTTGTATCCTTCCCCGAAGGGTTTCTGTAGATCTGAAAGGTGTTATCGAATGACATAGTAAGGTTTTTGTTCATCCAGTCATGCATAAAGAGGGAGACGTGAAGGCTGTAGAGATCTTTAAATTTCAGAATGCCACAATCTCTGAAAAGAGGGTCTGTGTGCGAGTTATATGCCTTCCAAGTTATGATTCGGACGGCTCTATTTTGCAGCTTGAAAATTCTGTTGGTGTAGGTCGAATGACCCCAAACCTGAATACCATATATGAGATGACAGTGGATCAATGAAAAGTACAAAGTTTTCATTGCCTTTGCGGGAAGAAATTTCTTTGCCCTATTTAGGGCAAAAATTGCACTTGCCATTCTTGAACATACTGCAGAAACATGGTGTTTAAATTTCATATTTTCGTCTAAAAACACACCAAGGAACTTTAGAGCGGCTTGATCTTGTTCGTTCCCAACGGCCTCAATATTTGTATTATTCAGAGATAATTCAACGTTGTTTACCCTATACAAATCATTTTGTGGGTGAAGAAGCATATATTTAGTTTTAGTGGGGTTGAGGTCCAATTTGTTGGCAGAACACCAGTGATTTATTTTGCCTCATTCGGAATTTACACTGTCTGTAAGTGTGTCAAGGTTGTTGCCTGATCTATATGCCGTTGTATCATCGGCAAAGGAAAGTATATTAAGCACAGTGGAATTGCTAATATCGTTAATGTACAACAAAAATAGAATAGGACCAAGGATAGACCCTTGAGGTACACCGGTGTTTATGGTTAAGGTTTCTGAAACAATATTAGAGAACGAGATAAATTGGCTTCGGTCTGTTAAATAATTTTGAAACCACTGGTGGGTTATACCTCTAATACCATAGTATTCAAGTTTCTGGAATAAGATTGAGTGGTCAATGCTGTCGAATGCTTTCGAGAAGTCCAAGAATATAGAAAGGGTACAATTCTTTGTTGGTTTATCATTTTCAGTTACCACGCTATTCAGTAAATGCAATATGGGGTGGACAGTCGAATGCTTTGTTCTAAAGTCAAACTGGTACTTGTATAAGATATTACTTTTATCAATAAACTCCACTAGTCTTTTGTACATTAATGTCTCACGTACTTTTGAGAATGTGGGTAGGATATTGATAGGGCGATATTGTTAAAGATTTGAGGATCACCAGACTTGAAGATTGGTATGACTTTGGCTATTTTCATTTTGAATGGCACGTGACCAGATGAAAATGAAGTATTGATGATGTGTGTTAATGGACTGGAAACTTCATAAGGACAACTTAGAAATGTTATTAATAGCTTCCTGGGTATTCATTGGAGTCAGAAATAATGAGTTTCCGCTACTTTGCTTCATATAGTGTGAAAAATGGATGTTCGTATCGGGCACTTGTTCACCTACTGATTTTCCAATGTTTGCGAAGAATGTATTGAATTTATCGGCAATGATTTTGGGATCCGTTACAAGGTTATCACCATCAAAAAAGTATCGCGTGAATCAATTTTTCGGTCTGATTTATTAATTGCTTTACGTAGGATTTCCCACGACTTTTTAAGGTTATTTTTATTTTCCAGTAAAATATTGTGGTAATAATCTGATTTGCTTGCCCGTTTGATCCAATTGAAGATTTGACAGTACTGCTTGTAGGCTGTGGTATTTTGAGCTGTTGGAGATTTTAGCTTTTTGGAGTCCAATTTTTGTTTATGTAGAGAAGACTGTAATAGTCCAGCTGTCATCCAAGGCGAGCGTTTAATATATTTCGATGGAACTGATGTTGCTTTTAATGGGAAAGCTTTATTGAATGCTTTATAAAAGGTGTCCAAAAATAGGTCGTATGCCAGGGTGGTATTGGAAGCGTCGAAGACGCTAGAAAAATCACTGCCTAATAAAAGTCTTTTAAAGCGATCGAAGTTCTCTTTCTTGAACGAGCGTTTATGAATTTTGGTAGGGCGCGCAAGTTGTTCTTCCAAGTTACCGATGCAAAACGTTGCAAAGTGATCGCTGATGTCAGAAATAACAATTCCAGAAACATGCTTAGAGAAATCGTTACTAAAAATATGGTCTATAAGAGTTGCTGAAGTATCGGTAACTCTCGTTGGTTTAGTGACAAGGGGCATGAAACCTGAGCTGAACATAGGGTCGATAAAAAGTTCAGTTTTATTATGATTAGTGATGTTGAGCAGGGCAAGGTTGAAGTCACTCATAAGGTAGGCTCTTTTTTTTCGAGGTTGATTTTATTCAATAGATCGGACATTGTGGACAAAAAAGGTCAAGATCAGCTTTTGGTGCAGTGTTGGGCCTGTAGATAATCCCGATTATGCATTTCTTTTTAGAAGTAGTTTCAATGAAATGGGATTCAAATACGTGTGGTATAAAGATTGACAGATCACTTCGATGTTTAAAGCTGATGTTGTCCTTAATGAATAATCCTACACCTCACCTGCCATCATCATTTGCAGGTCGAGTGTGGTGAATTAGAGGGTGATAACCGTCGAGTTCACATCAGATATTCTGCTTGACATCGAATATTTCAGTAAGTCCCACGACATCAAATAAATTTTTCCTAGGATGCATGTCGTGTAAGAGGTTTTGGATATTCTCAAAGTTAGCATTCATACTTCGGCAGTTCATGTTGAAAAGAAAAAACGACTTATTTTTTGCTGGGATTTCCCTACTTAAGTTTTCTGGTGTAAAGTATTTACAGCTGGGATTTTCAATAGCGTCGGGAGTGTCTGTGTCATTATCGTCAATTCTCAATGATGTATTAAACTTAGATATGAAGTCATAAGCATCAGACGTCTGGATCTCATCAAAATGGATAGTATTAGCCATAGTCAAAAATAGTTTGAACTGAAGTCCTGCCTTTGGGAGATGACATATTTTTACTTAAAATGGCATTTACAAAAAAATTTGGGCATTTGAGGGATTACACTGATGCCAAAGATGTGTGAGCGGAAACATGGTATCATTGAAATGATGGGAGTACCCTTTAGGAGTTATATATTGTCTATAGGCAATGAGGCGTAAATTGAGAAACCAGATTAAAAACTGGTTGACAATAATTAATCCCAAAATAACATTGCTACAAAGTCACAAACAAAAACATACAAACATATTCACACACACGGGCATATAGGCCAGATATTGACACACCACAATAGAATATCTGGCGTAACCATGCCGCTACATGACCCTGGTTGGCGACATATGGAGTTTATACTAAACAACCTCTAGAGAGTTTGAATTGATTGGGGTTGGGGTGGGTTGGAGGTGGGGGGGGGGGGGGGGGTCAGACACCAATTCACATTTAAAGGAAATACATTCTCTCCAAATTATGTGTGTCTAGTATGCACGCACTCCAAGCGACTCGCAGTGTGACCATATAACACGGTCCCACCGCGAATCGCTTGCAGAGCGTGCATCTCGTAGATATGTGGTATGTGGGTCAATGCGGGATCTTGATAAACAAAAACTGGAGGTATTGGTTGGGCGGTAAGTTGGTATTCCCCGTAAAAAACGATTTCGGCTGTCGATTGTGGAATACATCTGGAATGCGTGGGTAAATTTGTAAAAGGACTAATAGTCGACTTGATTATGAGTGTTGAATCGGAACTGGAATTGGTTATATTTCCTCTACCATTTCGACAGAGCACCTTGGTTACTGTCATCAACTACATTTGGAATTTACTGGATTTATCTGTGAACTAGCAATGTGATAACCGTCTTAGATAAGATACAGGAGAATTAATTGGTTTCGAGAAAACCATTGAAGAGTGTGCTGTATTGATAACTCATCAGATGGGTAATAAATTGTTTGTGACTGCCCAGTGAGTTTGTGGATGGGGTTACTAATCGAGTACGAGGGTAACGGAGTGGGGCTTGTTGGTAGTCTTGATAAAAATACTCGATACCTGTTCATATTGAATTCGTATTAAGGATGAGCTCGATAGCCCGTTGCAGTGGGATCTCCATTCAAGACAAAGTGGTAAAAAACAAACTCGGAGGACGGCGGGGGCCGGCAGAGGGTCGAGATTTACAATCGATAGGATGATGAGTTTCTTTTTGAAGAACGCATGTTGTAATTCTTAGCTGAATCACCCTTTCTCAAGAGTAATACCAAAAATATATATTTCATTCTATAATTATTACCTCGAATATATATATATATATATATATAGGAGGTTTTGGATATTCTCAAAGTATATATACAAGTCAGTAAACTTATGTGGAACTGCTGCGGAAAGAGAGCGGGTGTGTATTATACGAATACGTAACAAAATACGTAAGAATATGGATACATTCGATTAAAAAGCGTTTCGATCAAGTCAGTAACAAAAAAACAAAAATAAAAAAAAACCCCAAAAAAACCATAAACATGTTTACACATGGCGGTGTAAATGCACATGTCCTCGTTATATATGCATACTATGCTTACCCTTTTACAAGAACCTGTGCTAAACCATACTCATATATATGATCAAACTGGCGGAGTGTTATGTGTATACTATCTCTCTCAACTGTGGTCGGGAGATTGTGGTGGGGCAGATACTAATTCCTTTTTAAATAAGATACCAAGACTGACCGAGATGTGTGTGATGCATGTAAGCACGGACTGGGTACGAATTGGGCGCGATTCGCATGTGTGAATCACTGACTACAAGGAGTACATTAATAGATTTACAGGCATGCAAATACACACATGAGCTGCATTCGTGGGAATACACAAGTGTGTACTAATAATAATCGTTTGCGTACACATGCACTAGAGTGTTTAGAATGTGGTTGGTAACGGTTGAAGTCAATGGTACACAACGGCGCATGTATGAGAATGCGCACATGTCATGCGCGTCCAAAACACGCTTACTCGTGTAACTGCATTCCCATAGAAACAAGCTTATGCTGTGCATACACTGAATTGCCTCAAATGTATGTGCTTTAATGTTAAACGCTGGTTTTGAGAATGGCGTGGGGTGGCTATATACTTAGTATTTTATATTGTAGTACGGGTTGCTTCTGTCATACAGCTTATGCTTGAGAGAAGCACAACCGTGGGTTGATGATCTCTCTTCTTATTCAACATCAATGTTGGGATAATTCTTGTTTGATGAATCACCGGTCAATTATTATCCGAATTTATCCCATAAATTGACGTTTATTCGAACAATAAAAGTAAATTTTTGCTTTATTCACCTAATAGCAGCTGCTAGTAGGGTGATAGATTTTCCCCGTAGGTTTAACACTGAAAAAATTTATTCCCATGGTAGAGACGGACTTGTTGACCTCTGACCTCTACCGCATTCGTGTTGTCATGACATTTTTTACGTTTGTGGGAGACATAATGAACCGACGTTTATCAAACGTTGACCGTCGCTGAAATGTTTAGTTTTAGAATATATGACACATTTCAACGCTATCTAACAATAAAACGAACAACAATTAACATAGAAAACACAAACTAAATCAATCGAAACCAAGCGTTGAAAAACATACAAGTTCGATTGTGAAAGGCGGGGACATGATGAGTGATGTTTCATTTTCCAAATTATGAAAGTGCAAATAAACAAATTCACGTATTGTCTGCTTTGTTTATAAAACTCAAGATGAATCGAAGTCGAAAAAAACAACAACAATAAACAACGAAAATAAGAAAGATAAGCATTGTTTATTTAATAAAGTATTTTTGCAACTTTAGCTCAAGTTGGTAGGGGAATTATTTTTAGACAGAAATGTATCACAGCACCTTGTTTATTTTTGTCGATCGAATTGGACCAATGTGCTCCTCACTTCTCCCAGTGTTTTGTAGCGAGTAACAGCACGATTTCGCCGCGAGTGCTCTGTAAATGATTTATGTGATAAACAAAATAAACGTATAGTGTTTTCAATTAAAAAATTATTCTACCCGTTGGATTAAGAATGAAACCGACTCGGCAGGGGCTCGTCGGTTTCATTCTTAATCCTACTCGTTGAATAATTTTTTTATGGAAAACACTTTACATTTATTTTATATTTACCACACTGGCAACGACGGATGATAAGAAGGAAATAAGGGTAATAATATTCTTTCGTTCCATTTTGTATGACTGTCCGAATTTAATTATATACAAAAATTTACAGTATTTTATATTGTTGTTTGGGTGGCTTGTGTCATATGACTTTTGCTTGAGGAAAGTACATCCGTGGATTGATTATCTCCCTTGATACTCTGTTGCGCGATAATGGACATTCTCTTGCGGTTCATAAAAGTTACTTATGTTGACAAGACGTCTATTGTTAATCTCCAGGTCTCTGCTTATTCAACATCAGCCTTGAGATAGTTCATCTTTGAAGAATCACCTGAAAAGTATTATCCGATTTACCACAACATGTACAATTTATAAGAAATTAGGTGAAATGACCCAGTCGAGATCTGGTCGGAGATCTGGTCGAAACTCACTGCCCGCCTTTGCGATCACAATACTGTACATGTATATCTTATCGCGATAATTCATCCATTGATACATTAATCAAACTGTTATTATCAAAGCATAGTGCTACGTGGTGTTAGCGCGCATGCGCAGCGCGTGTTGTTGGTGATATGTGTTTCCGTCGTCTATTTTGTATACTGGAGGCCGCCATCTTGGTTTCTATGGTAGCACGTGGTTTCTATGTGACCTAAAACCTTTTAATAGGACAGGGGTATGTTAGGAGGGTGTGTTTGATTGAATAGGAGTAAAGCTGATTACCACAAACAACCCGACAATCCCTCCAAATCACCAAAATTGACTTTATTTAGTACGGATTTCCCATTATATCGGCTTAGCACGTAGTGCTATAGTGCCGAGGGGGGCCTGTGGGTAAGTTCGATTGAATGGGAGTATACTCCAGTAGAGTAGAAGAGTCTATCAGCTGGAACAGCTTTGCTTGTTGCTACTATATTCAGCAATTTCTGGTCTATTCTTGTTAGTTCTGACCCTATTCCGAGTACTCTTGTTGTTTCATTTATCTAGATCACCCAATCAGTTTTCTCTACTGGCGCTAACTAATCAATCAGATTGCTTGATTTCCCATAATCTATATGCAGAGTTATCTCCCTTTATTACAACGGAGTCCTATCTGATTCTCATCACTTCTATATCCTCTATATCCAGTGGTCATATCCCATGGAATCCCGAAAGGGTCCGTTGTTTTTCTACTCGTCTCGGTCTACTCCTGTCAGAGAAGTCTACACACAGAAGCCAGCTCAATCCCCGACAATTGCCTGATGCAGCTGCCAATGATGGCTCACCACAACAAGATTACTTTACAAGTGGCAGACTATACTTGCCCGAAAAGATCGGCACATCACCCTGGGGAGAGGTAGCATCTTTGTCGAGGGGATCCCCTCTCACACTGGTCCTCACCGGAGGGATACTATCAAAGAATATCAAAGAACATCACAAAACATCCCAACAACTAAGGACACCAAGATCCCGGACACGTGCTCAGTACCCTCCCTTCTCCTCCTTTGACGCGCCCAGACATATGCGAGATACTTTATTCAACCGTTAAGGAGGATACAAAGGGGCTTGTCCCACATCGTCCCTGCGCGCCTTCGGCGAGCGAAACCATTTGATTTGGAAATGTATTCAATTAGGATGAATTCACTTACACTTATTTGGGACTTTAATCTCGTCGTGGGAGTGACTTTAAAATAGATCGTAATAAATCCGAGACGCTTTTCATGGGATTCTCCAATGAGTTATTTTTGTAACGATTTCGGGGTCGATCACCCCGTCTGTATAACCTAGATACCACAGAGTCTCGGGGTGATGACTTAGAGTTTTTAACACAGTGTACACGTAAAGAAATAATTAAAAAATTGTCCTCAGATCTGTTACAGATTTTTGACAGTTTTATTGTTTCTCATTGTTTTCGTAAAGTCCAAAGTTTCCTCTTCTCCTGGTTCAGCTGTCCTAACATCTCAGTTTCCCTTAACTCTGAATCTTAGTTTACGTTGCATTTTGTGTACACCTCTCTTCTTTTTTCTCTCCATCCACCTAATCCTTCCTTATTGCCATCATTTATTCCTAATCGAACAAAAATTATTGTCTATTGCCTGTTAACCCTTTACCTAACATGAAAAGCAGACGACACTTGCCCAAAAAATTCTTGAATAACTAATTTTTTTCATTTTTTGTCTCTTAAACATAGGTTATGACCCCTCGTTGGAACGAGCTCGACGAGCTCGTTCCCACGAGGGGTCATAACCTATGTTTTTGAGACAAAAATGAAAAGATAATGAAAATTAATTGGCGATTTTTGAGAATAGCGCTGGCCGGTTTTGGTCGTTACGTTGGGTAAAGGGTTAACGCCAGTTTTATTGATTGATTGTTGCGACGAATAAGGGTTAACGATTCCGTCTGATAACGCACCAAGAGGGACTACTCCGGCTTGGTTCATATTTGGCCGAGATTTGTGTTATATCAGCCGAGTTCAAAGCCACCCGAGCTTGGTAATAGGCAATTTTGAAAAAGAAAATCGTATCAGATAAATAAGGTATTTATATCTCATTTTGAGTTGATATCATTCTGTTGTGAATCTATAGTAGATGTTAATTTATACGGCGCGTGCGTTTCATAATATGTATAATCTCTTTCTCAAATCATGTGGAAAGGTGAAAGAAATACACGCACGACTTCTGCTAATGGATACCCAGGTTGAGCCGGTAGGTTCTTGATCAGGACCCTTGCTAGTACTTCTCGCTCACATTACTTGTGTCATTGTGCGGGTGGAATGTCTGCAACATTATAAGTGATTGAGGAATTATGGGAAACAGTGGCTTCGAAAAATTGACTATATTTTAAAATGGCATTTTTGCCAGGCAGGCTACTAAAAAATGAGACGGAAAGATATAATTGTTTTTTACATTTTAGAAACAGAGACTTATATGCTCCAGGGATAGGTCAGTGGGGTTAGTGGGATAATTATGCTTTTCAGGCTGCCAGGTGGCTGAAAATGGCCGATATCGACATTTTTTCCTGCAAGTTTGCAGGTTGAAGCCTTGAATTTGACAATATATTATTTCACCCACATTCAAATTGTTTATTTCCACTTAGTCAGATAGTGTTATATGTTTTTAGTGTATTTGGAAAATGTAAGACATGTTATGGGTTAGGTAACTTTGTTAAAGAATATTCGCATTTGAAGAGAGTATATGGCGTGTCATGTTTGGAAATGTGTGGAGCGGAACCTCATTTCAAATCATGAACCTATAAGTGAGTTGTGAGTAGAATTCCGTCGCCTGAGTGCTAGAATGTTCTATGTCCCTTATAGGACATAGAACATTCTAGCACTCAGTCGACGATTCGTAGAATGATCACTGACCTTGAAAAATACGAATTTATAGGCAGTAAGCACTTTGAATCTCCTCTCATTGTCATTCTCTTTTCAAATATTTTGCGCACGTCAGACGGAAACATTAAATTTTTTTTGTCAATGGAGCCGTAAACATAGAACAAACTAAGCGACCTCTCGTCCAGTCGGAGGACAAGGATGTTTGTCGTATTGGGACATGAGTGTTTATTATAATTATCTGCACTGAATCATTTATGATAGTTTACCTCACTTTTCACCTCCTCGGTGCAAAAAGAATAATTAAATAGAGTATTGTTTTCATACTTCAGGCAAAATTGGAGGACATCGACTGCTGGAAGTGGGAACAGGTCCAGTACTTCAAAACACTGCCGCAGTGGTTAACTATTATGATGACATCACTCTTGGTGATTTTGCTGAGATAAACATAAAATGGCTAAATAACTGGTGGCTGGGAAATTCTTCTGCAGCTACGAAATCAATGATTCAACAAGTGATTGACATCGAAGGAAGCAGGTAAGCATTGTTTAGGTTGAAAGGACAGGAGGAAACGCTATCTGATGATGATTACGAAGTGATTTTTGAGTGCCCAATTATCACTTAGGATGCCGAGGAATTCATTCCTACGTTTGCACTGCATTGCCGTCAGTAGTATAGCAGCGATTAATCGGAACCAATTAATCGGACTTTTGCCTGAGCTGCAAGTGTACCTCGGGATGGTATCTCGGCCGATATGAAACAAACGAAGTAAAATCCTCTTCATTTATTAAACCAAAACAAATAATTACGAAATGTTCTCAGATCTGTTACAGTTTTCTGATAGTGCTGAGAAGTAATAAAGTCTAATTACGTCGTAGCTATGAGTCCGACTGACCTCTTCAAATAGAGACGCGTGTGATCTACCAGTATAAGTCAGTGTGTATTTGACTCGAACTTTGCCTAACAGGATCCGTCTACTCGATTCGGCTAAAATATGCTCACATTGAACCCATACTGAACCTTTTTCTTCCGTCTCCCAAATATATTTCAGGTTTGTAATGACTTCGATTTGCCCTAACACTATTGTATTACTCCTGTCAAATGCAGGGTTAGTTAAGTGCCGAGTCTCCTTCCTAGTACTGTAAGTAACTGTGAACCACTGAAAAACTTAGCTCACCTGACAGAAAGACAGGGAGAACAGAAGTGATGTATGTTGGTTTATCGTCGCCCCGAGTCGTTCTTCGCAAAGGTAGTGTTTTGTATGTGTTCTTCTCTAGATTCCATGTGAATGGTGATTGGGCTGGGCTATTTTAACTTTGTTAAAATCAATGGGCTGCCCCCCCCCCCCCCCCGGGGTGGGGCACACCACTTCAGTTTTAAAAAAATATTTTCATCAGCGGGTCGGTGCAGACTTGATGTGGTAAAAGGGACACTATTGTCAAGCTATCCTCTCAAACCACTGTTCCAATAACCTCCGTATTCGTATAGTTGTTCTGGGAACGAGCTTATTTGGGATGAGCGGCGTAAATTTTGACTTTGTTGGTAAAAGAGAAAAAAATCTTTTTCGCCAAAATCACTGCGCTAAATGCTTTCATTTTATACATATCATCAGCTATAAAGACGGCCACCCCATCCCACACCAAAACGGGCTTATATTTATATATGTTATGGAGCCCATAGATTCTAACACTGGGTAATTATGAGCACATCAAAAGTCTTCTCATTCTCACAAACCTCTGATGCAAATACCTGAAAATGATCCTCTATACGGATTGTTTACAAGTTTGTTAAAATTCATCTCGTGTATTAATTAGTTCACCTGACTAAAAGCAGTGGACAAAACTGCTCATCCTTCATCTGGCGTCCGTTATCGTCCACTATTGAAACCCGAAGTCCGATTTCAATAAAAACTGATGTTTGTTGTGGAGCATTTAATTTCTGTTAAAATCAACGTGGAGTCTTCAGTTGAGAGGGGCTATGTTATATACACGATCACCATTTCTAACATAATTATGTTTTCCTGATGTGACTTGACGTGTTTTAACAAGAAACAAATCGAATCTCGAATCTGTTTTTCGATTGAATTCTACTCTATTTGTTTGCGATTCCGGGAGATCAAATATTTTCTAATCTTTTCACAGGAGCATTCGCGGCTTTCCGAATGGTGCGCGGATTCAAAAATGACTTGTTAGTGAATGTTTTCCTAGGACGTCATGGCGTAATGCAATATGCCAGTGCATCGAACTAATCTGAATCTCGTGGCGGTCACGTTCAAAATCGAAAAAGGTTATAGACAAACTGAAAATGCGAATGAACAGCGTGTTGGGGGGAATTGAACTGTATTTATTATTTCGCCGTCGGCCAGCACGCCACTTTTGTATCACCCGAGAATTCCGCTTGATTCGTTTCGGGTCTTCCAAAGCGACCTCAATAACCAATAAACAGAGCTCTCTGATTCGATTCGAAATTCGGTTCGATTTTGAATGCCTTGCTTGATTCGATTTGACTGGAAAGTTTCCGATTCGCAGATCCATAATAATCGTTTCTAAAAGGTATCGAAATTGCATTTAATATTGCTGGGGGGGGGGGGGGGGGGGGGAAATTTGAAGTGCGGACCCGTTGCAAGGGCGCGTTGGAAAAACGGATCATTTTCATGACTAGCGGGTTCACCGTTCACCTGTCCCAAGATGGAAAGACTCGCCCGCGCGACGGAAAATTTCTGGCAGGCCGAATCACGGAATCACACATACTTCCCTTATAAAAATATAAGGATCGGTTCTTCCAACGCACTCTCAATAACTCATGAATAGAGTTGTCCGATTCGATTTGAAATTCTGTTCAATTTCGAATACCTTGCGTGAGTCGATTCGACTCAACCCGGAAATTTCTGATTCACGGGACCTTGATATTGGGAATCTACTTAATGTTTCCTAAAAAATATCGAAAAAACCCAAAGGTGAAATTACAAACACTGTTCAAGCAGATTCACTGTTATCTGGCTTACTAGTCATACGTTCAAGATAATGCGTACAGTTACAGCAGAACTACCCAAGCTGCCTACTTTTAAGGAAAACAGTTTGACCTTCTCAACTGGTGGAGTGCTAAATTATTTTCTTCATCTCAATTTGTTCAAATGTCTTTGTCTTGTTAAAATCTATGGGAGAGTGACGGAAGGCACTCTCTCAAGGATTACAACAAGGCAAATTCTTATAGGCTGTATAATTTAACTTCAAAGATAATACAAGGTAAACCCACTGGGTATGAAGCGTTCAGTTCGGGGTACCTGGACTTGAGAATAAAGCTCAAATATAGGCTTTCAGTCCTCTACAAGTTAACAATGGTGTAGTCTGCATTGAGCGAAACAACCACAGTTGAGTTCGTGGTAACTTGTTCAGAACTCGACGTACGGCTTCTGTAACTTGTGAGCTAAGTTAAAGGGGTGGACATGCAGATGTAAACTCATTGGGAATGGGGTGGTTGCTACTTTCTGCATTTATATTGTTCTATTGAGGAGAATGGGGGAGAAAGTGAATATTTGTTATGATACTCTGATCGACATGGGACTGTAATGCTTTGGTGAGGCGCGCCGTGAATCTGTGGTTAGAGCATTGGACTTTGATCCAAAAGGTCAACGGTTCCACCCTTGCTAGCGGTAACTACGTTGTGCCATTGAGAAAGACACTTAATCCCAGTTGCCCCTGTTCGGACCCGGTAGCGTTCTACAGGATGACGTACTGCACTGCGACGATGCACTTGCCTTCAACATCTGCTGACCCTGATTATGCAGAGTTGGTAAGTTGGAGAGTCTGACAGTTGCTCGCAGCTGATCGGTGGTTCTGTCCAGGTACTCCGGCTTCCTCCATCCATGAAACTGTACTAGACAACCAAGTAAACCTCCACAGCATGACAGGACCTTACCATCACGTACTTCGCATGCCTGCTGTGTTACAGCAGGACGTAGTCGATGGGTTTCTCGACCAACAATGCGTACATTCAGCCCATACTATACTACCGCAGCTGACAATCAATCATACCCAACAACACTGCATGACCTAGCATAGGTAGCACTGTTACCGACCTTAGAATAGTATAACGGCTTAGATGAATTTGCAGTATTAAGGACTTAAAGTAGACCCGCGGGGGTAGTCCGTCCTATACTACTATGCTACACAACAGTAGTAGGAGATGTGGAGATCAGGATACAATGGTCGGAGGGAGAGCCAAAAGGGGAAGTGACGTCAAAGTCACGTGGCCCAGTACCCTCATGTTTTATTATCATGGTAGCCTGCGATAGCGGCCATCTTGTGACGACATCCCCATAGTGAAACATTGTCTTAAGGAGCATACGCCGGGCGTGTTGTTTGGGTGACACATGGTCCCATTTTGTATGTTGGAGGCCGCCATCTTTGTTTCCGTGGTAGCGCGTGGTTGCTATGAGCCTGGATCCTGGATGACTTTTAATAGGACGGGGGTATGTTCTGATAGTTTGTTCGATTTAATAGAACTAAATCTACGTACCCAAATAGTCCCACCAATCCCTCCAAATCACACAAAACCATCTAAAACCACCGAAAAGGCTCTGAATTCTGCAGAATTGCAATTTCAATATAAAAGGTGTGTATCTGGATGTTCTCAAACACATAATACAATGACACCATTGATCGCAGTGGGGAAAAGGGCTTCATTTTCAAATTCCAAGCTAATTGTCTGACAGCCTTCTAATCAAACTTGGCTCTTGGGTCAGCGAAACATTGAAAGTCAGCCAGAGTTGATTTGGTAAGAAAGTAATATTTTGTAAGTCTATGCAGATTTCTACTCCACGAGCCTTCAACCTGTTCTTCAAGTGAGGAAGAACGGTAAATCAGTTCACTATATATTTATTTCTCTCCTTTCGATATACACAGCAGATTGACGAAAACCTATACGCAACCTATATGTGAACATTCCGAAAATTGGTTCTGCTTGTCACCCATATTCCCCACACCGGTTGAGTGATTATGTTGCTATCCTGGTTCAGAAAAACTTGCTTTATGTTGTTGGATCCCGTAACACCTCGGCAAGTTCGGGTAGCAAAACAAACATTGGATGAAAGGCTTTGACATAAGTGTGCAAATGGTTAGGATTGTTTGTTGACTTACAGACCATTCGTAAGCTCTTGAATTTTACTGGAATCTTATTCTGTGTCATCATGTGAGCATCAGTGGTAATTGAAGCTGCTCGCGGCAAAGGGGATATTAATGGTATGACTTTGTAGAATAATATAACAATTCAAAACCGCTATATTATTTGAAGTCAGCAATATTCAGCTAAACTGGGGTACCTCTCCGACCACGCCTCTGGCATAACTGTATACAGTCATATATAATGAGGCCACATTAACTCCAGAACAAAGGCAAATTCTACCAATGCAATTACCCAGAGTGGAAACGGAGAGGTTTATTTGGAAGCAGCGAACAAAAATTCTGCTCACCCCCACTTTCCGAACTGATGTCAGCTTCACTGTCGGATACTGCTCTCGACTGGAATCTACCCAGACTAAATCATTAGAACTGCACTACAGTCGTGAACAATCCGACAACATCGAGTCCAGAACAAACACAAAGCCGACTCACATAATTGCCCCAGGGTGGAAACGGACAGACCAACGCGTCGTGCAGCAGAACCTCTGTTGAACGCCGCCATTACTAGAACAAATGCCGACATGACGGCTGGCGAGTTTTCTCTCTGCAGAGCCAAGACTTTCCCGCTTGGCTTACCCTGTCTGGCGATGTTCACGTTACCCAGCGACGCTCGGCCGAAATCGACTGGGGGGGGGGGGGGGGGGGTCTGTTTTGAATTTTAGAGCTTAGACTGTTGTAAGGAACGTCAAACCGTGGCAGCCTTTCTACCCCTACCCCACCTCCACCTCACCCCATCAGCTGGAGAGTTCTGCTCTCTGGTTGTGTACAAAACCGACTATACTTGTCGATAGTTGTCTAACTAACGCAGTCAGAATCAAACCACCACAAGCAGAAGACTATACTTGTCGATGAGGCCTTAATAACCCAGTCAGAGTCAAATTCTCACGAGCAGCAGAATATACTTGTAGATGGAGGCCTAACTCTGTCAGAGACAAATTGTCACGAGCAGCAGACTATACTTGCCCGAAGATCATCATCACACGCTGTTGACAGAATTGTTGAATGTGCAAATCGTGAGGGGGTGGGAGACAAAACCCGCCAATAAGGACTGCTGTCGAGTAGGAACATAACCTTTATGGGCGGTAGACTATTCTTGTCTGAAGATCACCAACAGATACTTTCCCCAGAATTCGAACTGACTGAGCCGAAGACAGACTATATTTGACAATGACGACCGCCAGTCAGTTCGCACAGCAACAACATCACAGGTGGCAGACCACACTTACTTGAGAATGAGTACCGAATAACCACGGCAATAACCCCGACAGAGCGCTTTGTGAGGCTAGGGACTGTGTCTCGGCGGATCTTTGCCTCCTCTGTGTCCTCCTTTCCGGATTTCTGGATGAATTATTATGCAGGATCGCATGGGGTTATCAGATTTTCGCATCGCCGCAGCACGCCCAAGGCGTGCAAAAACCATCCAACTGCTAGTGTGCACAAACAATTTAAGCACTGTAACAAAAAAGATCATGCAATAATTAGAAAGAATATTTATTTATTTATTTATTTGTGCTCACCGCCTAGGGATATATCGTGACGACAAACGGTTATGTATTAAAAAAAGTTGTCATCAGAAAGTGAAATATTTATTTAAAAACATGCAAAATGAACATTAGCGTAACAAAGAAAGAAATTGTGAAGTCAGTAGTGCCTCATGATGTCATAATTTGAATGAGTACTGTGTAAATCAACCAGATGACAGAAACGTTTTGTATATGAGATGTAGTTAACCCTTTACCTAACGTGAAAAGCAGACGACACTTGCAAAAAAAATTCTTGAATAACTAATTTTTTTCATTTTTTGTCTCAAAAACATAGGTTATGACCCCTCGTTGGAACGAGCTCGACGAGCTCGTTCCAACGAGGGGTCATAACCTATGTTTTTGAGACAAAAAATGAAAAAAATAGTGAAAATTAATTGGCGATTTTTGAGAATAGCGCTGGCCGGTTTTGGCCGTTACGTTGGGTAAAGGGTTAAAAGATTAAAAACAACTAAACATATTAAAAAGGTTTATGTCTTTGCGACACGTGAGCATCTTATGAAATGTGAGAGTGTAAAATAGTTCTCTCAAAGAAGGTTTGGTATGAAATCGCCGTCTGGTGTGACTAAAATCAGTGCAATCTAATAGAATGTGCTCGATTTTCAACGGCCATTGGCAGGAACATGTACTTGTCGCATACAACTATTTAACAAAAAGGAACGTGTCTGTCTTGTGTGACCAATATGACATCAAGTAAGAATGACACAATCTTTTCTACAAGGTTACTAGATGGACACTTATCAGCAACAGTAATACGGAAGCGATGGCGCTTGTTATTTGTCGTTCCATCCCATTCCACCTGCCACAAAGATTTGATGCATTGACTGATACGTGGTTTAAAATCACTGAAAGGAATCTTGAAATAAGTGAGAGGCGTGTTTAAAGCCTGTTTTGCTGCACTGTCTGCCTTGGTGTGATAGGAGATACCAACATGTCCAGGTAACTAGAAAAACACGATATCATATTGAATCTTAGATATGAGAGTAGTCAACTTCTCACGAAGTTCCAAACTGAGATGAGGTCTTCCACTTAGGTTTGAGTAAAGCCAGTAAAGACGAAAGAGAGTCGAAAAGATAATCGACTTCATTTTCCGTACATTCGCGATGTGTTCAAGTTCTTGATGTAAAGCTTTGGCCTCAGCCGTGAAAATAGAACGTTTGTTTGGTATTTTGACTGAGGTGACGTGATCATATTGGACATTAGACATCGAGCTAAATATTGTTTCTTTAGAAGCAATTCAACGCTGCTGTAACTTTTATAAAGGCTGAGTAAATAAGAATGCATCTCATCAACTGCGATCGCGGCTGTTTTGGAGCAGCCATTTCTGGATTTAATGCGAAGTGTATATAAGTATTCATTTATTGTACTATAAAGTTATGTAAAATATCTTCCACCAAAACTGTCCTCGGGGCCTTCTTCCCTTCCAACTCAGACGCTAGAAATGTTTCCCTAGAGCACATTTCCGTGTGAAACTGAAATTGGTTGAGTGTTAAACCCTAAATTTCAACAACCAATTCCTAAGAATTCCAACAATCACATTATAGTTACAGAAATAAAGATGCAACATTAAGCATTATTTTTGCATCAAAACACCCATCTGGATTGTTCCCAGGAATTAGACATAAGAACATTCTCCACTGTTCCCTGTTGATATGGGAGGGACTTGAGGATTGATGTCCGCAGTACGCGGACTCTGGTCTACGAGCCCTTCGTATATTACCAAAAGGGGCAGTGACTCTGTAAATGTACCCCTGTGCTCGTAAAAGATCTGGAAATGAAATTTATATACACCATCATTGATTTAATCTTACTCCACAGTGATCAGTGCTATTTCCCTAAAGATTGTATCTTAGGGATTGACCCCCACTTAGGAACGTATTGAACCTCCAAAATAAAAACATGTGACGTCCCTGCGTGAATGGCCATAACCTTATGCTTCGATGGTGGGTAGTATAAGCATAGATGAGATCCGCGAGAGGGCTGCGTATGATTTCATTTCTAAATATAATGATAAAACTCGATCTCAGCTGGAAGACGAGAATGAAACTCTCTTTAATCCTTTACCTAACATGAAAAGCAGACGACACTTGAAAAAAAAAATCTTGAATAACTTAGTTTTTTCATTTTTTATCTCAAAAACATAGGTTATGACCCCTCATTGGAACGAGCTCGACGAGCTCGTTCCAATGAGGGGTCATAACCTATGTTTTTGAGACAAAAAATGAAAAAAATAATGAAAATTAATGGGCGATTTTTGAGAATAGCGCTGGCCGGTTTTGGCCGTTACGTTGGGTAAAGGGTTAATCACACACATGATTGTAAATATTACTTGACGTCTGATTTCCGCCAAAATATATCTACCAAGAAAAAGATTCTGTCGGCTTTTAACCTGAATTGCAGAAGCCTTTGGTATGAGCTTAACACTTTACACTGTGATCTCCAAAGTAAAGATAATATTTTCGACATTATTGAACTTACGAAAGTCTTCAAACTACCGGAAAAAATATCTTATTCCTTACCTGGCTATCAAGATATATTAACCAATGTAAGAAATAACGATTGGGATCGGGGGGGGGAGGGGGGGGGGTTAGACTCTACATTAGAGTTGGTATTGATTAGTCACTGCGAAATGAAACCTATCTGTATTTATTCCTCATATTTGCAAGTCTATGTTTGTTGAAATTCGGTCAAAATACACCCAACCAACTATTATTGGTGTAACCTACAGACCTAACTCTCAAACCAGAGCCGATTTGGATCTGTTTGTGACAAAAATGAATGCGATAACTGATGCTGTAAATTCTGAACGTACGACATGTTTGCTTATTGGTAATTTTAATATTGACCTTCTCAAAATCTCTTGCCACAAACAAACCGATGACTCCATAGATTTAATGTTTAGCCAAGGTTTTTTTACCAACCTAACCAAGTCGACAAGAGTAACCGACCATTCTGCCACATTAATCGACCATATAGTTTCTAACATTTTCTCTCTAAACTATAGGACGGGAATAATTATTACGGACTTGGCGGATCATTATGCGACCGTTAATGTTGAAACTGGTTCTGAGTGTAACGTGGGTCCCAAACTTGAATTGCGAACGCAGCTCAACAACAAAAACATGTCATTATTCAAGGATAGACTTGCAGAACTAGATTACCAAAATATATATTGGAATCTAACTGACCCAAAGAAGGCCACAATAATTTATTGATCTTTACCTGTAAAAATTTAATGAAGCTTTCCCATTAAAATTAGTTAAAGTTAAAAAAAAAACCCTGATGCGTCAAGCTTGATTGACAAGTGGCCTATTGAATTCACCCTTACATAAGACGAAACTACACCATAAACAGCTAAAACAACCTACTGCAGAAAACCAATATATATATAAAACTCATAGCCAGTATTTTAACAAGGTCAAAAGAATATATAAGGCAAAATATTCGGATGTACGATTCGAGAATAGGCACAATATAGCCTGGCAAATCCAACACGATGCAGTAAACAAGACACGGACATCATCATGATTACCTTCAAAATTCTTCGTGAACAATAAGGAAATCTCCGATCCAGTCAATATTGACCAAGAATTCAATGACTTTTCTCTGAGATTGGTAAGAGTACAAGTCGTAATATACCCGAAAACAAAAAGACTTTCAAGTTTTCTGAAAGGGAATATTCTAAATAGTTTCTTCACCGCTCCAACAACTCCAGAAGAACTTATCAATGTCGCCAATAATATCAAATACAAATTCACAAAAGACTACGATAATCTTCTCACACAGTTAAGACGACAATCAGATTAATAGTAGTTCCCTTAAAACATTATAATAAGCTTATCCTTTTCAACAGAAATCTTTCCGAACAGAATGAAAATAGCAAATGTTGTTTCTGTATATAAATCTGGTGATATGCAAACTCTTAATAACAAAAGACCAATCAGTATTCTCTCAATTTTCTCCAAAGTACTAGAGAAAATCATGCTATGAAGACTTGTTGATTTTCTGGATAAAAAGTAGAGTCTTTTATCAACATCAGTATGGTTTCAGACGAGGCCACAACATCATTCAACCAATAATGCATCTACTTAAACACAGGGGAAGTACATAATAAATCAACTAAAAATACCACAGTTACAATTTTTTAAACCTATCTAAAGCATTTGATACAATAAACCACGCAACACTCCTTGCAAAATCAGAATTTCATGGCATAAGAGGTATCGCAAACCAATGGTTCCACAACTACTTGAGTGGGAGGGTCTAATATGTGAAATGTGCTGGTAATGAATCAGCTTGTGCACAAATTACTAACGGTGTATCCCAGGGATCTGCCTTGGTGTCCATCCTTTCTCTGATCTATATCAATGATTTTGCCCATTGAACAGATTTAAATCTTCTTTCTTTTGCTGATGACACAACATTGTATACATCTGACCACGGCATTGATTCATTATCCTCTAAGGCAAACGATGAACTTCAAAACATACTGTCATGGTGCATAGAAAACAATCTACTTTTGAATGCTTCAAAAACCAAATATATAGTAATTAATCCCCCTTTCTCTAACCCTTCAACAGACAGACAAATTGTTGTCGATAATAAACAAATTACAGGAACAGCTGACTCTGGTTCTTTGAAATTGTTAGGGATTAAAATAGATAGTAAACTCAGTTATATACAACATATCTCTATGTTGTGCTCTAAAGTCGCATGAGCAAATTATGTAATTAATAAAGTTAAAAATAGTTTGCCCCATAAAGCACTATTATTCGTTTACTATACACTAGTACACAGTTATGTGTAATATGCCATCCAATTCTAGGGCTTTTCAAAATTCATCAATAAACCGTTTTATTGCAAAACTGGGCGATCCGCATTATAAATAACACAAAATATAACTCCCGTACTGACCCTTTATTTTTTAAAGATAGCACTCTGAAAGAACCCGATCTACAAAGGGTCGATTTATTAATGCTTACCCATGATTGGATAAATAACAATCTACCGTCCAGTTTTCAAATAATTTTTTCTCTCAACGCAAGGCAATCAGGAGTATGTACCAGACATGCTGAGCAGCCCTTGACCCCCAAAGCTCAAAACACGGTATATCGGTAAATTGATAAATTGGTAATTGCCAGTATTGAGAATGATGCCGGATGAATACCAGTATTGTTTTAAAAGTACTGGTATATCATACCAAACGGTACTGTATCAAATTATCGAAGCTGAAGTCGATATATTATTGGCTAAACTGTATTCTATCGTGTCTGTCATTGCCAAATGTCAATAATAGAAAACAGATGAATACTATTTGAAACTCCTCCCAGCCTGACAATCTCTGTTATGAAGTCCATGTCTCTTAATCTTCATTCGACCAATAAAAACACAGTTTGCAGCGTACTTGAGCTGCGTAAGTTACAGATAAGTATACCCGCACCAGCAATTTGAAACTGAAACTGAAAGTTGAATATTTCGAAAGTCTAATTCAGGGAATGAATACTTTGACTCAATTATGTATGTAATCTCACGTTTCCCCGAGTGGATAATAAAATTACTTACAAAATTATTAAAGGGAGTGCTTGTTTTATTTATTCTATCTTTCTCAAAAACAGATAAAACCTGAAGCCAAGTTGATCAACATTTCCATCAACACTGTCTTTGTGATTTTGAATTTATGAATATTAGTTAGCTGTTCAGTGGCAATGGAGACGTGGGTTGAAACCTTTCGTCCCAGTTTTAAATAACAACCAGCAATTTAAAACTTTACTATTTTTTTGTAACTTCAAATATTTTTTTATAAATGTTATCCCAGAAATTAACCCTAGCATTTATATCTGAACCCTTTAAGAACTGTGCCGACCACACATCACATCACATCAGGTGCAGTTTAGTGGGTATGTGCGTACACGGTGTAGAAACAGAAACGAAAGGAAAGGGAAGAGAGCACAATCAAAATCCATTCAGACATAATAATGACCGCTTACATGGACATTAATTACTAACACAAACATACCATTGATCAATATCATTCGTTGATTCTATATTGAGATATGGTTAAGAAATTGAAAGAATTCATCTAAAGTTTTGTAAAAAAATATTAGGTGTTAAGACAGCAACACGTAGGGCCTTTGTGTATGGGGAGCTTGCTAGGTACCCAATGTACGTGGTGCGTCATTTGAAAATAATCAAGTATTAGTTCAAACTATTGTATACCGATAATCTTATCCTTCGCGCCTGTTATGCGACGTTACTAGATCTTAATGACCGGGGTGTAGATTTTCAGTTATCCAACGTTAGACGTCTATTATATGACATTGGGTTTGGGTTTATGTGGATGAATCCATTCACGATGGCTCCTAAAAAGTTTTTAGGGATGTTTAAACGGCGCGCTTTTTGATCTTGCAACACAGAAGTGGCATTCCACGTTGGGAAATAACTAATCTTTGTATGTTTATAAAACAATTAAAACACATTTTAGATTTGAATATTACCTTGACCTAATTGTAACAAGAAACTAAGATGTGCTTTAACCCGTTTCAGGTTATCTTCACATAATTTAAGATTGGAGAGTGGTCGATATGGCCATGGGAGATTACCCTATCATGAACGCTTATGTCAGTTTTGTCCCCTGGCCGACATAGAAGATGTGTAAAACTTCATTCTCATTTGTCCTTGTTATAATCCATCTGCGCAGTCTGTACATAAAGAGATACTACACAGTTAGACCTAATATGCTGAAATTAATTTCCCTATTCCCGTCGGATAACAGAAAAATCCTGAATAATTTGTGTCAGTATATTATGAAAGCCCTTGAAAGGCGAAAAGAATTGACGTATATCCAGGTATAGAAGCCTTCATTTCGATATCCACCACGTGGTCTTGTGTCAGTTTAAGTGTTTGTTTAAGACCAGAATTGGTCAAACATTAATAAAAATATGTCTATGTCTATGTCACATCTATCAACCATTTGAACCCTAGCGGCCGTTTGTTCCGGCTAGGAACATGATACGTCATAATTTCATTAAATACGATAGACGCTAAGTGCATGTGTGTGGTAGACCAATCTAGGCTGCACGTTGAAAATATTAATTGGTCTACCCCTAAATAATGAACATGGACTCTTCCTGCTGCTGTCATTTAACTAATATGGAAGATACCACCAGGTTCAAAGGGTTAAAATACAATAGACCATAAGAAGAATGGAGAGGAAAATGCAGGGTGCAAAATGCGCATTCTCCATAAACAGCTATATTAATCAATATCCATGCACAAAGGAAAAATAAACACAAGAGTGACAAATTGTGGGATATTTTTTTCAAACAAAAAGTCAAAGCACTTAACTGTTTTCCCTCATGTGTGAGCTGTCTCTGTGATGTGATTTTCAGTCAAAATAAAATAACGCTGGGGATGTTTGTAAAAATGCTTTATTAAAGATATTGGTTTTAGCGGAACATAAGGTAGCGAGTACAGCAACTTTTAGCAATATGAACGTAATCATCAGTATCAGTGCCTATCAGCAAAAGTCACAGGTACTGATAACTTCGTTCAGATTCTTAACTAATCGACGATGTACAGGAATGTCGTGCTATTTTTTAAATACCGATATCGGCATTGAAATTTGAATACCATGCAGACCTATGCGAGGAAACACGAAAAAATACAAAGAGATACGAATTTAAGAAAATAATAACTCATCAGCTAATTGAGCCATACAATACTGCAATCTCTTGTAGTAACCCATTCTGCAATGACTGTAGGTCCGTCCTCATGGATAACGATAGATATTAGTTGGAAACTCAAATTCACATAATCAGAGGGATGAAACAGAATTTTTTCCAAGTAACTGATCCTGCTCTGCGTTCCTTTACAGACGATGATGGACTTCACTTAATTTGCTTTATAGACTCAGCTGCATGGTCATCTATGATGTACTGAGACTCGGCGTCTCTCGAATAACAGTGAGGTAAAAGCTTGTTACTTATTGGTAGTCTTTCCTCTTTCGATCTCAGGTCCAAATACCGACTATTTCCCCATACTTAATACTTATATTGATAGTTATAAAAAAACATTCAGGAAATCTGTGGAAATGGTGGGTATTATCAGCTTCACTCTTTGTTCTTTGGCCACAAACTCCAGTCACCTCTACATCTAGATCATGTTACACTTACCCTTTCCTAACCTAATGGTCAAAATCTATAACTGTAATAATCGCTAATCCAAATATGCAGAAAATTCCTATTTATGTTTTAGCTTTCTCACATCTCCTAGTTCGGAAATATGGCCATTTAGTGGAATAATCTCTTCGAGACTATAACGTTAGACATTCATGTGCTATGTTCCCGATGCAGGGGGTGGGGGGGGGGGGAGGATTTTAAACCCATATTAACCCTTTACCTAACGTAACGGCAAAAACCGGCCAGCGCTATTCTCAATAATCGCCAATTAATTTTCATTATTTTTTTCATTTTTTGTCTCAAAAACATAGGTTATGACCTCTCGTTGGAACGAGCTCGTCGAGCTCGTTCCAACGAGGGGTCATAACCTATGTTTTTGAGACAAAAAATGAAAAAAAATAGTTATTCAAGAATTATTTTTTTAAGTGTTGTCTGCTTTTCATGTTAGGTAAAGGGTTAAGCCCTTTCCAGGTAGCGTCAATGAGCACGAGTTAGGTAAAGGATAAATTATTATCTTAAAATACCTAGTCAGTCAACCCTCGCAATCTGCATTGTTATAAGTTGGATATGCCTTCTCCTTGCAATGTACACAACATTCAGTTTTTATATCTGCTGTCATATTATTTTAAATTCAGTATTTAGATGCACCATATTGATTGTATTCAAATGTGTAAATTGCAAAATAAACATTCTACATTTTACTGAAGAGAGTTTATCTCAGATTGTTTTGAGGAAGCGAGGCCTCCAAATTACAGAAAGGTTTCTCAGATGCCATGAAATATGTGGTTCACGGTTCTCTTTTATAAAATCCGATTCAAGCGTGGCGAATCCATTCTAATGCCCCGCGGAGGAATATCAGCGAGCAGGACCTCTGGTTTATGTTAAAAATATAACACCTTCAGGGTCTGAGACACAATTATAAGCAGGGTTTGAATAGATTAGCCAACATTGTAAAAGCATATTGAAATGAGAGTCTAATGCTGCACTTCTCAAGCGAAGGCTCCTCTGCCTCAAGGAGCATCGAATATACTGGTGATGTTCCAAAAGTCCAAAGGCTAATTTTAATATCACTATTATGTATTGCCTCAAGTGATTGGTGGTACGACATTCTCGCAGAACCGTAAACCACACAACCGCAACCTAATTTTGACCTAACAAGTGATCTATACAGATGGAGTTGTGTTGTTTAGTCAGCACCCCAGTCAGTGCTACCAACCACCTTCAGGAGGTTAAGTGCCTTTTTACACCTCACTCTTAGTTGACTGACATATGAAGTGAAATTAAATTTATTGTCAAATAATAAACTCAACAATTTCCCTTCCTGAACAATTTTAATGGTACTGCCACCTTTTTTTCAATATAACAATAACATGACTTTGAAGGGCATTGTGGTTTATTAACGGCCCAACAGGTGGTGTGAATAACAGCCTGACAGCTTATAAAAGGCCCGAGACGAAGTCTTCAAGTTTTCAATTTCGACAGATACCGCCCTGAGTTCCAATGTGTTCTATGTGCCTAGTGGCACATAGAATACATTGTAACTCCGGGGACGAGATGATAATATCGTCTGTTGTCCAAAAAACTGGTGTCACATGATTATTACATGATCGGCACTGGTACGCTTTCAATTGCAACGAAGTTAGAAAACTTAAAAACCGACCCGATGTTTACCGCTTTTAAGTCAAGAATAAAGGATTAAAATGTAGTATACAGACTTACTTACATATATACAACTGCTTGTTCTTATGGGGCTAACTTTACTGGGCATTGTACATATTTAATAATTTAAATAAAATCACATTGTTTACAAGTTGAAGCCATTTTCATTTCCGAGTGGACGACAGCAAGGAACAAAATTCACGTGACGTGTCGGGCTGTTAATGAGAGTTTCACTCATTAACGGCCCGACACGTCAAGTCACTTTTTGAAGTTGAGTGTTACGTTCTTGCAATACCATGTTAAACTATGTTAATGTACTACAGAACGCCCACTAAAGTGGTAATAATACCGGATCAAGGTGGCGTTTCCGGAGTTTGCGGAAATTTATACAATTTGTTTTGGTCTTCGAAAACTTAAAACTGTTTTCGGTAGCCCATTTCTGAATTCTAATTAAACAGAACGGAAGATTGTGCTCAGTTGCATGCATATTTTTACTGCTATATCAAATCAAAAAGTCATCGAAATACAATAACGAAACTACCATACTCTCAATTACGTCAATGATACCATTGTTTTCAACAGAAACCAGGATAACAGATAGAATACCACCACGAGGAACACCCAGTTTTGCTCGTGTGGATCAGATTATGTAGACCCAACACGAATTTGAAATTGACGATCCTTTAAAAAATCAGTAAAAGAGTCATACTCCTGCTCAACCCCTTTTCACAAAGACCTTTGAAAATTCCTCACGCCCACATAGTATCATATTCCATCGCCAGAGCAACGAAAATAGCAACCACATCTTCTTTTCTCGCAGACACATATCTGATGAACGTTTCAAGACTGACCAAATGATTCACAGGGCCACATTTGATTCAGAGAAACCACATATAACATTCGCAAGTAGACTTTTCGATTCTAGAAATCAAACGATTCGTTCGTTGATCATCCTTTCTATAGTTTTGCACAGACAGCTTGTTAATGGAATAGGATTGTAATTACTTGACTTGCAGTGGTCTTTATCGGGCTTTGGAATAGGAATTATTGTTGCTTTTCGCCGGGAAGGTGGAAACACCCCAGTCATCCACATGCCGTTGGAGATGGATAGCAAACGTTCGAGGGAAGTTTGAGGCAGATGTTTTAAAACTTGTTTTAAAAGCTGATAGTGTATTTCATCGGGTCCAGTAGTAGAATCTTTTGCATTTTGCAAAGAGTTATTCAGCACTTCCATAGAGAAATGTGCATTGTAACCATCTAAATTGTCAGAGATAAATTTAATCTGTTGTTTTGCCTGTTGTTTTTTAATTTTTATGAATTCTGGATTACAATTGTCAAACGATGAATGTTTAGACATTGTTAAGGCCAATTTTTCTGATATTTCAGTTTTTGAAGTAATTTGTGCGTCGTTATCTCCCAGGTGTTGTACATTTGATTGTGTTTCTTTACCTTTAATTTTTTTTAACCATTTTCTAAATTCTATTGGGAATGTGTTGGTTAAGTTTAGAAACATACGTTTCCCAAAATATTTTCCCTATTTTTGTTTCATAAGTCCTCTTGTCTTTGCCAGATTGATGCGTAGTTTGTCCAGAGTAACTGCTGTTAGTGTATTATGAAGTTTCCGTTCAGTTTTCTTGCGTTTCTTTATAACCTGGTTGCAATCTTTATCGAACCATGGTTTGGTTAAACGTTTAGGGTAAACCGAAGTGCATTGTGAAGCAACTCTTTAGTAAATTGTTCTGCTGGGTCAGTACTGTCTACAAATTTCTCCCTTTTAAGTTGTTCCGAACAAAGAGACGAGAAGGTGTCCCAGTTGGATTTTGTAAAGTTCCAGTGGTGCACTTTCTCATCATCCACCGGAACCACACATTCCATCACAACCGGAAAGTAGTCACCCACATACAAGTCATTTTCAACCATCCAAGACTAATCAAGGAATACTCAATGGCATGCAATTGTAAGATCAATTGAAGTGTAACAAGCAGATGCGGGGTGCAAATAAGTGTATGAACCATCATGGAACGAGCACAAATCATGTTTTGAAATAAACTCTTCTACTGTTTCCCGCTGAGGTCTTCTTTGCTGCAGGAATCACCTCAAAGAGGACTGTGTGCATTGAAATCTCCCAACAAAATGTTTGAAGTTGGAAGTTGGTAAACCAGTTGCTCAAGGTCATTAAGCTGAAGGGTCATATGTAACTGTCCTGTCTGAAGGTAGGCGTACCGCTACAGCCTGCAAATGTGTTTGTAAAGAAACGGGACTGTGAATAATGTCATTTCTGACTTAGACAGACGTTCCACGAAAATGAAGATCATTTTCGCCAGCCCATGCAACATACGAAGTATAATGCTTAACAACTGCATGATCCTGGGTGCCAGGTTTCCTTAAGGGTGTTTTCTGAAAGCAAAAATCAACAGGTTTATATTTTTGACAAGGAAGGCCCGGCTCATTAAAATTCGCTCTAAAACGTAGATAATGTTATTGTTTTATACTGTGTTTGGTTGTATTATCCCTATTGATTTGGAGGGTTTGTGGGGTGGACGTGTGGGTGAAAGTGTCCCAACATTTTTCTTTGGTGAGTTTTATCTGGGGGCATACGCTGAGATGAATTCAGATGCAGTACATTGGTGGATGCGACATCGACGTTACCCTGGAAATCCATGTATTGAAATACATCATATTGTTTGGTAACAATGTTCTGTAAAATTGTGGTTGTTCTGTCCGAATGTAATTTCTGTTTTTCTTTTGTTTAGTGTTTTTTGACGTTGACTCAAATTCTGTTACGGTTTCGATTTTTGTTCTGGTTTCATATTTGTCTGGGTTGTGGTTTATGTTATTCATTTTTGTGTTCAGATTGAGGTCTTCTTTCTTATCTTCAGGTTTAGATTTAGGCCTATCGTCTTTTATCTCTTCTGTTTTCTTTATTTCATGTGTTGCAGACTGGGTTATTGCACATTTTGGTTCGATGGAACTGATTGTAAAAGGGTCCACCAAATTTGGTACTCGAGTCATTCGATTTATGCTGTCAGTGTTTTCTGTTTCAATATCGTTATGTAAGACGGAAATGATATATTCATGCCAGGCATAGATATCACAATAATTTAATCATTTGCCCCACCTCTGCGTTTGATTGGTTGAAAGCATACAGCGTGAAAGTCGTCAAAATCGTATAAACCAAATCACGTAATGATTTGGAAAGTCTACACGTTCGTACATCCGACCCGACTTTGAAGACTCTGGAAGCCCCGCCCACTCAATCCAATTGTCACCTTGAGGGCTTGACGGCAGACTGATAGATGTATAACAAGCTAGTAAACAAAGATGAATGATCGATTTTTCATCGCCTCCAATCAGCGAGAATATAATGATAATTTCTCGGGAACAATTGAATTTAATAAAATATACCGAAGTGGGAGACGGATAAAAGATCATACATCCAAATATGATTTTGGGGGAACTTAAAACAATGTTTTATTGATATTGTTACGTGACTTGCTAAATATCTGTCGTCTGCGATCGAAAATCAAAACAACAAACAATTTGACAATGATTGACGTGACCTGTTTCGTTCACGTGCACATAGTTTTTATATTTTAATATTACAGCCGGATTAAATTATAAGAAATAACTGTTGTTTTCCTTCTGTTTATGCGATATAAACCGACAATTTTCAGCACAAGCTTAATCATAACTCGCTACGCGAGTTATGAAGCTTGTGCTGAAAATTTTCGGTTTTAGTACATAGGCAGTATACTTGGCCAGAGTGATGCATACGCATACCACTGAACCATTGACCCGTCGAGTGTGGATAATGACAGGTCTTCAGTAGTTGGCCATTCAACCAATGATTATTTTGTGATACTAGTACAATGAAAACTGCCATTGCCAACAAACTTTTGACAGTACAATAAAAAAGAATATATTAAAAAATGTTCGAAATTCGTGAGAAGTCTGTATGCAAAGGTGATGCCAGAAGTTAGTTGAAAGAAATGACTGATTGAATGACTTCCCAATGCCCTCCGTCGTGACAACCTTTATTGGTGCTTCCTATTCCACAGACCGGGCCTATCCGACCAACCGTCTTCGTCCGAAGTTTAGGGCCAAATAGGTGAATTGGACAGGTATCTCCAAAATGGAGTCTGCCGTAACCGGAGCACTGATTTCCCCTAACTACCAGAATTACGTCCTCCAGGGCTTCCGGAACGCCTCTCACGAGAGAACAAAAAGCCCTTCTCCTTTCTTAACCAGGACATGTGACCGGCTATGGCGGCGTCTTCACTCCTTTTAGTTTCGTTCCCCAACGGAGAACTACTCACCCCAGGAACCACGTCAATGGT
This sequence comes from Pictodentalium vernedei, assembly GCA_031216915.1. Lineage (NCBI taxonomy): Eukaryota > Metazoa > Mollusca > Scaphopoda > Dentaliida > Dentaliidae > Pictodentalium > Pictodentalium vernedei. Next base: position 192,187,511 of record CM062296.1, on the reverse strand, counting down.
AAGAGTGCGTTGTCCTGTTATTAGGAAGAATTGTGCGATTATGAAAAGTAATAGGTAAATTATAAAAAGTTCACATGTGGCAATACGTTGTTGGAGACAAAATGACTAGTGCGTTGAGACCGACGTGACTAATGCCGAAATGACTAGCGTCAAAAGGTCTTAGGATGGAAGTGACCTGTATTCATATTAACGTTTGGACATCGTTTGTGTCATATGATGTCACTTCAAGTGTTGACAAGAAACAGAAAGCATTGTCAATTCACATTAAGTACCACGCAACGTATTCGTTGGCATGGGTTTTATGGGACCAGTATGATGCTGGATACTGGGGTATGAGTATTATACCATTTACATGGTTGGTAACTTAGCATTTACAGTCTGCTCGTTCATTTAAGTCATTATTCTCCTTTCAAAGCAGGTGTCTTAAACCGATGACCAGAAATAGTTAGTTCTACGGAAACGCGCACGTGTGTTCAGCATACCACTTAATTTCAATAAAATCTGCAAAAACCCATCACAAAAGACAATTTCCGCTCACTTCCCCCATATATATTATTCAAAAAAAAAAGTAGGGGATATCCAAACTGATGTTGATATTTTCGGAAAATGGTATTGGACACGCGTAATTGGGCACATCAATATGTTACCAAGTTTAGTGTGGATCATGAATGTCACCGGCCCACGAAAACTTTGTGCAGGTTTTTCGCCCCGCGTTAATGTCTGTGGGGTACGTTTTGAAATTTTCATTTGTTCTGGACGGGCTTTTTCGGAGGACTCACCGTTCGTTTCTTGGTATAAACTCGTTTATCAATAGTTTCTGGTCTGGGGGGGGGGGGAGGGGGAGGGGGGGGGGGTGTTAGACTCTACATTAGAGTTGATATTGATTAGTCACTGCGAAATGAAACCTATCTGTATTTATTCCTCATATTTGCAAGTCTATGTTTGTTGAAATTCGGTCAAAATACACCCAACCAACTATTATTGGTGTAACCTACAGACCTAACTCTCAAACCAGAGCCGATTTGGATCTGTTTGTGACAAAAATGAATGCGATAACTGATGCTGTAAATTCTGAACGTACGACATGTTTGCTTATTGGTAATTTTAATATTGACCTTCTCAAAATCTCTTGCCACAAACAAAGCGATGACTCCATAGATTTAATGTTTAGCCAAGGTTTTTTTACCAACCTAACCAAGTCGACAAGAGTAACCGACCATTCTGCCACATTAATCGATCATATAGTTTCTAACATTTTCTCTCTAAACTATAGGACGGGAATAATTATTACGGACTTGGCGGATCATTATGCGACCGTTAATGTTGAAACTGGTTCTGAGTGTAACGTGGGTCCCAAACTTGAATTGCGAACGCAGCGCAACAACAAAAACATGTCATTATTCAAGGATAGACTTGCAGAACTAGATTACCAAAATATATATTGGAATCTAACTGACCCAAAGAAGGCCACAATAATTTATTGATCTTTACCTGTAAAAATTTAATGAAGCTTTCCCATTAAAATTAGTTAAAGTTAAAAAAAAACCCTGATGCGTCAAGCTTGCATGACAAGTGGCCTATTGAATTCACCCTTACATAAGACGAAACTACACCATAAACAGCTAAAACAACCTACTGCAGAAAACCAATATATATATAAAACTCATAGCCAGTATTTTAACAATGTCAAAAGAATATATAAGGCAAAATATTCGGATGTACGATTCGAGAATAGGCACAATATAGCCTGGCAAATCCAACACGATGCAGTAAACAAGACACGGACATCATCAAGATTACCTTCAAAATTCTTCGTGAACAATAAGGAAATCTCCGATCCAGTCAATATTGACCAAGAATTCAATGACTTTTCTCTGAGATTGGTAAGAGTACAAGTCGTAATATACCCGAAAACAAAAAGACTTTCAAGTTTTCTGAAAGGGAATATTCTAAATAGTTTCTTCACCGCTCCAACAACTCCAGAAGAACTTATCAATGTCGCCAATAATATCAAATACAAATTCACAAAAGACTACGATAATCTTCTCACACAGTTAAGACGACAATCAGATTAATAGTAGTTCCCTTAAAACATTATAATAAGCTTATCCTTTTCAACAGAAATCTTTCCGAACAGAATGAAAATAGCAAATGTTGTTTCTGTATATAAATCTGGTGATATGCAAACTCTTAATAACAAAAGAGCAATCAGTATTCTCTCAATTTTCTCCAAAGTACTAGAGAAAATCATGCTATGAAGACTTGTTGATTTTCTGGATAAAAAGTAGAGTCTTTTATCAACATCAGTATGGTTTCAGACGAGGCCACAACATCATTCAACCAATAATGCATCTACTTAAACACAGGGGAGGTACATAATAAATCAACTAAAAATACCACAGTTACAATTTTTTAAACCTATCTAAAGCATTTGATACAATAAACCACGCAACACTCCTTGCAAAATCAGAATTTCATGGCATAAGAGGTATCGCAAACCAATGGTTCCACAACTACTTGAGTGGGAGGGTCTAATATGTGAAATGTGCTGGTAATGAATCAGCTTGTGCACAAATTACTAACGGTGTATCCCAGGGATCTGCCTTGGTGTCCATCCTTTCTCTGATCTATATCAATGATTTTGCCCATTGAACAGATTTAAATCTTCTTTCTTTTGCTGATGACACAACATTGTATACATCTGACCACGACATTGATTCATTATCCTCTAAGGCAAACGATGAACTTCAAAACATACTGTCATGGTGCATAGAAAACAATCTACTTTTGAATGCTTCAAAAACCAAATATATAGTAATTAATCCCCCTTTCTCTAACCCTTCAACAGACAGACAAATTGTTGTCGATAATAAACAAATTACAGGAACAGCTGACTCTGGTTCTTTGAAATTGTTAGGGATTAAAATAGATAGTAAACTCAGTTATATACAACATATCTCTATGTTGTGCTCTAAAGTCGCATGAGCAAATTATGTAATTAATAAAGTTAAAAATAGTTTGCCCCATAAAGCACTATTATTCGTTTACTATACACTAGTACACAGTTATGTGTAATATGCCATCCAATTCTAGGGCTTTTCAAAATTCATCAATAAACCGTTTTATTGCAAAACTGGGCGATCCGCATTATAAATAACACAAAATATAACTCCCGTACTGACCCTTTATTTTTTAAAGATAGCACTCTGAAAGAACCCGATCTACAAAGGGTCGATTTATTAATGCTTACCCATGATTGGATAAATAACAATCTACCGTCCAGTTTTCAAATGTTTTTTCTCTCAACGCAAGGCAATCAGGAGTATGTACCAGACATGCTGAGCAGCCCTTGACCCCCAAAGCTCAAAACACGGTATATCGGTAAATTGATAAATTGGTAATTGCCAGTATTGAGAATGATGCCGGATGAATACCAGTATTGTTTTAAAAGTACTGGTATATCATACCAAACGGTACTGTATCAAATTATCGAAGCTGAAGTCGATATATTATTGGCTAAACTGTATTCTATCGTGTCTGTCATTGCCAAATGTCAATAATAGAAAACAGATGAATACTATTTGAAACTCCTCCCAGCCTGACAATCTCTGTTATGAAGTCCATGTCTCTTAATCTTCATTCGACCAATAAAAACACAGTTTGCAGCGTACTTGAGCTGCGTAAGTTACAGATAAGTATACCCGCACCAGCAATTTGAAACTGAAACTGAAAGTTGAATATTTCGAAAGTCTAATTCAGGGAATGAATACTTTGACTCAATTATGTATGTAATCTCACGTTTCCCCGAGTGGATAATAAAATTACTTACAAAATTATTAAAGGGAGTGCTTGTTTTATTTATTCTATCTTTCTCAAAAACAGATAAAACCTGAAGCCAAGTTGATCAACATTTCCATCAACACTGTCTTTGTGATTTTGAATTTATGAATATTAGTTAGCTGTTCAGTGGCAATGGAGACGTGGGTTGAAACCTTTCGTCCCAGTTTTAAATAACAACCAGCAATTTAAAACTTTACTATTTTTTTGTAACTTCAAATATTTTTTTATAAATGTTATCCCAGAAATTAACCCTAGCATTTATATCTGAACCCTTTAAGAACTGTGCCGACCACACATCACATCACATCAGGTGCAGTTTAGTGGGTATGTGCGTACACGGTGTAGAAACAGAAACGAAAGGAAAGGGAAGAGAGCACAATCAAAATCCATTCAGACATAATAATGACCGCTTACATGGACATTAATTACTAACACAAACATACCATTGATCAATATCATTCGTTGATTCTATATTGAGATATGGTTAAGAAATTGAAAGAATTCATCTAAAGTTTTGTAAAAAAATATTAGGTGTTAAGACAGCAACACGTAGGGCCTTTGTGTATGGGGAGCTTGCTAGGTACCCAATGTACGTGGTGCGTCATTTGAAAATAATCAAGTATTAGTTCAAACTATTGTATACCGATAATCTTATCCTTCGCGCCTGTTATGCGACGTTACTAGATCTTAATGACCGGGGTGTAGATTTTCAGTTATCCAACGTTAGACGTCTATTATATGACATTGGGTTTGGGTTTATGTGGATGAATCCATTCACGATGGCTCCTAAAAAGTTTTTAGGGATGTTTAAACGGCGCGCTTTTTGATCTTGCAACACAGAAGTGGCATTCCACGTTGGGAAATAACTAATCTTTGTATGTTTATAAAACAATTAAAACACATTTTAGATTTGAATATTACCTTGACCTAATTGTAACAAGAAACTAAGATGTGCTTTAACCCGTTTCAGGTTATCTTCACATAATTTAAGATTGGAGAGTGGTCGATATGGCCATGGGAGATTACCCTATCATGAACGCTTATGTCAGTTTTGTCCCCTGGCCGACATAGAAGATGTGTAAAACTTCATTCTCATTTGTCCTTGTTATAATCCATCTGCGCAGTCTGTACATAAAGAGATACTACACAGTTAGACCTAATATGCTGAAATTAATTTCCCCATTCCCGTCGGATAACAGAAAAATCCTGAATAATTTGTGTCAGTATATTATGAAAGCCCTTGAAAGGCGAAAAGAATTGACGTATATCCAGGTATAGAAGCCTTCATTTCGATATCCACCACGTGGTCTTGTGTCAGTTTAAGTGTTTGTTTAAGACCAGAATTGGTCAAACATTAATAAAAATATGTCTATGTCTATGTCACATCTATCAACCATTTGAACCCTAGCGGCCGTTTGTTCCGGCTAGGAACATGATACGTCATAATTTCATTAAATAGGATAGACGCTAAGTGCATGTGTGTGGTAGACCAATCTAGGCTGCACGTTGAAAATATTAATTGGTCTACCCCTAAATAATGAACATGGACTCTTCCTGCTGCTGTCATTTAACTAATATGGAAGATACCACCAGGTTCAAAGGGTTAAAATACAATAGACCATAAGAAGAATGGAGAGGAAAATGCAGGGTGCAAAATGCGCATTCTCCATAAACAGCTATATTAATCAATATCCATGCACAAAGGAAAAATAAACACAAGATTGACAAATTGTGGGATATTTTTTTCAAACAAAAAGTCAAAGCACTTAACTGTTTTCCCTCATGTGTGAGCTGTCTCTGTGATGTGATTTTCAGTCAAAATAAAATAACGCTGGGGATGTTTGTAAAAATGCTTTATTAAAGATATTGGTTTTAGCGGAACATAAGGTAGCGAGTACAGCAACTTTCAGCAATATGAACGTAATCATCAGTATCAGTGCCTTTCAGCAAAAGTCACAGGTACTGATAACGTCGTTCAGATTCTTAACTAATCGACGATGTACAGGAATGTCGTGCTATTTTTTAAATACCGATATCGGCATTGAAATTTGAATACCATGCAGACCTATGCGAGGAAACACGAAAAAATACAAAGAGATACGAATTTAAGAAAGTAATAACTCATCAGCTAATTGAGCCATACAATACTGCAATCTCTTGTAGTAACCCATTCTGCAATGACTGTAGGTCCGTCCTCATGGATAACGATAGATATTAGTTGGAAACTCAAATTCACATAATCAGAGGGATGAAACAGAATTTTTTCCAAGTAACTGATCCTGCTCTGCGTTCCTTTACAGACGATGATGGGCTTCACTTAATTTGCTTTATAGACTCAGCTGCATGGTCATCTATGATGTACTGAGACTCGGCGTCTCTCGAATAACAGTGAGGTAAAAGCTTGTTACTTATTGGTAGTCTTTCCTCTTTCGATCTCAGGTCCAAATACCGACTATTTCCCCATACTTAATACTTATATTGATAGTTATAAAAAAACATTCAGGAAATCTGTGGAATTGGTGGGTATTATCAGCTTCACTCTTTGTTCTTTGGCCACAAACTCCAGTCACCTCTACATCTAGATCATGTTACACTTACCCTTTCCTAACCTAATGGTCAAAATCTATAACTGTAATAATCGCTAATCCAAATATGCAGAAAATTCCTATTTATGTTTTAGCTTTCTCACATCTCCTAGTTCGGAAATATGGCCATTTAGTGGAATAATCTCTTCGAGACTATAACGTTAGACATTCATGTGCTATGTTCCCGATGCAGGGGGTGGGGGGGGGGGGAGGATTTTAAACCCATATTAACCCTTTACCTAACGTAACGGCAAAAACCGGCCAGCGCTATTCTCAAAAATCGCCAATTAATTTTCATTATTTTTTTCATTTTTTGTCTCAAAAACATAGGTTATGACCTCTCGTTGGAACGAGCTCGTCGAGCTCGTTCCAACGAGGGGTCATAACCTATGTTTTTGAGACAAAAAATGAAAAAAAATAGTTATTCAAGAATTATTTTTTTAAGTGTTGTCTGCTTTTCATGTTAGGTAAAGGGTTAAGCCCTTTCCAGGTAGCGTCAATGAGCACGAGTTAGGTAAAGGATAAATTATTATCTTAAAATACATAGTCAGTCAACCCTCGCAATCTGCATTGTTATAAGTTGGCTATGCCTTCTCCTTGCAATGTACACAACTTTCAGTTTTTATATCTGCTGTCATATTATTTTAAATTCAGTATTTAGATGCACCATATTGATTGTATTCAAATGTGTAAATTGCAAAATAAACATTCTACATTTTACTGAAGAGAGTTTATCTCAGATTGTTTTGAGGAAGCGAGGCCACCAAATTACAGAAAGGTTTCTCAGATGCCATGAAATATGTGGTTCACGGTTCTCTTTTATAAAATCCGATTCAAGCGTGGCGAATCCATTCTAATGCCCCGCGGAGGAATATCAGCGAGCAGGACCTCTGGTTTATGTTAAAAATATAACACCTTCAGGGTCTGAGACACAATTATAAGCAGGGTTTGAATAGATTAGCCAACATTGTAAAAGCATATTGAAATGAGAGTCTAATGCTGCACTTCTCAAGCGAAGGCTCCTCTGCCTCAAGGAGCATCGAATATACTGGTGATGTTCCAAAAGTCCAAAGGCTAATTTTAATATCACTATTATGTATTGCCTCAAGTGATTGGTGGTACGACATTATCGCAGAACCGTAAACCACACAACCGCAACCTAATTTTGACCTAACAAGTGATCTATACAGATGGAGTTGTGTTGTTTAGTCAGCACCCCAGTCAGTGCTACCAACCACCTTCAGGAGGTTAAGTGCCTTTTTACACCTCACTCTTAGTTGACTGACATATGAAGTGAAATTAAATTTATTGTCAAATAATAAACTCAACAATTTCCCTTCCTGAACAATTGTAATGGTACTGCCATCTTTTTTTCAATATAACAATAACATGACTTTGAAGGGCATTGTGGTTTATTAACGGCCCAACAGTGGTGTGAATAACAGCCTGACAGCTTATAAAAGGCCCGAGACGAAGTCTTCAAGTTTTCAATTTCGACAGATACCGCCCTGAGTTCCAATGTGTTCTATGTGCCTAGTGGCACATAGAATACATTGTAACTCCGGTGACGAGATGATAATATCGTCTGTTGTCCAAAAAACTGGTGTCACATGATTATTACATGATCGACACTGGTACGCTTTCAATTGCAACGAAGTTAGAAAACTTAAAAACCGACCCGATGTTTACCGCTTTTAAGTCAAGAATAAAGGATTAAAATGTAGTATACAGACTTACTTACATATATACAACTGCTTGTTCTTATGGGGCTAACTTTACTGGGCATTGTACATATTTAATAATTTAAATAAAATCACATTGTTTACAAGTTGAAGCCATTTTCATTTCCGAGTGGACGACAGCAAGGAACAAAATTCACGTGACGTGTCGGGCTGTTAATGAGAGTTTCACTCATTAAAGGCCCGACACGTCAAGTCACTTTTTGAAGTTGAGTGTTACGTTCTTGCAATGCCATGTTAAACTATGTTAATGTACTACAGAACGCCCACTAAAGTGGTAATAATACCGGATCAAGGTGGCGTTTCCGGAGTTTGCGGAAATTTATACAATTTGTTTTGGTCTTCGAAAACTTAAAACTGTTTTCGGTAGCCCATTTCTGAATTCTAATTAAACAGAACGGAAGATTATGCTCAGTTGCATGCATATTTTTACTGCTATATCAAATCAAAAAGTCATCGCAATACAATAACGAAACTACCATACTCTCAATTACGTCAATGATACCATTGTTTTCAACAGAAACCAGGATAACAGATAGAATACCACCACGAGGAACACCCAGTTTTGCTCGTGTGGATCAGATTATGTAGACCCAACACGAATTTGAAATTGACGATCCTTTAAAAAATCAGTAAAAGAGTCATACTCCTGCTCAACCCCTTTTCACAAAGACCTTTGAAAATTCCTCACGTCCACATAGTATCATATTCCATCGCCAGAGCAACGAAAATAGCAACCACATCTTCTTTTCTCGCAGACACATATCTGATGAACGTTTCAAGTCTAACCAAATGATTCACAGGGCCACATTTGATTCAGAGAAACCACATATAACATTCGCAAGTAGACTTTTCGATTCTAGAAATCAAACGATTTGTTCGTTGATCATCCTTTCTATAGTTTTGCACAGACAGCTTGTTAATGGAATAGGATTGTAATTACTTGACTTGCAGTGGTCTTTATCGGGCTTTGGAATAGGAATTATTGTTGCTTTTCGCCGGGAAGGTGGAAACACCCCAGTCATCCACATGCCGTTGGAGATGGATAGCAAACGTTCGAGGGAAGTTTGAGGCAGATGTTTTAAAACTTGTTTTAAAAGCTGATAGTGTATTTCATCGGGTCCAGTAGTAGAATCTTTTGCATTTTGCAAAGAGTTATTCAGCACTTCCATAGAGAAATGTGCATTGTAACCATCTAAATTGTCAGAGATAAATTTAATCTGTTGTTTTGCCTGTTGTTTTTTAATTTTTATGAATTCTGGATTACAATTGTCAAACGATGAATGTTTAGACATTGTTAAGGCCAATTTTTCTGATATTTCAGTTTTTGAAGTAATTTGTGCGTCGTTATCTCCCAGGTGTTGTACATTTGATTTTGTTTCTTTACCTTTAATTTTTTTTAACCATTTTCTAAATTCTATTGGGAATGTGTTGGTTAAGTTTAGAAACATACGTTTCCCAAAATATTTTCCCTATTTTTGTTTTATAAGTCCTCTTGTCTTTGCCAGATTGATGCGTAGTTTGTCCAAAGTAACTGCTGTTAGTGTATTATGAAGTTTCCGTTCAGTTTTCTTGCGTTTCTTTATAACCTGGTTGCAATCTTTATCGAACCATGGTTTGGTTAAACGTTTAGGGTAAACCGAAGTGCATTGTGAAGCAACTCTTTAGTAAATTGTTCTGCTGGGTCAGTACTGTCTACAAATTTCTCCCTTTTAAGCCGTTCAGAACAAAGAGACGAGAAGGTGTCCCAGTTGGATTTTGTAAAGTTCCAGTGGTGCACTTTCTCATCATCCACCGGAACCACACATTCCATCACAACCGGAAAGTAGTCACCCACATACAAGTCATTTTCAACCATCCAAGACTAATCAAGGAATACTCAATGGCATGCAATTGTAAGATCAATTGAAGTGTAACAAGCAGATGCGGGGTGCAAATAAGTGTATGAACCATCATGGAACGAGCACAAATCATGTTTTGAAATAAACTCTTCTACTGTTTCCCGCTGAGGTCTTCTTTGCTGCAGGAATCACCTCAAAGAGGACTGTGTGCATTGAAATCTCCCAACAAAATGTTTGAAGTTGGAAGTTGGTAAACCAGTTGCTCAAGGTCATTAAGCTGAAGGGTCATATGTAACTGTCCTGTCTGAAGGTAGGCGTACCGCTACAGCCTGCAAATGTGTTTGTAAAGAAACGGGACTGTGAATAATGTCATTTCTGACTTAGACAGACGTTCCACGAAAATGAAGATCATTTTCGCCAGCCCATGCAACATACGAAGTATAATGCTTAACAACTGCATGATCCTGGGTGCCAGGTTTCTTTAAGGGTGTTTTCTGAAAGCAAAAATCAACAGGTTTATATTTTTGACAAGGAAGGCCCGGCTCATTAAAATTCGCTCTAAAACGTAGATAATGTTATTGTTTTATGCTGTGTTTGGTTGTATTATCCCTATTGATTTGGAGGGTTTGTGGGGTGGACGTGTGGGTGAAAGTGTCCCAACATTTTCCTTTGGTGAGTTTTATCTGGGGGCATACGCTGAGATGAATTCAGATGCAGTACATTGGTGGATGCGACATCGACGTTACCCTGGAAATCCATGTATTGAAATACATCATATTGTTTGGTAACAATGTTCTGTAAAATTGTGGTTGTTCTGTCCGAATGTAATTTCTGTTTTTCTTTTGTTTAGTGTTTTTTGACGTTGACTCAAATTCTGTTACGGTTTCGATTTTTGTTCTGGTTTCATATTTGTCTGGGTTGTGGTTTATGTTATTCATTTTTGTGTTCAGATTGAGGTCTTCTTTCTTATCTTCAGGTTTAGATTTAGGCCTATCGTCTTTTATCTCTTCTGTTTTCTTTATTTCATGTGTTGTAGACTGGGTTATTGCACATTTTGGTTCGATGGAACTGATTGTAAAAGGGTCTACCAAATTTGGTACTCGAGTCATTCGATTTATGCTGTCAGTGTTTTCTGTTTCAATATCGTTATGTAAGACGGAAATGATATATTCATGCCAGGCATAGATATCACAATAATTTAATCATTTGCCCCACCTCTGCGTTTGATTGGTTGAAAGCATACAGCGTGAAAGTCGTCAAAATCGTATAAACCAAATCACGTAATGATTTGGAATGTCTACACGTTCGTACATCCGACCCGACTTTGAAGACTCTGGAAGCCCCGCCCACTCAATCCAATTGTCACCTTGAGGGCTTGACGGCAGACTGATAGATGTATAACAAGCTAGTAAACAAAGATGAATGATCGATTTTTCATCGCCTCCAATCAGCGAGAATATAATGATAATTTCTCGGGAACAATTGAATTTAATAAAATATACCGAAGTGGGAGACGGATAAAAGATCATACATCCAAATATGATTTTGGGGGAACTTAAAACAATGTTTTATTGATATTGTTACGTGACTTGCTAAATATCTGTCGTCTGCGATCGAAAATCAAAACAACAAACAATTTGACAATGATTGACGTGACCTGTTTCGTTCACGTGCACATAGTTTTTATATTTTAATATTACAGCCGGATTAAATTATAAGAGATAACTGTTGTTTTCCTTCTGTTTATGCGATATAAACCGACAATTTTCAGCACAAGCTTAATCATAACTCGCTACGCGAGTTATGAAGCTTGTGCTGAAAATTTTCGGTTTTAGTACATAGGCAGTATACTTGGCCAGAGTGATGCATACGCATACCACTGAACCATTGACCCGTCGAGTGTGGATAATGACAGGTCTTCAGTAGTTGGCCATTCAACCAATGATTATTTTGTGATACTAGTACAATGAAAACTGCTATTGCCAACAAACTTTTGACAGTACAATAAAAAAGAATATATTAAAAAATGTTCGAAATTCGTGAGAAGTCTGTATGCAAAGGTGATGCCAGAAGTTAGTTGAAAGAAATGACTGATTGAATGACTTCCCAATGCCCTCCGTCGTGACAACCTTTATTGGTGCTTCCTATTCCACAGACCGGGCCTATCCGACCAACCGTCTTCGTCCGAAGTTTAGGGTCAAATAGGTGAATTGGACAGGTATCTCCAAAATGGAGTCTGCCGTAACCGGAGCACTGATTTCCCCTAACTACCAGAATTACGTCCTCCAGGGCTTCCGGAACGCCTCTCACGAGAGAACAAAATGCCCTTCTCCTTTCTTAACCAGGACATGTGACCGGCTATGGCGGCGTCTTCACTCCTTTTAGTTTCGTTCCCCAACGGAGAACTACTCACCCCAGGAACCACGTCAATGGTAAGAGTGCGTTGTCCTGTTATTAGGAAGAATTGTGCGATTATGAAAAGTAATAGGTAAATTATAAAAAGTTCACATGTGGCAATACGTTGTTGGAGACAAAATGACTAGTGCGTTGAGACCGACGTGACTAATGCCGAAATGACTAGCGTCAAAAGGTCTTAGGATGGAAGTGACCTGTATTCATATTAACGTTTGGACATCGTTTGTGTCATATGATGTCACTTCAAGTGTTGACAAGAAACAGAAAGCATTGTCAATTCACATTAAGTACCACGCAACGTATTCGTTGGCATGGGTTTTATGGGACCAGTATGATGCTGGATACTGGGGTATGAGTATTATACCATTTACATGGTTGGTAACTTAGCATTTACAGTCTGCTCGTTCATTTAAGTCATTATTCTCCTTTCAAAGCAGGTGTCTTAAACCGATGACCAGAAATAGTTAGTTCTACGGAAACGCGCACGTGTGTTCAGCATACCACTTAATTTCAATAAAATCTGCAAAAACCCATCACAAAAGACAATTTCCGCTCACTTCCCCCATATATATTATTCAAAAAAAAAAGTAGGGGATATCCAAACTGATGTTGATATTTTCGGAAAATGGTATTGGACACGCGTAATTGGGCACATCAATATGTTACCAAGTTTAGTGTGGATCATGAATGTCACCGGCCCACGAAAACTTTGTGCAGGTTTTTCGCCCCGCGTTAATGTCTGTGGGGTACGTTTTGAAATTTTCATTTGTTCTGGACGGGCTTTTTCGGAGGACTCACCGTTCGTTTCTTGGTATAAACTCGTTTATCAATAGTTTCTGGTCGAAACGTAACTTTTGAGGTATGCGAAGACTGACACGTGACGAACGTTTACGTGCCGTTGGCATGTCGGAAGCTGGCAACAGACCGACTGCAGTGGCTCAAATCTCAACATTACTCAATCGTTGATTAGCAGGTTGTGGTCTCGCTACCGTCAGACAGGCAATGTTGATGGCGGACGTAAGTCAGGTCGTCCAAGGGCGACAACTGCTAACCAAGATCGTTTCATCCGAACCACAGCATTACCTAACCGCCATCAAAGTGCCTCAAAAATTGGACAGCAGTTTCACCGAGCGATAGATATGCGAGTCAGTGGCCAGACTATCCGAAATCACCCACACAGCTGGAATTTGTACGCTTGACGACCTCGAATAATTCCACGTTTGACTGAACGTCACCTCACAGCAGGGTGTAATTGGTGTGGAGCACGACAGCGCTGGTACAATCATCGGTGGATCAACGTTATGTTTTCCGATGAATTGAGGTTTACTCTCGACCTCCACGACAGGCGAAACAGAGTGTGGCGGCGGCGGAACGAACGATACCATGACGTAACCCTCAGGCAGCACGATCGTTTGGTGGTGAATCGGTTTTGGTGTGGGGAGGCATAACCATGACAGAACAGCAGAACAGCATTACATGTCATCCAAGGGCGCGTCACGGGGCAGTACTACCGTGACAACATGTTAGCAGCTCATGTAGTGCCATTTGCGCGACGTCACGGCCGTCGATTCATTTTCCAAGATGACATTCAAGAGCACACAGGGCCCGTGTCGCTACAGAGTTCCCCCAGGAGCGGAACATCACTACACTGCCTTGGTGAGCACTAAGTCCAGACCTTTCACCAATCGAACACGTCCGGGATATGCTTGACAAGCGCCTATGACAACGCCAACAGCCCCCTTCCAATGTCCAGGAACTGGCCGCTGCACTGCAGGAAGAATGAAATAACATCAGTCAAGCTGATATTGGGCGTTTTTGAGGAGTATGCCACGTCGGATCCGCGCTTGTCTCGTGAACCGAGGAGGATTTACAAGGTATTAAGGTCTTGGTCTGAATGTTGTAAATTCTCTGATTGACCGTCCATGTCTTCTACAGCTCAGTGCGTGGAATGTGTGCTTGTAAGACACCCAACTATCGCTGAAACCATTCACAAGATGTCACAGTGCAATACCGCAACTGTCGTTTGGATGGAAATATAAAGATATCTCAATTGTAATCAAATATCCCCTTCTTTTTTGAATAGTATATATCGATTGGTCATTGCAGATATAATATATTATATCTATCGCAACGTACTGCAGTGGAAAACTGTTGTGTTGCAATTAGTTTAAGGTTCATCTACTGAACTAATAGTACAAAGAACTATGTGAGTAAGTAGTTCTAAGGTGTATCAGTAGAATAAAATCGGTACAGACCGTCCGTACTATACTACACTGTCACACGAGAAGCCCGACACATCCTGCCCCGTACCAATTAATATTAGACTGGGCAGTGGACATAAGCTGTAGTCAAGGTCTCGGGTTGAAAATTATCGAAACACTCACTCCCCCATCAACCCGTTGTTCAAAATTGAATTTCTGAGTTCATATTTACGAGTGTCATGGTGATTTGCAATCTTGTCTCTGGAGAATCAATGGTGTTTGGGGAAGGTGGTCGCCCCAGGTCACCTGGGCTGGCTTACTTAACTCAAGTCGTTCCACCCTGATTCTGTTCTGTTCTGTCAGGACTAGGGTGTGACAACTGTGCCCTTATTTCTTCATTTCTTCTTCACAAGTCCTGCTCCAGGTGTTACGTGGCCTTCCTCTTTTCCTTTTGCTCTGAGAATTCCATCTGAGTGACTGCCTCGTGATGTTAGCTGGATCCTTTCGGAGGGTGTGGCCAGTTCCACTTCCACATTCTTAGTTCCGTCTTTGGTGGCATTTGGTTAGTGCGATCCCGCTGCTCATCATTGCTCATGTTGTTTGGCCACCACACTCAGTATTTCTCTGAGGCAACCGTTGATGAAAGTTTGTATTTTCATCTGGAACTCCACTGATGTTTTCCATGTCTCGCCTCATACAGTAAGACTGACTTCACATTTGTGTTAAAAGTCTTATCTCTGTTGTTGTTATCTCGCTCGACTTCCATGCTACTTTAAGAAGTATGAAGGCTGCATTTGCTTCTCCTATGCGTACTTTAACATCCCGTTCTGCGCATCCACTTGTATCTACTGCGCTTCCTAAGTGGGTGAATGTTGTTACCTCCTCCCCTTCCCCATCACTCAGTCTGATTTTGGTTTCATTGTTGTTGTTAACTCATATAACCTTTATTTTTCGGTATTTGTTTTCACTACCATCTTTGAAGCTGTTGTTTCTAGCTGTTTTATTCGGCATTTGCTCTTGGTTATGCGAGAGTAGAGTCAGGTTTGCAAAGTCCTGCTCATCCAATTGTTCAGCCAATGTCCACTGTATACCTCTGCTCCTTCCATGTGTCGTCTCTTCATAACCCAATCGATTGCTTGCAGAAAAAGAAAGGAGAAAGGAGACAACTCTATCTTACTCATGTCTTAACCTCAAGACAGATGTTATCTGACTTCCATGGTGTACTCCGAATAACATTCCAGCATATGTTGTTTTCACGATGTTGATGTACTTGTCTGGTATCCGGAAGTGCTTCATGAGATCACATAAGGATTCTCTGTTAAGACGATCGAACGCTTTCTTAAAATCTATAAAGTTGATGTTGATGGGGGTTTTCCACCACTGGGTTGCTCTATTATGATTCAAAATGTTGCAGTTTGATCAGTACAATATCTCTCTTTTCTAAAGCTCGCTTGTTAGTCCATAAGGAGCCCATCCACTGCAGTCTTCATTCAATCCAGAATAACTCTGTTTAACACATGTCCTGGGATTGAAAGTAACATTATCCATGTTTAATTCTTGCATTCGCTTAAATTACGTTTCCTGGACAGCTTTACAACATATCCGACTTTCCAGTCCTATGAGACCTCTTCTTCTTTCCACATACGTTTGAAGAGTGGGTGAAGATGCTTGGATTCCATCCGATCCAGCTGCTCCATCACTCCTGAGTGCTGTAATTGCTGTTCCGATTTCCTCCGGTGTGAATTGAGAGTATCTCCTCTGCCTGTGTTATGGTAGCTCTTTCTTCTGGCGTCGGTCTATTCAACAGCTCTGGGAAGTGTTCTATCCACCTCTCCAGCTGTTCGTCTGATGTTGTTAGGGTAATGCTCTCTTTACTCCTTATCGGTTTGTCCGACGAACTTCTCTTTCCTGCAATAGTCGTGTGTGATGCTATACAACTTTTTCATGTTCCAGCTCTTGAGGTCATTTCTTCGATGTATTCCTTTTTGTCCGTTTCGAAACTTATTTTTGCTCCCTATGTTTATCTTGGTATTCGTATTGGTATATTGCTTTCGTTTTTCTCGTCCGTAAATTGTTCAGTTTGTTCGTAATTTTCTTTCTTTTTTCCATCTTGTCTTGATTTTGTTGTGTGATCAAAGCTTTATGCTGTTTTTCGTCTACCCAGAGCTTCCTCGTATGTTTCTATCCAACCATCTTTTATTTTTTGCCATTCATCCTTAATTGTGTCATCTGCTTCTGAGTTCTGTTAAGCTTCAAACCTGTTTTTTATCGTCACCTTAAACTTTTCTTGAAACTCCTTCTCTCTCAATTTCTGTATATCAAATTTGACACTCGAGTTGATGTTAGCACTTCTCTTCTTTAGCTTGAGCTGAAACTTACCAATCGCCAGATGATGATCTGATCCAGCATCTGCGCCTCTTTTGGATCATACGTCTATGAGCGATCGTCTGAACCTATTTCCTACACAGATGTAGTATATTTGGTTGTAGGTGTTTTGTCCAGAGATACCCTTGTAATCTTATATATCTCTTTATATGGGTAGATGGTTCCTCCGATCACCATGTTGCTGTCTGCACAGAAATCTACACAAAGCTGCCTATTTTCACCAATTTTACCTACACCATGTCTTCCACTTCACTGGGGCCTCTTGTTTGTTAACATGTCAAAAGTTCAATTGTCAGATAGCGAATAAGTCGAATTGCAAACATACATAGATGTTTCAGCAGAGCCTTTGAAAAACACCTTCAGAATTGTTGATCGATTTCAAAACATCGTTAAATACCCCGAGCCAGTGTTGACTGGAGTAAGTATAGCTTCAACAGCTTAATGCAACTGGTTGTTTCATTATATGTTTTTTTTTATTTTAGGCGCTTGCGAACGTCCACTATTTCCTTTGGCATAACACTCGAGTCGTTTTGTATGATCGGATTGCTGTTTCCGTTGTCAGCGCCCTTTGAACTTAGTTGAGTTATGCATCAATATATTTTCTTTGCACGCCCTACAGGCCACATTTATGGTCGGATCACTTTGAAACTTGGTATGCTTGTTTGGGGTGACTTCTCGATGGGACTATTGGTTTTCTTCGATTTCCGTCAAAACGTTGCCGTTGGCATTCTACCTTTGGGTTTAATGCAGACATGCATCAATATTTCCCATTGGAACGCCCGGCAGGGCACATTTATGATCAAATTAGGATTCTTCTTTGGGGTGACCTCTAGATGGGAGTTATCGATTTTCTTCCATATCCGTCAATAAACGTTGCCGTTGGCAACGACCTTTGACCTTAGTTTAGTTAAGCATCAATATATTTCTTTTGCACGCCCTACAGGGCACATTTATGTTCGGATCACTTTGAAACTTAGTATGCTTGTTTGGGTTGGCATCTAGATGGGAGCTATTTGTTTTCTTCTATTTTCGTCAGAACACGTTACCGTTGGCATTCGACCTTTGACCTTAATACAGACATGCATCAATATTTCCCTTTGTTACACCCTACAGGGCACATTTATGATCCAGTCTTTTTGAAACATGGATGGTCTGCTTGTTTGGGCTGACATCTAGATGGAAGCTGTCGATTGTCTTCCATTTCCATTCAAAACTGTGCCGATGGCAACGGCCTTAGAACGTAGTTTAGTTATGCGTCAATATTTCCTTTTGGCACACTGCACACAGCACATTTGTGATCGGATCGCTTTGTGAAACTTGGTATGCTTGTTTGGGGTGACCTCCAGATAGGAGCTGTTGATTTTCTTCAATTTCCGCCACAAAACGTTGCTGTGGGAACGCCCTTCAATATAGTTTAGTTATACATCAATATTTCCCTTCGGCACGCCCGACTGAACACATTTATGATCGGATCGTGTTGACAAGTGGTATGCATGTTTAGGGTGACCCCTAGATGGGAACTACTGATTCTTGTTCTTTTTCCTCCCAAAAACGTTATTGTTGTCAACGCATTGTGAACTTAATTTAGTTATGCATCGATATTTCCCTTTGGCACGCCCTTCTGGGCACATGTATGATCGAACCGACCGCTTTTAAGCCTGGTATGCTTGTTTGGGGTGTCCTCCAGACGGGAGCTATCGATTTTCACCCATGTCCGTCAATAAACGTTGCCGCTGATGACGTTTGAACTTAGTTTAGTTATGTATCGATATATTTCTTTGGTACGCCATAAAGGGCACATGTATGGTCGAATCCCTTTGAAACTTGGTATGCGTGTTTGGTGTAACCTCTAGATGTCAGCTGTCGATTTTCTTCCATTTTCGTCAAAAACCCTTGCCGTCATCAATAACGTTTAAAATCATGCATTTGGGCATCAATATACCCCTTTGGCATGTACTACAGGGCATATTTATCAATAGATTGCTTTGAAACTTGGTATGTGTGTTCGGGATGACGTCTAAATGATCAAACTTTGTCGTTAGCACCAACCTTTGAACTCAGTTCATTTGTGTGGCACCTTATCCCTTTAGCACTTCCAACAGGGCATATTTTTGAATTTCCATCAACAAATGTGTTGGAAACCGGGCACTGTGGTTACTAGGAGAAATACATTAACGTCTTCTGCATGGACTCATGGAGTGTCGCCTGAATCCGTGCGTGGATGTATGTCCCCCCCGTGTCGAACCCGCCCGTTTCGTTTTTGTTGGGGTGGTTCTTATCCTGTAGGGGTCAGTGACTTTTCATCAAAAAGCATAATCGACAGGGGTTCACTGAACAATTTTAATACATATAGGAAAATATAGTAACTTGTGTCTTACATGAAATCCAATGAATAAAAAAAAAACAAACAAACGTCAATCACACCCCACCCCACACACACAGATTGTAAGTCACCCTACGGGCCCGCGTTCTCTGTTTTTGCTGGTTGCTTCTTCATTGTCGACGGTAGCTTATCCCTTGTCGCTGACGTTTGATCTTCTCTGCTCATTATAGTGTGTTTGGACTCTGGTCGCCCTTTAATGAACATCCTACTGAAACTTCACTTTCTCACTGCCATCGCACGGCCACTAACGTATAGACACTTCACTGGACGCCCTTTACTCTAACAAGTAACGGAATGTCACTCTACCACTGCGGCCGCACGGCCACTAACCTGCTGTCACTTTACTGGACGCCTTTATTCTAACAGCCGCTACTTCGAGGGCTAACTGTTTCCCTCTTGTTACCTAAGGATAATGTTCATACAGAGAAAGCCTACTCTGTGTACGCATGTCTTTCCTTCTACAACAGGTAATACCCTCTTACCTGAATGCCAACATTCGTGAGCTCCCGGAACTCGTACTTCCTATTTCTGATGCTACGCTCATATATATGGACACCGACTTGGCCCGCGACTGCTCCTACTCTGAGTATGAGCTTTGTGGCTCCCCTTACATTACAACGTGCCTACACTTTCGCGCCGACGCGGCACCTCCTCTAACCTATAGCATGGGACATCCCCAGCTTCTCGCCTACCACCCGCACTCTTACACGCATTGTGGCTGGAATGAAATTTTCGATAAAATTCCCACTTTTTATTTGATCACAAGGATATTAATTCCCCTTTTAATTGCTTCTCTTGAAATTGGCCGCAAAAGATCTGTCTTAATTTAAAAAATTCTCTTTCAAGTTTCTGTAAAAGTCTCGTTTTTTCGGTATATATTGGCACTTCTGACGGTTTGGGATGTACATACAACACAGGCCCTACACGTGCGCTACTTATGATCTGGAGATTATCGCCACTAATGAGCATACAATGAGATGACTGATTACCTTGGTTGGCTAAACGAGTGTATTTTGTATAAAGTTTATAAGGCAAGATAGTTGTTTCAGAACAGATAAGCGCTAATTGGCGTTACAGCTCCCATTGAGAATTCGCTCCACTAAAGTTGTCACTTTTATTGAGCCTTCATTGATTTATTTCTAATAAAAAACACAGACGGCTTTTTAGACAAATCGGATTTTCGGGGTCCGTCATATACCAATTCTTTCGCTTTTTAGCCCGAGTGAGAAAGATTAGCAAAATTATATACACTTTCAAACAAGAAAGTCGGAACACGCTATAACCTTGACACCCCTCCCACCCTCCCCCCCCCCCCAAAAAAAAACAACAAAAAAACAAACATTGCCGCAAGCAACGACCTTCAAACTTAGTGCATTTGTGCTCTAACATTTCCTTTGGCACACCTCAGAGAGCGCATTCATTATCGGTATGTTTTGAAACTTGGTATGCTTATTTAGGCTGTCCTAGGTAGGAGCTATCGATTTTCTTTTCATTTCAGTCAAAAACTGGTGCTGTTAGCAACGACCTTTGAATTTAGTGCATTTGTGCATTCACATTCTTCGACATGGCCCACAGGACGCATTTATCATAGGAATGTTTTAGAATTCAGTGTGCTCTTTAGACAAGGCCTCTAGATAAGAGTTATCGATTAGCATTCATTTCTGTGAAAAAAGTTGCCGTTTTACAATGACCTTTAAACTTATTGCATTTGTTTATCGACATTCCTCCTTTAGCCAGGCCTACAGTTTACATTTAAAAATTCATGGTATGCTCTGAAGTTGTGCATACACAATGCTGTTATGTTGAGGTTTCCCCAAATACCATTGCAGCCAATAATCTTCAATTTTGCCATTTCACTTATAACTTAACAAGTTCAGGTTTGCCAAGTTGCGCTACAGTGTGATTGACACGTTCATTGTTTTTACTTTCAGTCAAACGGTTGAAGAAAGAGAAAAAAATATGAGGAAGAAAGTGTCGGCTATACTAAGTAGTGATATAAGAAAAACGAATCCACTGGCACCTTGTGCTTTTCAGCCATTTGATGCAATTATCATGAAATGGACAATTGATGCGGCTGTAAGAAGCGAGGCAGAGTATTCAGCGGCAGTAGGAAATATCGCCAACATACTTCAACCGGGGGGTTTACTCATTGTACTTGGAACTGCAAACAAGAGCTACAAATTGAATGTTACATTTCAGGGATGTGGCCTGTCTCTCCAAACAATCAGACAAATATGGGAGGATTCCCAGTTTGATTTATTGCATTTTGAAACATATATTGCATCCACTGATGGGATTAACTACCCCTTGTTTAATCTTCTTGGTAGGAAACGAAAGGTATGATCTGCCCTATTCTATAAGTCAGTAAGAGCCATGCGGAGTGGAAACCCGTGCCTAGCTCATCATTTTGTAAAAACATATACCGATTCCATTCGGCTTTGGCTATCTGACGATGTTTTAACTCCAGCAAAAAGGAAAAAAAGACATTGTGAAAAAAACTTTCGTAACAGCTATAAATGTTTGCAATTCGACATATCCCGTGACTTTGGCCTTGAACTATTATCCTATAAAGGTAAATTTGATCAGAACTACGTGAAATCAAGATATGTGCCAGGTCTGGCCACTATAGTTTCATTGGCTGCAATTATAGAGTGTGGATATTCAGATATATAAACAAACTGTAACAAAGATACGAACTGACAAGCAGACGGCAATCTTGCGAGCATATGCCTCTACAGCCGATAAAACGACACGAATTGGGTCGATTGCCTTTGACCAATCAACTGTAAGTTTGATACTGACAACGGGAGCACAATCTGTCACTTGATTCTCACATTTATCTACACAGGGTTGAGGTGTTGCCGAGATTTGGTGCGGACTCAACTGCTTGCATGCTGCTAGCAGATATTCCTGCCTAGGACAGAATTTCTCGTGTCACTGAAATAAGTATAATTTGGGCACATTTAATCAAATTTCCTCCCTGTAAATTGAATAGATTCTTTCACAAATGATTTCTTGAGTTAAATTTAGTTGAATTTTTCATCTCATCTAGTCATGGCTGCTTCACAGCAGCCATGACTAGATTTGATGAAAGATATCTTAAAATTACTCAGCGGGTTAAGAGTTAAAGCAGATAAACAAACTGCACTCTTCGTAGTACATCCGCATTAGTTTCGTCGGGCGCGGAGAGTAACAGGTAACATTATGGTACAAAAAGAGATGTTCAATAAAAGTATATTGCACAAGTAGTAGGAGATGTGGAGATCGACCCCTATTGGGGGGATCCCATGGGGGACCCCGCAGGGGACCGATGAAGGGAGTAGTAGGAGGTGTGGAGATCGACCCCTATTGGGGGGATCCAATGTGGGACTACGCACGGGACCGATGAAGGGAGTAGCAGGATATGTGGAGATCGGCCCCTATTGGCCGGTGGAAGAGCCGGAGGGGGAAGTGACGTCATGTCACGTGACCTAGTGGCGCCATGTTGTGTTGCCATGGCAACCCGCGTGAGCGGCCATCTTGTGATACGTATAGTGATACCCCATAGTGATACGTGATGTGAGTGCGCATGTGCATCGCGTGTTGATTCCGTAGTCCATTTTGTACACTGGAGGCCGCCATCTTGGTTTCTATGGTAGCACGTGGTTGCTATGTTACCTAAAACCTTCTTATAGGACAGGAGTATGTTCGGAGGGTATGTTCCTTTGTACAGGCGTAATTTCCCGATTCGTAGAATTACCCAAACAACCCGACAATCTCTCCAAATTAACAAAAACGACTTTATTTGTTACAGATTCCCCATTTTATCGTATTAGACGTAGAGCATTGATACCGAGTGACCCCGGGGGGGGGGGGGGGGATGTTCTATTTAATAGGCCTACTAGACCTGCTTTTACCAGAACCCCATTTTTATGCCTATTGCAGATGCTACTTTAACACTAACAGTCTATCCAGTCCAAACTATCTCTGATTCTCTCGTTCAAGTCTTATAATCACCAGTGCTTCATTTTCTGTAACCTGTATGCACAGTTATCTCCCTTGTGTATAATGAAAGCCTATGTGATTCCTAAAGATAAGAATCTATCGAGTAGTTACTGATAAGTCATTGCTCGAACGACTCGAATCCCATTGAGCAAATGAGCTTTAGATCAATTGCTCGGTCGAGTGACGTACGCATACTGTTCGAATGACTCGAAGCCATAGTGCAGTTGCTCGTTCAAGTGTCTCGCAGATACTGCTCTTCGACTCATTTCGGTATTCGAGGATACCTATGGCCTGGTCTTGTATTATTATTTGAGGATACCGTTTATAAGATACTTACATAAGGATACTATTACTTGTTTGGCCGAGCCTTCTAGGCCACCCCACGACATACCTATTTCACCCCCCCCCCCATAAGCCATCGAGCAGTTACTGAAAAGTCATTGCTCGAACGACTCGAACCCCATCGAGCAAATGAGCCATAGAGCAATTGCTCGTTCGAGTGACTCGCAGATATTGCTCTTCGACTCATTTCGGTATTTGAGGATACCTATGGCCTGGTATTGTATTATTATTTGAGGATACCTTTTATAGGATACTTACATAAGGATATACTATTGCTTGTTTGGCCCAGCCTTCTAGGCCACCCAAGATAATTGCTCAACGACTCGAAGCCCATCGAGCAAATGGGCTATAGAGCAATTGCTCGATCGATTGACTCCACCTACTGCTCTGCGACTCAGCTGGGTATTTTAGGATACCTATGGCCTGGTGTTGTGTTATTTGAGGATACCTTTTTAGGATATTTTCTGGAGAATCCTTTTTTTGTTGTATGAGGCCATGAGGGTCATGAAAAAATCCCTCAATGAAGTCTAATTTACTTCCCTCTTAACCTCATTTCTTTTGAAGCCATGAGGGCCATGAAAAAATTCCTCAATGAGGCCTAATTTACTATCCTTCTTAACCCCATTTCGGTATTTGAGGATGCCTATGGCCTGGTCTTGTATTATTTGAGGATACCTTTTGGAGAATCCCTTTTGTCGTATGAGGCCATGGGGGCTATGTGAATGGTATGGTGGTCCTAAAAAGGATTCTTGAAGAATCCATATCAAATATAGTCGTTTTTTAGCGATTTGAGGACTGGTGGGAACTAGTGGGGTCTGGTGGGGACTAGCAGGCTAATTGTCGTAAAAACCCTAGTTTCTACAACCCGGTATCCACATCTCCTACTACTCTCTTCATCGGTCCCCTGCGGGGTCCCCCATGAGATTCCCCAATAGGAGTCGATCTCCACATCTCCTACAACTCCTTTCATCCGTCCCCTGCGGGGTCTCCCATAAAATCCCTCCAATAGGGGTCGATCTCCACATCTCCTACTACTCCCTTCATCGGTCCCCTGCGGGGTCCCCCATGAAATCCCCCAATAGGGGTCGATCTCCACATCTCCTACTACTCCCTGCATCGCTCCCCTGCGGGGTCACCCATGAGATCCCCCCAATAGGGGTCGATCTTCACATCTCCTACTACTTGCACTGGTGGGGAAAAACATGAATCCCTCCAATAGGGGTCGATCTCCACATCTCCTACTACTCCCTTCGTCGGTCCCCTGCGGGGTCCCCCATGAAATCACCCAATAGGGGTCGATCTCAACATCTCCTACTACTCCCTTCATCGCTCCCCTGCGGGGTCACCCATGAGATCCCCCCAATAGGGGTCGATCTTCACATCTCCTACTACTTGCACTGGTGGGGAAAAACAGTCGAAAATTACGCCTGTTAAATGAACCGACAGTATGCCGTATGTGCGCTATGAAACAAGTCAACGGTTTTAAAGGGACTGGACAACATTTGAAAAAAACCCAGCTAAAATCATCTAAGCCAGGCATGTCAAAGTACCGCCTGTATCAACATAACCTGTACCGGAACGGGACAGAGCCTGTCCTATAGAAACCGGTACCGGTACCGGGACAAATCAACAATTGGGCGACATATCACAATCAGATGGGAGAAATTCACATTTAAACCGACACAGTCCCCAAGATCGCAAAGACAAACATGGCATCGTACCATTATTCTGCGGCGACATCGAGGTAATCATAGAGCACGAAAATTGGGCTTTATGATTACTTTGATGTCGCCACAGAATATTTTCTTTGAAGTAACCGATAACGGCACTTTCTTTGTCTTTGATGCCACGTTTGAAAAGTCAAAATGGTCGACCTTATCGAGGTCGTTGTGCAGACAGAACATTTTAGTGTGTTTGGATATGTTTATTCACAAATAAGTTGAAAGTATGTCGTGCAAGTGTACCATACACGATTATCAGGCTCATTACCCTCGTGCAGTTAGGAATTGCCGCATAAAATAATTTTGTCCCGGTACCGGCGGGACAAAATCTTTAGTACCGGTACCGTTTGGAGCATGAGGGAACCGGCGGTACCGATGCCTGATCTAAGCAACCTGCTAATAATCAAGTACACTTCTTTCAGATGAGGGGTAAAACGACATTTGAAATATTATATGTACAGATGCAAAGAGACACTGAAACATACGTGGATGAGGTCTCCACCCTAGCATAGGCGGCTGGGGTCTCCACCCGAGCAATTACTGTCAAAAACTAAAAAGGAAGAAAGAAATGTTTCAGCTAAGGGACCTCCGTATTCTAACTGGCGGTTCATTTTCTCACATATTGCAGGTCCTCAGACTGGCTGAATTTGGGAGCATCGAGGTGGTATAGAATTGGGACAACTTGACCCGCAGGAGCGCATGTGGACGCCTCGGCGAGCCCAATGCTTCCAAAGTTTGCCATTTGTCAAGGCGCTGTACATCTGGATATCCCTGAATTACAGCAAGGGCACCGGAATTCCCTCTGTGCAGACCAAAGGCTCATTCTGGTTGGATTTTGAATCTTTTAAGGCACATTCGCGTTTTTGGTCCAAAGACTCCAAATTGGACGTCACTTTGAATACGAGAGATCTGAGGTCTGCAGATCCCGATCAGGTGTTTTTTTTATCCTTCTTGCCTGATCATCATATTCTTAGGGAATCATATTGGGATTCTTATTTCGAATTAATAATATTTGAGAATAACAACTTATTTATCGTCTATATCACGAATTTTCTTAAATGCTTTTGTTCATTATTTCCACCGTACGACTCTTCTAACTTTGGAATTGGAGCAGAATACCAACTCCCACCCCTTCTCCATTCTTCCAATATAAATATTGTACTGTAACCAGGATTATCTGTATGTTCCATAACCAGGATGTTCAAATGAGCTCGTAACAAACAGCATTTCTATTTGCCGCCGTGTTCTGGTTACTTGGCATGAATTTCTCCATTGTGATTCTGTCTTACTAACGGCAGCGTATTAGCGTTGTAGTGGAACAATTTCATTTAATAATTTGTTTTTGAGATATGCAGTCTGTTTTACAAATTAATAATTTGTTTTCACATTTTATCAGTAGATTGTTTTTTTTTTACAAATTATTAAGTGACCTGCATTTACAGATTATTAGAAGAGTGTTTTTTTACAAATTATTAAATGACTCTTTTATAATTTTGTAATTAGAAGACTGTTTTTTACAAATTATTAGATGACTGTATTTACAGATTACTAGAAGAGTGTTTTTTTACAAATTATTAAATGACTGCTTTATATGTTTGTAATCAGAAAAACAAATTTGCAAGATGTTTTTACAGATTATTGGATGACTCTTTTTTTACAGATTATAGAAGCCTGTTTGTACAAATTAGTAATTTGAAAAACAGATTACTAAATTCTATTACTGATTATTATATGACTGTCTTTACAAATTATCAGACGATTTTCTACAGATTATTAGAAGGCTGTATTTACAAATTAATAATCTCCAAACACAGATGACTAATCGGTATTTACAGATTAATGCGATGATTGTTTTTACAAAGTAATATGCCTTTGAAGAAGTATACCATTAATGTGCTCCTTTATCAGGATTAACAGGACCTTGATCATTTTTTTAAAAAAAAAATGGTGGGTGGAGGGGGGGGGGGGGGGTGGGTGGTGACAGGTCACATCAAATGCTTCTTTATACCAACTTTGTGGTTTAGGACTACAGAATAAAAGCAAAACTGTGCCCATGTTCACTCTGTCGGGTACTAATTTAGCCACTTGCACTATAAATTCGATTTGGCACGAAATATCTTCGTTGCTAAAGGATTTTCATCAGAAAATATCCTTTCACTTGTGACGGAAAGCCATTACGGTAGAGAAGTGTTGACATGAAACAAACGCAAAAAACCCATTTTATTTCTCGTACATGAAATCGTGAGGCGGTAGTAAACGGGGAAGCAATAACCGATTTTCGCGATACACACTGAAACCTAGTGATTTTGTCAGTAAGTTGAATTAGTGTTTGGACAAACTTGCAACATTAATTGTCAGTGAGTGGAAATAAACCATTGTTTTTTCTTCAATAAGAAAAATTGTAGGTTATCAACGTTACAAAAGACAACATTCAATTAAATAAATACTTCATACCGGCGACGGGATGAGCTATTGATCTGATTAATTACTGTATTGACCCCAGAGGATTAACAGCAATTAGCCGATTAAACTGTTATTATCTAGGTGCAAAAGCGAGTGTACGTATTATTCAGCCTGTTCATTAATTGAATCAGTGACATAGATATAACTTAGGTGACCACCTTCCCGCCTACCGGAGATTTCGTCAGAACTTTCTAGTTCTCTCGGATTTTTCTGTCCCAGTTCGAGAGTTCATTCCATTTTCCCCCAAGATAACAGTGATGACTGAAGATACCGCTACTCCGAGATGAAGTTGACGACAAAACCAAACCATATATTTTTACATTGGCATGGCAGGGGTTCGAACCCACGCTGAGAGAGTTTTCTTCGGCACCAACCGCCTAGCGAAACTATACTGAACCACGCACACCACTCGGCAACCGACAGACCCCATAAAGGGAATGCTAGTTAACCAAGTATATACGAGGCCAGTACAGAACACACGGAGTACTCAATTATTTCATTATTCATCAGATAGTTGCATTTAAGTACTTAATTCTACGAACTGCACCTCAGAAGAGAGAAATAGGTTTCTTCCAGAGGTTTTCTTTGGAGTTCATATTTGAGTTTCCTGAGTTTATATAAATGGACATTGACTTTTTTGCAAATTTCTGCTATATGGCAATCCCATTTTAGATTTGATTGTAAAATCAAATCAAGATGTTTGTGTGAATCAGAGAAGCTGGTTAGGCATGTGTCGTCCGCGAATAATCTTGCAAGGCATTCTATGGTGTCATCGATATCATTTATGTAGACGAAAACAGGAAAGGTCCCATAACAGATCCTTGGGGAACTCCGGCCTGTATTTCTAAATAAGGGGATTAAATGCTATTCACTAAAACCCTTTGCTTACGGTTTTTAGATAGCTCTTAAACCATGTCAACAGGCAGGTAGATATGCCATAATGCTCTAATATATGGAGGAGACATTCGTGCCATGCCCTCACAAACGCCTTTGGAATGTCACAGAATATGGTACAAGTGACTAATCGATTGTCGAGTGACTGACACGGCGAATGATAGAGTTCTAAAAGTTGAAAAGTAGTGCTGTGGCCAGGGATAAACCCAGACTGATATTTATAGAGGAGATTGTTCTGAATAATATAGAGGAAAACCGATTTGAGTAGACCTTTTCACAAATTTTTCCTAATACTGGTAAACGCGAAATCGATCGGCTGATACTTGCTATTATCTACGGGATCTTGCTTCTTAAAAATAGGTAGTACATTGGCTTTCTTCCAATCGTCCGGGTATATTCCAGTATTAAAGCTCTTTTAAAGAGTATACTCAACGGACTGCGACAGTTTCAACTGTTCCCTTTAGCATGTTTATGCTAATCTCGTCGTGGCCAATCCTTTGTTTGTATTTAGTGATCTGATAATCTCGGTAATGTCCTGAACTTCGAAGTGGATGGATGACAGAGTATCTTGCCTTTTCGTTTGGAGGTCTGGAAGCGGCGAAGTTTCGTTGATAGTGCTGTTTTGGATAAATGTTTCGTTTAAAAGGGTTGCTTTTTCTAAGTCATCAGAGGTTAGATCAAGTGATTCGGAACTATCACCTCGATAGAGGAGTGGGCTACGTTATCATTAGTTTTGTCGAGTAAATTTCGAATTATATACCAAAAAATCCCTTTGGGTGGGGGCGTCAGACAATTTCTCTTGGATATTATCTTCATATATTTGTTTCGCGTGTTTTTTCGTATTATTACTTTCCAAAGTGTGATTCACTGGGATTTCCGGGGTTGATTATAAACGAAAACTTCACAAGTGAATTATGCAATGAACAATTGTGTCATGCATCCGTGCGCGCAAACGAAGACGCTTTGCCGTGGATATAAAGGGGACTTCATTGTTTTTTTGTTTTTTAACCCTTTACCTAAATTGAAAAGCAGACTACACTTGCCAAAACAATTCTTGAATAGCTATTATTTTGATTTTTTGTCACAAAAACATAGGTTATGACCCCTCATTGGAACGAACTCGACGGGCTCGTTCCAATGAGGGGTCATAACCTATGTTTTTGAGAAAAAAAGGAAAAAAATAATGAAAATTAATTGACGATTTTTGAGAATAGCGCTGGCCGTTACGTTAGGTAAAGGGTTAAATAATATAATTATCGTTAATAATGAAAAGTAATAAACAGAGTAATCGCTTGACTGGACTGGTTACGTGAAATAATTCATTCGATGCGAGGGACTATATTGTAAAACACTCGGGACTATATTGTAAAACACTCGTGCGCATTCGCGCACTCGTGTTTGTACAACGTCCCTCACCTCTAATGAATTATTTCACGTAACCGGTCCAGTCAAGCGATTACTCTCTATTTATTCACTCTATTAAGTGAATGCTTGTAAGAATTGCAATGTTACGTTTTCTTTGAGTTCAGACCTTTCTTCTTAGACGGTCTCTACGTCTAATTTCAAGGCGGAGTTCGGAACTAAACCACGGTGTATCATTGGTATGTACTTGAACTGTTGATTTGGGGACTGTGTTATTCATTATTTCCATAAAAAGTTCGCAGAAAATCTTTGGGGATATATTAACAGCATCGTGGTTTCCAATTAATTCTTTCCAGTCTTTCTGGCTTATTATTTCGTTTGCCTTTGCAAAATCTGCTTTTTTATAATTATGGATCGTGCGAGGAAATACTTGCCTATTTTGAGTATTAAATGAGACATAGACTGCGTAGTGATCGGACAACCCTAGATCAAGTATGTCCGCCTCTTGTGAGATCACGGAATCGCTGGTGAGTATGGCATCTAGAAGGGTTTGGGAGGACTATGTAACTCTAGTTGGCGTGACGATAAGATTTCGAGGATTGTAGCGATGTAAAATTTCATTCACCTTTGGTTGTGGATTATTAACATCAGAGTTGAGATTCCCAACTATTTGATAGACTGGTTTATATCCAGAGCGTTTTCAATGGAAACATCGAGCAGATTCCAATAGTCCGGATCACAAACTGTTGGGATCGGTAGGTCACTGCTATCATTAACTTACTAGACGTCGACTAAATCTCAAACCACATTATTGCATTATCGAATTCTAACTCTGTCTTTCGATTATAGACAAGTTTCTCAGAGAAATAGGTCGTATATATATACATACATTAAGGGGGCATGCACATTAGGGAGACTTATTCGAGTCTCCTTGATAATTTAGTCTTCAATTGTGACTTTTCACATTAATTTTTATTTTCAGTTTTGAGTCTCTGGTATTCATATGAACAATATGTTTTATTTTATGCACCCGTTGCCAAATCCATACCTGCACACAAACCACCAGAGAGTGATGACAATTTGATATGCTATATGTTTACTTACTAAAAACAGACATTAAGTCGACATTCAATTAAAGGTATTTTTTTTCTTTTTTCGGGCGATATGTTTTAATTGTAAGATAACGTAGTGGCCGACAATATACTAAAAACCATCTCACAAAAATAATAGAGCTGTCCTTTAAAATCATAAGATATATTTGATAATCGTTTTTTATGTGTTCATTTTCATAAAATTGTCGAGGTGTTAGGTTACGTGGTAAAAAATGTACCTTACGGGTACTCCCATATATATACAAGTTGATCAAAGCTTTCCCAATGTTTTCTTGTTTTGTTTTTGTATTAAGTTATCTATTTTTCTTTACTTGCTATAAAAACAGTCATGGAGCTTTCAATCAGTCGAAGCTACTTGAAACCAATAATAAGAAGAAGATGCAGAATCTCTCTCCCTCCCACTCTTGCTCTCTCTGTGTCTCTACCTCTCTCAATTACCCTCTCTCACCCCTCTCTATCACACTCGCTCTCTTCCTTCCTCCATGTATGAGCAGAAAAAAGTGATTTTTTGCACTGCCTGTATATTTGTCCTTGTAAATTTATTTTACATCCATTAAACTTTAAACCCTTGTATTCAAAGAAATCGTCGCTATGATATAAATGATTCTGTATTCAACGGGTGATATACAAGCCGGAACTTTTTTACCACAGTTTAGTTGCGCTTCGAAACGTTTCCAAATTTCGTTATACAATAATCGACGGTCTGTCACATAGTGTGAAAATGAAAACGTCCAAAGCAAAATAAAGTCGGTTCACAAAAAATTAGCCAAAAATGAGATAATATTTTTAAAAAACCCAATCATTTCCAACCAGAACATTAACCCAGTCCCGTGGCCGTATCGTTTTGTGGATCCCATTATATCTGAATTGGTCAACTTTATTTCGGTAAATCTTCGTACATCTTGAGAGGCTTCGAACTTCTTTTAAAAATGTTTCTCCCAGCTGTTTTGCAAATCTGCACAAATTTGTACTTATATTTTTTCTAACAGTAATAGCCACCAAATGGTTAGGCGTGAATGGGCACCATTCACGCTTAACCATTTGGTGGCGATTACTGTTAGTAAACAGCGATAGGAATTTCAACAAACGCTGGTTCCGAAAAGGTTGTTTTGCTTTTTTATCGATCCATATGATCAGTACAGCTTCAGTCAAAACAACCTCTTCACCTTTGGGTTTAATTATCGGAATTAAAATTTGTTTATTTAAATGAATTGTAATGCATGGGTTGTGTAATAAACACAGAACGCGATGTGTGTTTGAATCGGTGGGTGTTTTACATAACGAGTTGCAATGGCGTAGTCATACATACGAGAGGCGTAGGCTCAAGCGAAATATGATTACGCCATTCCAACTAGTTATGATGATCTGGTTTATTGCACCCGTTTTAAAAAATCATGTTTTTAGAAGCCCGGTGTGTGAAGTACGTCTGTATATCCCCCCTCTCTCTGACTCACCCTTTTACAGGCGCTCCCCCCTCGCTCCCGTTATCCCCCTTTCTTCAAGTGTTAAGTGCGTTGGGTTATATTTTGGTGGTCAAGACTCCCCTCCCCCAATATGTGATTTTTTGCTATGCGTGTCTATTTGTCTATAAATATCTTAAACAAACCCTTATCATAAGAATCAAACGATCTCTCACTGGAATGAGCTAACCAAACTCCTTTCGATATGGAGAGGTTGGGGTGGGGGAGCACATTATATGGTTTATTGAACCAGTTTAAACAAACCCCTGTATTTACATGTAGATGCCCAGTTTGTGAATTACGAAGTGTGGCTCTCTGTATGAGTATGTGCGAGTATGTGTGTCCAGAGGCGATGATAGGTTATATGTTGTCCTGACTCAAAACCTATTTGAGCTTATTTACCATGTCTTTTCGAATAAGTTCCGCGAAAAAGTTTCATTGGAATAAGCCAGCTGAACTCGTCGTATGCATCCGTGGCTGCTATCAGGGGAGTTACTAACCTAACGACTAACAAATTCTCTCCTGGACCCCATTCATCTATAAAGCCCTTCCTCCTCCCACCCAACAACACCCGCCTAGGAACAGAGGTTCCTAAAGACGAGGGACAGTCAAAGGCTGCTTGGGTCAACCAGGCCAGAGGTGGCCACGTCATGCGCATCCCTGGCTACTGCCATGATGTCTAACCAACGACCGACCACTAAACCGTGAAACGCCCCTCCCCCCTGACACGACCGCCAGACTAAACACCATTAAGCCACACGGCTACTATACAACTGCCACTCGCCAAAGGTAATGAAACAGGTTTTTTGAGCGACTCACTAACAACCACCCTTTTCACTACAACCTCCCCTTTCTGGACAGGACAGGCTCCTATATTATCATCTAAGAGACAGCGCGGGGCGCACAATGCACCTGTCAAGAAAACATCTAAGAACAAGACACCCGGTACGGCATTGAAACATTAACCTGTATTGGGCTGGGACGAAGAAGCAAAGACTCAAGAAGCGATGCGGGGCGCACAATGCTCCTGCCAGCAAAACACCTTGAATCAAGACTCTCGATACAGCATTGAAACATTAGTCTGCACCCGGACGGGACGAGGAATCGGAGATAATAGTTTCGTTCTCGAGTTCTATGTAAATGAAAAGACTAAAGTACACACTCCTTAACATTGACATTATAACAATAATACACGTTATACACCGTATTCTAATTAGTCTATGTGAAACACACAGACTATTGTTTTTGTACGGTTTCTTTTTCTCTTTTTCTTTTTTTTCTTCTTCTTCTCTTGTCTTCTGTCTTCTCATCACTTTTTTGTTCGCAAGATAACTCAAAAACGAATTGCCCTATCTCATTGATTTTTGGCTTGCTGATAGACAGTCACAAGTTCTCGGCCACCTATGTTTTTCAGAGTCCTGGGGCATTAGTGGTGTATGTAGGGGTGTTTTGAAAGTGGGTCACGCCCATATCTCTGGTGTGGTATGACGTATGGACCTGGGACCAACACCAAAGGAGTCGACACTCGATGGAGATTCAAACTATGGGTCATGGTCACGGAGGTCACCTAGGGATCATTAAGTGCATTTTTCATAATTGCTTGAAATCACATTTTTGACCCCCTAAAGCATTCCTGACGTCCAAACATGCATTTTGACGTAAAAAAGTGAACGTGGCCAAAAGTTTTGAAAGTGGGTCACGCTCATATCTCAAGCATGGTATGATGAATGACCTGGGACTAACACCAAGTGAGTCGACACTTGACGGAGATTCAAAATATGGGTCAAGGTCACGGAGGTCACCTAGGGGTCATTGAGTGCATTTTTCATAATTTCTGAAAATCACGTGGGATGGATTGGTGTGTGGTTTTCTGGAAACGCCTGTAACATTTATAAATTAATAAAATAATTAAATGATCTGTTTTTAACCCTCTTAAATCTTCAATGTGAGTACAAACACCTTTAATATAACATGGCTGCAGAGTGTTTGTTGCTTTCTTTTCTGTAACATTTAGTTCTATGCAGAATGGGGCACCTTTTTAGCGTGCTTCCAAAGTAAGAGCATTCTTAATCCCTTACCCAACATAATGACGAAAACCGGCCAGCGTTTTTCACAGAAATGTCTACTCAGTTTTAATTACTTTTTCATTTTTGCTTGAAAAACATAGCTTATGACACCTCATTGGAATGAGCTGATTTTTTAAAGGATTATGTATTTATTGGTGTTTAATCTCACATAATTTCTGCACAATGGCCAACCATAACCACGCCAGTTTTACGGGTGGAGGAAGCCGGGGCAGGGTTAGCATTGGTTGAAGACAAGCGCACCATTGATATGCAGTACGCCTTAGTACACAGTGTCACCGTGCCCCCACGTGGGCAATGGGGTGAAGTGTCTTGCCCAAGGTGGGATTCGACTTCTGGGCTCGAAGCCTGCACCTCTATCAACTGAGCCACCGCGCCCCTTTCAAAGGATTAAAATGGAGTATTTAAAGGGGTATTTTAACCCTCTCAAAATCTTGATATGGGTCCAACAAATTTCATTTTATGCAAAATCGACAATAATGAAAACCCTTTCCATTCTCACAATGTTGTTCTGAACACTCATGGGCATAGATGGGGACCTCGGAATTTTGCCAATGCCAATATGTCTTTCGATAGGCTATTGGGGGCCTTTAGTGCCCTTTTTACGTCGAAATTCCAACATTACTGAACTCTTTTACTCGCAATATATTTTCCAGAGGTACCATGTACCTTAACATTTTCTAGCTAATATGAATATATGCCATCAAATATGGCAGATCCGAAGTTGGTGGAGCCAATATTTGTAAAGTAGTTTATGCTCATACTTCAGGCTTGGTATGTCCCATAGACATGGAATCTATACCAAATGAGTTGAAACTTGCTGGAGGTTCAAAATGTGGCTCCCCCCAATGCGGTCAGCAAAGGGCATTAAGAGCATACTTTTCAGACCTATTAGGAATTGAATCTTATACCAAATAATGCAGTTTCGAAGATTATTCATGTATCTAATCATTCAAATAAACCGCAGAGCCAGTAGTGTAAATTTCTGATTCCTTGATCGAACCCTTTAAATAGTGTGCACATATATGTATTTTCTGGTTGCTTAGAAAATATGTTCTGATTTCTGTATGAATATCTGTAAATACTGTTAACGAAAACCCATTTCTGATTTGTTACTCACAAAAATAAGCCTCCATAAATTCTCTTTCTATATAGTTTCACACAGACTTGAATTTAGTGGACGCATTAAATTCTGTTTCTCTAGTTAGCCTATGTGAAACACACAGACTGTTGTTTTTGTACGGTTTCTTCTTTTTTTCTTCTTTTTCCTTTTTTTTCTTTTTCTTATTCTCCTGTCTTCTGTTTTCTTTGCACTTCTTGTCCGCACGATAACTCGAAAACGAATCGTCCGATCTCACTGATTTTTAGCAGGCTGATAGAAAATCACAAATTCTCGGCCACCTTTTCAGACTGCCGGGGCATTCGAGTTGTCCGCAGGGATATTGAAAGTGGATCACGTCCATATCTCAGGCATGGTATGACGTTTGGACCTGGGACCAACACCACATGAGCCGACACTTGATGGAGATTCCAAATATGGGTCAAGGTCACTGAGGTCACCCAGGGGTCATTGAGTGCATGTTTCAGAATTGCTGAAAATCACATTTTTTGACTTCAAAATGCTTTCCCGAAGTTAATACATGCATTTGTATACCAAAAAAGTGGGCGTAGCAAAAAAATTTGAAAGTGGGACATGCGCATATCTCAAGTTTGGTATGATGTATGGATCTAGAAGCAACACCAAATGAGTCGACACTCGATGGACATTCTAAATATGTGGTCACCCAGGGGTCATTGAGTGCATTTTTTAAAATTGCTAGGAAACCACATTTGTGAACCTCCTAAGGCATTCCCAAAATCCATACATGCATTTTTACATGAAAAAGTGGGCATGGCCCAAAATTTTGAAATTGGACGCACTCATCTCAAGCATGGTGTAAGGAATGGACCTGGATCCAACAACAAATGAGTCAACTCTCAGTGGGGGTTTAAAATATGGATTAAGGTCTCTGAGGTCAGCTTAGGGGCCACTGAGTGCACTTTTCAGAATTGTTAGAAAACACCCCCCCCCCCCCAATGCATTCCCTTGATTGAACCCTTTTTGCTCTTCACATATATGCCTTTTCTGGTTTCTTGGAAAAATTGATCCGATTCCTGAATGAATGTCTTTAGATACTGTTAACGAAAACCTTTTTTCTGATTTCTTTAAAACTATTTTATCTCCGAAGATAAGCCTTCAAAGTATTCTAATAACATTCATAGAAGGGATGCCGTGGCTCATTAGGTAGAGGTGAAGGCTGCAAACCGGGAGGTCCTCGGTTCGAATACCAGCTGCTGTTGTGTCCTTGGCATACTTCACCCCCATTGCCCACATGGGGGCATGGTGGCATTGTGCACAAACACGTACTGCACGTCGATGGTGTACTTGTTTTCAACCAATGCTAACCCTGCTTGTGTGGAGTCAGTCTGCCGGGGAGCCAGACAGTTGCTCACCATTGCTCTTTGGTTCTCTGAGAGTACTCCAGCATCCCCCTCCCGTAAAACTGTCCGACACAAGGTGACAGTGGCTGTCGTTAGTGTTGTTAAACCCAATAAATAAATAAATAATATTCATAGAAGGCATTCCTTGATGGTGTAGTTGTTATATTTGTGTCTTCTGTGCACTGTTTGCCAACACGATAATCTAATACAATCAATCCTATCCTAATGTTTTGTTATACTGGTAGACTGTACTTGCAAATGAGTTCACTGAAGAAGATAGCCATTATTTAAAACTTGATAGTATCTCTCATAAACAAAGATGTCAGAGAGATGCTGTAAATTTTACATGGAAAATCATTGTATATTTATTTAATATCATGTTACAAAATTAACCATGTTGAAAAAAACCCCTTTATATTGCAAAGCATTTTAAAAATTTATTAATTCTCAACCATAACTCAACAGGTTTCGGTATGGAGTGGTGTGTCACTTTCTCAATCACAATTATAAAGAAATGAAATGGAATATTTGAATGGTCTGTTTTTAATCCTCTTAATACTTCAGTGTGAGTACAAACACTCTTTATATAACTCAAGGCTGCAGAATGTTTTTACGCTTTCCTTTCTGTAACATTTAATTCTACATGGAATGCGACACCTTTCCAAATGTACCTTCCAAAGTAAAGCATTCTTAATCCTTTACCAAACATAACGGCGAAAACCAGCCAGCGCTATTCACTGAAATTTCCATTTAATTTTAATTATTTTTTCATTCTTGCTTGAAAAACATTGCTGATGACCTCTCATTGGAATGAGCTCCTTTTTAAAGAGTTAAAATGGAGTATTTAAGGGGATTATTTTAACCCTCTCAGTATCTTAATATGGGTTCCAAAAAAATTACTTTTGAAATGCAGGAATAATGATAACACATTCTGTTCTCACAATGTTACTCTAGAAATGCATGGGCTCTTGGGGGCCGTTTACGTCTACATTCCAACATTACTGAATTCTTTCAACTCGCAAAATACTTTCTAGGGGTATTATGTTCCTTAACATTTTCTTGGTAATATGAATATTTGCTATCATCTATAAACATAGCAGATCCAGATTTGGTGGCGCCAGTATTTTTATACTTCAGGTTTGGTATGACCTATAGACATGGGACCTACACCGAATGAACTGAAACCTTCTGGAGGTTCAAAATGTGGTCCACCTCAATGGGGGCATTAAGCGCATATTTTTCAGAACTACTGGGAATTGCATTTTATAACAGCTAATGCAATTTAGAAGATTATCCATATATCTCATCATTCAAATAATTGGCAGAGCCAGTAATGTCAATCTCTGTTTCCTTGATAGAATCCTTTAAATGCTGTGCACATATATGCCTTTTCTTGTTTCTTATAAAAAATGTTCTGATTCCTGTATGACTATCTGTAAATACTACCGAAGAAAATCCGTTTCTGATTTGTTTAAAAAATATTTTACTCCCGAAAATAAGCCCCCATAAATTCTCTTTCTACATAGTTTTTTTCCTGATACTTTAACACTTTTCACACAGACTTAATTTTCTTCTTCTTCTTCTTCTTCTTCTTCTTCTTCTTCTTCTTCTTCTTCTTCTTCTTCTTCCCCTGTCTGCTGTCTTCTATGCACCTCCTTGTCCGCACGATAACTCGAAAACGAATTGTCCTATCTTGTTGATTTTTGACAGACTGATAGAAAATCGCAACTTCTCGGCCACCTATGTTTTTCAGATTCCCTGGGCATTAAAGGTGTCCGTAGGGGTGTTTTGAAAGTGGGTCACGCCCGTATGTCAGGCGCGGTATGACGTTTGGACTAAAACCACAAGAGTCGACACTCGATGGAGATTCAAAATATGGGTCAAGGTCACTGAGGTCACCCAGGGATCATTTAGTGCATTTTTCAGAATTGTTGGAAATCACATTTTTTGACACCAAAATGCTTTCTCCGAAACTCGTACATGCATTTTTACACGAAAAAAGTGGGCGTGCCCCAAAATTTTGAAAGTGGGTCACGCTCATATCTCAAGCATGGTATGACGTATGGACCTAGGACCTATTAATACCAAATGAGTCGACACTCAATGAAGATTCAAAATATGGGTCAAGGTCACTGAGGTCACCCAGATGTCATTTAGTGCATTTCTCAGAATTGCTGGAAGCCACATTTTGAATCCCTAATGCATTCCCAAGGGGAGCGCGGTGGCTCAGTAGGTAGAGATGCAGGCTGCAAGCCGAGAGGTCCTCGGTTCGAATCCCACCTGCGGCAACCGCGTTGTGTCCTTGGGCAAGACACTTCATCCTCATTGCCCGTGTGGGGGCACGATGACGCCGTGTACCAAGGCGTACTGCACGTCGATGGTACGCATGTCTTCAACCAATCTAACCATGCCTGTTCCGCAGTGCGGAGTTACGATGTTGGGGAGCTGGCAGCTGCTCGTCGGTGGTTCTCTCCGGGTACTCCGGCTTCCTCCACCCATCAAACTGTCACGGTCATGATTAGCCATTGTGCATAACTATGTGACCTTAAACATCAATAAATAAATAAATAAATAAATAAATAAATAAATGCATTCCCAAAACCCATACATGCATTTGTACATGAAAAAAGTGGGCGTGCCAAAAATATTGAAAGTGGACACACTCATTTCAAGCATGGTGTGATGAATGGACCAGGGCCCAACAACAAATGAGGCTACCGTCGGGGGGGGGGGGGTGGTAGTAGTATAGATGCGAGAATCATGCTCCATTGCCCGGACCCGCCATGACCCACACCCCGGCACACTGACCTCGAGGTCATGGATCCCGGACCTCAGACCCCGACGTGCAAATCCGTTAGGCCTCCCCTCTTCCCCTTCAATCCTAGGCCTAGGCTATTTTTAGGCGCCCCATGCCCTACCCGCCCTGTATGTACCCTATTGTTTAGGCTATCCCTCCCAAAGCCCATTTTAGGACCCTCCAAAGGAACCCAGGCTAAGTATAGCCCATTTAGGCTTTCCCCACCTTGTTTTGGCTTTCCCTATATGTGGCCACCTCCTCCCCAAAACCCAGTCCCTTCCCACCAATGCCCTGGACTGTTCCTCCCCCTTCCCAAGGCTAGCCCAAAGTTTGGGGACTTCCCAACTGAGGCGTCCAATGAGTACTAACAAAGGGTTCCCCCTCCCCTTCGCTCACACGTAAATTTCGAGCTCTTTTGGTGTATCTAAGGTAAATGTTATCAAGGACATGTACATGTAACTACAAACTAAAATATTAATTTGAAGACTACCTGGTTTGTTTAGACATGTCATAATGGAATTAAGATAGAGAACACCTGGTTTTTGTCTATGTATTGCATAGATAAAGGTGATTAAGGTAGAGGGAACTTTTGTTTACAAGAAGAAATGATAGTGTCACGTTGTATAGTTATGCAAATAGATAAGAGACAACTGTTATGTTTGATTATGTCATAGATAAAGGTATTATGATAAAGGTCTCCTTTGTTTACAAGAAGCTTAATATGACAAAGACCATGTACAATGTTTGATTATGTCAAAGATAAGATGGTGTCACGTCGCAGGTCTTTGATAACCCAGTAAGATCGCGGCGGTGTCTGATTGGTCAAACAGTTGTCCAATCAGATCATTCCACCCTTCGGCAAGTTCCATGGGACCAATAGATAAGCGTGCTATAAACTTATCCCACTCAGGCGTTTTCTGATTTGAGGGTCACATGTCCAAAATATGCTTGCTTTCACGAGCAATTGTAGCACATGTTTCGTGAACACATGGTGATTATAAAATCATAAAATCGAGACTTATTAATGTCCGAAACCTATGCTACGTTCCTGTGTGTGTGACAGGATGGGGTGGGGTGGGGGGGGGGGGATCTTTCTGATATTGGTACCTGGGGGATTTAGTCTGCCACTATACGCAGTGAATTAGAGACTGAGCCATTTCGTAATAAAATGCTCAAGACACGAAACAAGCAGAACAAGATTTCTTTGAGCATCTGATGATGTGATGTGACAAGAGAATAGTAGACAGATGAGTAAATGGAAATATGGGAGATAAAGCATGTATGGTCTTCAGAAATATATAAAATGGAGAGACACAGGGTATTATAAATAATTTGTTTCGTATTGTTAAGGATCTTTCTTATATGGTCATCGGGGAGATAGAGAATGGTGGAGTCCGGGGTAGTATAAATAATTTGGTCCGTATTGCAGGGAAAAACATCTTTCTGATATTAGTTATAGGTAGGACCTTGGGTGGGGGGG
This sequence comes from Pictodentalium vernedei, assembly GCA_031216915.1. Lineage (NCBI taxonomy): Eukaryota > Metazoa > Mollusca > Scaphopoda > Dentaliida > Dentaliidae > Pictodentalium > Pictodentalium vernedei. The sequence goes on along the minus strand of CM062296.1, from coordinate 192,145,942 downwards.
GGGGGGGGGGTGGAAGGTAAATCGGACACTATACAGAGTGAAGGACTACCCGGAAGAGTTCTAAATAAAATGTTCAAGATTCGAAAGAGGCGGAAAAATGTGTTCAGACTCTAATGGTGTGATGGGAGAAGAGAATGGTAGACAGATAGATAAATGAAATACTGAGGAAAAAGTACGTATAGCAGACAGAGAGATAGAGAATGGAGGGATCCGGGATATTATAAATAATTTGTTCCGTATAGTAGGAAAAAGAAGAGGGGCGGGAGGGCACAGATTAAGTATCTAAACCGAACTTGCTTGCCTTCTTGAGAACCGCGGCAAATCAGCTGATGAACAAAGGCATATTATTACTATACAAACTCGCTGTTAATCACCGACATAAGTAAATGGAATTATTTTTGTATTGGCATTTCTTTGTCCGCATAGTTTATAGGGTTGGGCAAAGTAAATTACACAATTAACGCATAGGTTCAGTAACATGCGTGAATATGGCTCAACGAGAAGGGAGAGAAGATCGAGCGGCAATGGAGTTCTTAGATAATATAAATCCCCACTTCATGCAGACAAACAGAGGTATAACAAACTACGATCTTGTGCACATGTAACACTATCTGTTAAGACCATTACGGGTGGTGAATTGTTGGCGATAATACAAATTTAATGGTAGTTGCTTGCATTGTGTCTCACTGTGAACTATCTGATACAGCTACTTGAAAAGACAATTGCCAACTGCCTTTCCAACTCCGTCTTACGCTATTCAGTTTTATAACTTCCTGCCTCGTCCAATCTATTATTAAACATAGTGTGTTTCTCTTATTGGTGTGAAAACATGACGTTTGAGACGGTTTTGTGGAACTCCCGCACAATTGCATGAGATATAATGCTTTGAACATCACGAGGGAAACAAATGCTAATGTTGGCAATAATAAAATAAAATTGTATTTTGTTTTATTCCTTGACTGGTGTGCTTCCACACGAGCACATAAAATGTGACAAGATTATTTGTCGCGCAAATGTGTTGGGAAGGGCAATACACTCGGATTTGTCGCAAAGAAGTTGACCAGGAATTCCTACGCGCAATTAAGCCTAAATAAGCGCACAGTAGTTTTAACTGTATTTATTTCAAACATGTTAAGAAGTCTTCCTAATGTCTAATTATGGGAATATATCAATCACGTATTTCGCTCAAAGTCTCCCTTATGTAACATTAAGGCGACATATAAAAGCGATATTCCACTTCGTCTCGTTTTGCTGTTTGTTCCTTTCAAGCGGTCGTCTCAATATTATCATGATTGGACATATCGTATCGTGTTGCTTTACGGTTTAGTGTTAGTTGAACTGAATGCGAAACACGATTTTGTTTTCACAAGAAACGAGTACATTCAAAGTACAAAAACGCAGAAAATAAATTCTCAGCAGTGCACGCGCACGCACGCACGCACGGACGCACGCACGCACGCACGCACGCACGCACGCACGCACGCACGCACGCACGCACGCACGCACGCACGCACGCACGCACGCACGCACGCACGCACGCACGCACGCACGCACGCACGCACGCACGCACGCACGCACGCACGCACGCTCATTTACGCTCATTTACATCCCCATTACAAATACACACATACCCTACACACACAACTGAGGTTCCCGTTTCTACACACTGAAATAAAGCGATCCTACACACAAGCTCTACCAATACAAATTTCCTCTGGTGGAACACTGTAAAGTTAAATTCCCTCTTGACAGATCTGAAGCAATTTGACCTGTTTTAACTAAATACCATACTTTCCATTGTTGCGGAATAAAAGGAAAAGTTTATCGATCTATGATCGTCAAGTTTGATTTACCACGTTGTGATTACTGGGGGTTCTGTGAGGATCCACCAGCCCGTAGCGTTTTTGTGTTTCCTTACCAGACGACATCAGGCACAGACTCCAGATTCTGGGTTCAGTAACATCACGAACTTGTCGTGTACAGCACAACGAAGACCAGTTCCAAATTATCTACTATTTTATTAAGCTACACTATTAACATTACGACTAACCGTCGTTGTCTCTGGTTGGCATCAAATATATATTATTTATACAACAAAGTTCATACCTTCAACACAATGGCGGCATCCAGGTTTCTTCTTGTGGAGTTGATCAGCATACATCAGGAGCCCAGAGACAACTTGTCTAAGCTGTCAGAAATTGGTGCTTATATACACCAAATTTCTGATGCAATTCTTGGTGTATGTGACGACCGTCAGCATTTTCTTCCTGACCTCAAGGAAACTAAGGGAAAGTCCCCTGGCGTGGCGGTCGCCATTTTGTAGACTCTTATACTGCCATGCAGACTGTCGGTCAGTCTGCATGCAGTCCATGGGATCTCGGCTCGCAAATAGTTTTCCGCCGGGTGCCAGTTAACCGGCGGAATGTCCCGGGAACTGATGCAAAAATGAAACTCAGCGTCCCCAGTTCAATGGGGGGTTTCACCAGGTACAAGTTATGATTTGTTAGACAGTTCGAACACCAACATCCCAGTAATACTGCCGAATGTTATTGTCCCACCTGTCAACAAATCCTCAAATCTTACTGCTTGTTGACAATATTGGCTCGCAAAGAATGCCTGATATTGCCAACAGAAACATCTGGCGTGTACCCACAGAGTACGACTGTACTCTGGTCGCCAGTTTCATACAATTCCATGTAATTTAGTTGTCATGTTTAAATCTGTTCCAAAACTATGGAGGTCAGTTAAACAGTTAAATAAACTCGAGTCTATTGAATTCTCAAGCAAAGATCCCAAGAGCTCGAGCTTTTACCCGAGCTGACAAGTGTACTTAACCCCCTGTGGGCTCACTTTGCAACATTCCTCCCCAACCGAGGATCAAAACCCAGAGGGACTTGATCACTCAGAAAGGAAAACGATTTGCGAACGGACAACACAGGGTTAATGAACTGTGTCCATTCCAAGGACAGGGAGCGGATGCCGCGCCCAATTCCAAAAGTCCCCATTTTCCTCATCTCCCCATGAAAACCAAGGTAACATTTAAAATCGTGTTCTCATTAAAATTATATCCCCACAATATAAACTTATTAATTATCTGTGCATCAGTACCGAGGAACATAGTCTACTCACACATGACCAAAGAGTAGTTTCTCATATTGGCACCAGGTCGAATTCGTGAGGTTTCAAACGCTCCCCCAACTTCACATCCATGTGACATGTTTTCGACTGCGAGGCCATATCGACCCACGTCTGTCCACAGACGAGGTGAACGATTGCTTTACAGTGAGGACATTCATAAGCAAAAGCTTCGCCATGAATATCCTCCAAACAAACACAACAATGCCTGGTTTTTGTGGTCGTCGAGTGCTTACTTTAATAATTGGTATGGGGGTTGAGCTTTCTCCCACTCCAATGTTTCAAAAACATTCCAGTGTTCTGAGCTCAACTCCACATACGTTGGGTGACAAGCAATGAACTTCACAACCTCGTGTAGTTCAATGCTTCGGAATGGCCGTATACAGTGAGCTCCATCCATATAGTAGCGGCCAGTCCAGGACAAGTCATTCCAGTACCTGATCACCTTTTCGGGGCAGCCGGCTGGCTGACCTACTCGTCGGTCACCAGTCAACCACAAACACTCGGCTTCTTCTGCATCGCGGCCACCGGTTTGGCTCACATGCAAGTGTGGAAAGACATAATCGTCTTCGGTTATCAAATACCAGAGATGTACTTCATAACGTCATACGCTAACACTGTTAATGGCTGTCTCAAAGAACATCTCATCCCAGAACCGGAGCAAACGCTGTCCCATTCGACCCATTCGAAGCAATGATTTTGTTTCGTGTGAACCCTCAAGGGCTTGCAGTTGTTGAACGAAATAGTAAATTTTCGCTTTCATTTACATTTACAGCGGGTACCGATGCCATTTCACTTGTTTGAAACCCTACACTAATAAATTATTTTAATACTAATATCAGACATTCTAACTACAAAAAGAAACTACCAAATGATTATAATATTTAAACTTATATAAATAAAACTAACTGAATCGTCACTTAAACCAATGCACTCACTCCCGTGGGTATATGTGCTTCCAGTACCCTCCTTGACAGTCAAGTCACACACGTACTAGTTTTGAGATTGTCTTATATGTGGTACTGGTGAGTACTTATCTAAACCCTGCCGGATTCCCCACTTTTAGATTCTGTAAACTTTTTTCTTTTACTTTTAAACCAAAAGACGTTCAGTATTTGTTTACAGAGGATCAAAAAGACAACCGCACACGACCGCAATTACTATTGGGTTTTCTCCACAGTCTGCAGAATGTTACTAACAGACTTTGGAAGAACTCCAGTAGAAATATTCGCAATAGCTATCATTAGTCTTCTTCCCCCTCCCAATCGAGGGCACTACCAAATTCTCTAAAATGTCTCCGGATCCACCAATTATCCACTCCGGGAATTATAGTTAACTGGAGACGAGGATTTACGTATTCTCGTCCCGACCAGCAAGGGTGTTTCCATTTAAACAACAGTGTGAACGTCAGTACACCCCAGGAAGAAGCTTCCACTTCCCGTCGATGTACTATCGACATACTTATTGTGAGTAGGAAGAATCTTTCACTGTAATATTGATTATAAAATAGTTCCAAAAATTTGATTTCTTCCAAAATATATTTCTTTTCCATCTGGGGATACTGGATTTGGAACACTCGATGTTCCATGGGCCATTTAACTCTATCTGGAATGGATTGGGCATACAATAGACGTCGACATCCAGAGACTACTTGCTCAGAATAGCCCCTGGCATCACGAAGCTTATGCCTTATCATTCCCTCGATCTCTGCTCTGGTTAAACTACCTGAAAGGTCGGTAGCCATTGTTCGAGCATATGATTGTCGAGCTCTCCATGCTCGGGCGTAACTGTCTTCACCACTATTCTCTGCTTCCGCCATCTTATAACTAAAGAAATTAAACACAATATACTCAAAAATAAGAATCAAAATAACAATAAAATCTCAAGGAACAAAATCCCTTCACTGTTAGGATTTCACCATCAAAGTTCTTTAACTGGTTTTATTTACAACTCTCGCATTTGAGATGGCACGATGTAGGATCGGTAAATGGTATTAGGTCCCATCCTAAAATTAAAAATACCACCATCAAAATCAGGATGGGTAACTGTGTACAACACATAATACTGATTATGTCTCGGAAGTCCACTGGACCTAAAACGAGCTCGTCGTCGAGCTCTCCAATTAAGAAATCTTCCCCATGGGTTACACCTTTCTATGTGTCTTCTTACACCCCACATCTGATGAACTAAACGGTTTACCATTATTTTATGACTGTGATAATGTCATTCAAAATATCGTCCTGCACATACTAAATCTGGACAATTGAAGATACGCAAAATTCGAGAACGGCATTTAAACAGAATGTGGGTTGGACAAGCAGAATCATACCAATAAACTATATCTCGTTCAATTTCAATTGTGACTGCAATATTTTGAAAATCATAGTAAACACATCCGAAGGTATCCTCGGATGTGAAAGCACGATGAGTTTGAAAATATCTTAGTTCATAAGTATTTGGTTGAACCACACTATTTATAACTGCAGATCTTCGGCCTGTTCGAGGACAAACGGCAGGGAGAGGTTCACCATTGTTCATATATTCATAAGCAGCATATTTCCAGGGTAATGAGTACACAGTGTCTACAAAGAGAGTGACAGAAAGTTCTTCATGATCACTCAGTTGATGTTCTGCCTCCTCATCTGTTTGACCCCTACAATGATGCTCTGTACCAATTGTTTCACTTTCGTCAGTATCTACTGTTTCACTACTACTTGAGTCACTCATTGTAATCACTGAAAACACAAATAATATTGTTCAACGTTAGTTCATTAGTTAATTTAAATTAATAGTCGTCAGAGTATTGTCTCGCATTCGTAAGTTTGCACATTCTTCTCCAGTATTTACGTCATAGTTCACTGTTGTGTATAACTGAGAAGGAGACGAGGACGTTTGAGGTTGGTCCTGTCTCACTTTTGTCATTGAGTCTCGATGTTTTACAAATTGTTTCATGATTATCACGATTTCATCTGAAGGTGGTGTCATAGGTCGTGTAGTGGTTGTTGGTTGTCTCATAGTCGTATATAAAGGATCATCATCATCATTAAATGCAACATTAGACATTTCACATACATCAGCAGAAAAAAATAGAATTTCGCTTCCATTTATTCTAAAAATGTAAGATAATGTTATGCAACTTAATATGGCCTTGTGCCTTAATAATCTTATCAATAAGTATATCCCCAAGATCAGAAACATACATCCCACAAAATAGGCCCACTTTGGTACTTCAAATGGTTCTATCGGGTTAACTGTAGTTTATCTAGTTCACTTAGTAGGTTATCCATTTTTAATTCATCTAAATGTTTAATAGATTTCGGAATCGCAAAATTTGTTATGTTCACCTTGTTGAACACAGGTTGCCAAACTTGTTGTCGAGTCAACAATAAATTGGGCAAGACTGTATTCGATACTAAATGATACATGATGTTATCGTGGCAATGAAAATAACTATTCAACAATAATTGTCCACTTGTGGCAATACATAATGGATTCAATTCTAAGATACAAATTGACGGCATGATTCGATGTGGTTCGGGATTCTTACGTCTTGGAACGTAAATGAGAATCGCAATGCCACATCAGCAGTGATGTACCAAAGACCTTCCTCAATACGTGTCGCAAAAGGTAAATCCATATTTAATTTAACATCGGTCATAAAAAATTTCTTTATTTCGGGTTTCATATTAAAAAATAATGCCAACAAGCAAGTAGAAGTTGTATGTATAGTTCTGACTGCACGTCACAATGGGCACAACAATTTCTTATCATCTATACAATCATCATGACCTAATTCCAGTATATATCGGGTTCTTTGTTTGCCAACTAGTAATATATCGGCTTCAAGTCGATAAATAGCTACCATTTTATTTGCACTATGGGATGCCTTTTTACTTACATTCATGAATGGGATGGGCAAGGCTTGTACTTTGAAAATTTCAAACTGAAATTTGGTGTCAATCAATGGAACTTTCACTAGAATGACTAATCTATCATCGACAAACATTGTTGCTGTTGTCAATAAATGATAGTATTGACATAACTTCTTCCGAAGTTTCAATGGAAGTTGGGTGTGTTCGTCAAGCCTATCCTGAATGCTCGTTAATACCAAAGTCAATAAGGTAGGACTGATGACCCCGGGCGATAATTTTTCATCTGCAAGCACATCCATTTGCTCATGCAGATCATCCATATAATTTTCTGTGGTGATTAACATTAATTCAATTTGAGTTAATACTGTTTTCAATTGATGAAAGGCCTGTACATAATGCTCTAAAAGAGTTAATCGATTTTCAAGCCCTTGTAATACCAATTCCACTTGGTCACGAAAAAGCGATACTACTCGCGTTAAATTTACCATAAATTCTCTATTCTCTTGTACAGCATGATACGATAATTTTATTAAACTTAAACTTAGTTTCTGAACATGTTGTATCATTGCCTGATTTACAGATAAACGTCCTAAATTATCTTTCATCCCTTTCAAATCAGATCCAGTGGCTGTGCCAAATAGGAAACTCATTCCTTCACCTATGAAATTTGCTAAACCTCGCTTATTTCGAGATGAGGGTGTATGCCCTTTTAACTTGCGATAATCGTCCAGGTCCCCTTTTACTCATTCAAAACGATTATTTATAAACCTGACCTTCTGGTACATATCCACAAATATCGAATGTAATGCAAGATTAAAAGTATTATTTTCAGTCATGTTTCTATTTTGTTCATAGATATTTCTGAAAGTTACATCGAGTTCCTGATAAAATTGATTCACAAAGCGTATGTTATGGTCCACTCTCTGCATGTAGTAGATAAATGGCTCCACTTCTGCCACAAACATGGCTGTCCATTCACTGTTAACCATATAAATTTCTTTTACCTTTGTAAAGATGACATTATTTCAGATTATGGTATTCATGCTATCTGTTAATGTCAATGTCAATAAACTTCCCATGAACCAAATCAATAACATCTTGCTCCTACAATGAGAAGGAAGACACGGATTAGCATCATGAGTGATTCTCAAAACTGAGTTCCAATTTACTCTCTCATTTTACGGCCGGTCAGTAAAACTCGAGAAATTTTACCACACAGATAAATCGCCAAACTGGTTGTGCAGGCCAGCAAACGACTTCACCATGTTACTTTCTAGTCAAATTATAAGTCAATATACTTTAGTCTCTCATGACGTATATCCTATCCTCCCTCGTAGTCATACAGCATTTTTATTGTATTCTTACTTTAGTCCTGGGTGCTCCAGGGTTGATAATCTATTCTACGAATTTCTTGCCATCCACTCTCTCTAAGGGTGGAGTGAATATTTTCAATCAAATTACCAATTTGTGTTCCATTGGACGTTCATACAGTGGCCTGTACATCTGTCGCTTGGCTCTTCCTTTTATTTCTTTGATTAATACTACAGTCAGAGAAATACTCTAACTCAGAATTAGAGGTTTCTACTTGTGATTCTACGTTTAACATTTCTACTTCTACCGGCTCCTGTGCCAATGTAGAAGTTTGAGAAGCTTGAGCTGCTTCCTTCTGGTCGTGGTATTGTCATAATTGATGATGTAATTCTTCAATGGGTATTCCTTCCTCTTTGGAAGATGAATTTTGTCTGACTTGTCATTTTTCTCGGATTAGAGGAGCCATAGGTATAGGCTCCTCCTCATCCCTACTACTACTGCTTTCTTTCTCTGCTTGGGGTGCCACATATCTTAAGTGACATTTCACTCTCACTAGTTCAGGCATTTCCCACTCCTGTGGAGCCAAACTTGATCTCTGATCTTGTAGCTTACAGGTCCAGTCTTTTCAATGACACGAAATGGGTACTCCCAAGATGTTTCTGTTTTTCTACTCACTTCTGTTGTGTTTTTTGTTGTCTCACAAATGCTTTATATTGTTCTTGTAAAGCTATTTTGTGGGCTTCTTCTCCCACATATTTTTGTCTGGTTTTTAAACTGCATCTAATGGGAGAACCACATCTCTGGCATATAGCAAATAATAGGGCAAGAACCCAGAGGACTCGCTTCCATTAAATCTGAAAGCTGCCAATGATTGATTCAAGAATAAGTCCCAGGTCTCCAATTCTTTGTGAGACATTTTTGCCAAAACATTATTCAAAGTCTGATGGAAACGTTCGACCTTCCCATTGGATTGGGGGTGATGGTGATAGTAAGACATTTTCACATGATGAATCTTTAATTGTTCAGTCAAATATCTTATTATCTCACTGTAGTTCTCTGATCCATATCAGTTAAAAGTTCAAGTGGACAGTCAAATCTTGGGAAAATTTGGTCAGTCAACAAATTTGCAACTGTTTCTGCTCATTTATCAGGTACTGCAAATGCTTCAGGCCATCCTGAGTACAAATCAATGAAAGTAACTATGTACTTATTTCCCAATAAAGTAGTTGGAAAAGGTCCACTCATATCCAAAGCAATCTTAGCAAATGAATAAGGTGGTCTATCTGCTTCTTGCATAGGTAATGTAACTCTTTTTGTGCTTCTTGCCCTACATGTAAGGCATTTTTCAACATATTGGTATATGTTTTTTGTATAAATCAGGCCAATAATATTTCCTACTAATATTCCAGTACACTTTATCTATTCCCAAATGTCTTAAGTCATCATGGTATTGTCTTAGTATGTCACCCTGTAAGTGTTCAGGTATGTATAACCTCACCGTGGGGTTGTTGTCAGTAGCACTTATGTAGTATAATATTCCCCCTACCATCAAATACCTACTACTTATGTTAGCTGGGGTATTATCACTTAAGTATTTCTTTTGTACTTCCATTAGTCAAGCACCTTTTTCTTGCTCCACTTTCATGTCTAGATTTTTAAAATTTATTTCTTCAGGTTCCATAGGGGAACCTTGTTGTTCAATTGTGACATGTGCATATTGCTTAGGGTTAAGTCTATCATTATTTATTACTACTACCCTTAGTGTTTTCTCAGACTCTACTTGATCCATCTGGTAATCTGGATCTGCATTTGCTATCCCTTCAGGTAGCCTTGACAGCAAGTCAGCACAGGTGATTTGTTTTCTAGGTAAATATTCAATTTTGCAATTATAACTTCCTATTTTTAATGCCAACCTTTGAATTTTTGCATTATTTTGGGGTCGTTTCAACATGTATTGTAATGGAGCATGGTCTGTTTTAATAACAAACTGGGCTCCATGCAGATAATTGTCGAAATTGTCCAATGCATAAGATATAGCAAAAACTTCTTTTTCAAAGGTTGACCATTTCTGTTGGGTGTCACCTAATTTGTGTGACAAAACTACAATCAGTTTTTCATCTGGTGCACCTGGAATTTGACCTTCCTCACCTTCACAAGTTTCAGTTAATACAGCTCCCACACATGAATGAGATGCATCCGTATATAAGACGTAAGGGTTTCGTGGGTTGGGATATGAAAGATGTGCTACTTGTGTCAAGCTCTCCTTCAGGTATTCAAAAGCTTTTTGACGGGTTTCTTTCCAATGAAATCTTGCATGCTTTTTAGTCAGTCCTATCAATGGCTGTGCTATTTCACTAAAATTGGGTATAAATCTTTGATAGTAAGAAACCATCCCCATGAAAGTTCTAACCTCGGTCACAGTTTTTGGAGGTACTAATTTTCTTATGACCTCAACCTTTGTGGTTCAGGTTTGATACCATCTTGACTTATGACAAAGCCAAGATAAGCTGTTTCACTCTCAAAGAAGGTACACTTTTTAGTTTTAACTTGTGTTGTCTCAGTCAGTTAAATACTTGCTGTCACGATAGCCAGGGCCATAAAAACATGTCATATAAGATCCATGCTAGTTTATTACAAAATGATCTGGTAATGAATTATACAGATGATTTTACAAGTTCAACCTTCTGACCTCACTTCTATTTTTATTATTTTGTGTCTATGCTGCTTTCAGCTTTACATCTAACACCCCAACTAAGCATACTGTTCACTATAAGGATTATTCCTCTAAACTGAGTAGCACTAAATACTTCAAGGATAAAATCTTTATATGGCACCAAGCATTTCATCACAAAGCATTTTAGCACAAAGCATTTCAGCACAAAGCTTTTTAGTAGAAAAGTACTTCAGCACAAAGCAATTCAGCACAAAGCATTTCAGCACAAAGCATTTTAGTAGAAAAGTACTTTAGCACAAAGCAATTCAGCACAAAGCATTTTAGTAGGAAAGCACTTTAGCAGAAAGCAATTCAGCACTAAGCTTTTCATAATATATGGCACAAAGCATTGTAGTGAAAAGCGTTTATAATTGGCACTAAGCTATCATGACGTTGGAGCAAAGGATGACATGACAACCACATTCCTCTAAGTGCAACCAGGATCTATCAACACCCATAATGGCCACAGAGTCTACAAAGTCCTATCAAGACATAGGGGTCACAACTTTCCAATATCCCCTCCAATGTTTCTGATGCTTCAATTTAATTTACATCTTTCCACATCAAGTCAGTTCCCCACAATGAATCACCAAAAGCTGGCTTGACCCATAATACAAATTGATTCACACACAAACTTCATGCAAGAGCACAATTCACTCTGTCCACACTGTCAGCTAATTAATTACACAGTCTAGTACACACACACACTCAAAGTTTCTTCCATAAGAGTGCATTAGCCAACAAACACAATATGAGCTGTGATAAAACAGAGATTAACCCCTTTCCAATATACACATACAGTAAACTGTGACACATCCCCTTTCTTTACAGAAAAAAAAATACAATTTTATTTATTTATTTTTTTTTCATTTTGTACTCAGAAAATCTGCTCCAATGTTGTCTGATCCTTTTATGGCATGTAATGTAAATCTATAGGGTTGTAAAGCTAACACCTATCTCATAACTCTGGCATTAGTCAATTTTGTTTGATTCATATAAATCAATGGGTGATTTGATCTGTCTCTACTATAAATTCAGTTCCATACAAATACATTTGGAATTTTGTAACACCCCACACTAATGCAAGACACTCTTTTTCTATAACTGAATATCTAGTTTCCCGGGGTAATAATTTTCTACTTGTATATGAAACTGGGAACAGTACTTGCTCACTTTCCTGTAAAGTACAGCTCCAACACCAGTGTCAGAGGCATCTGTTATAAGAATAAATGTCTTAGTCATGTCAGGCAATTTCAAAATAGGCTTGTTAATCAAGCACTCCTTCAACTTAACAAAAGCATTTTCCTGATTATCTCCCCATAAAATTTTATTGGGACTACCCTTCTTTGTTAAACCAGTTAAAGGAACTGCTTTGTCAGAAAAACCCTTAATATACCTCCGATAAAATCCCACTGTTCCAAGGAAAGCATGTAATTGTTTCTGGGATTCTGGCCCTTTGCCTGTGCTATTACACTAACCTTTTCTTCTACTGGCTGAATAGCATTCTCTCCAATACAATGCCCTAAGAATTCTAAATGTGTGTACCCAATGATACATTTACTAGGTGTCATGGTTAGGTTAGCTCTACTCAAGCTATGCAGTAAATCTCTCAATATCTCTAAATGAGTCTCCCAATCATTTGAATAGACGAGAATGTCATCTATAAAATTTTCCACATTTTCCATTCCATTAAGTAACTGTCGCATCATTCTCGAGAAGCCTGCTGAAGCCGTAACCAAACCAAAAGGCAATTTTTGAAAGTGGAATAAACCTAGCAGTGTAGAAAAGGCAGTTTTCTCTTTACTGTTTTTAGTGAAAAGTATCTGCCAGTAACCTTTACTAAGATCAAATTTTGACAAGAATTTGCTACCAGTCAATTTGGCAAAAATTTCTTCAGGATTTGGTATTGGCTCTGAATCAAATACTGTTATTCTATTTATTTTTCTGAAATCAATACAAAATCTAATTGTTTGATCAGGTTTCTTGACTAAAACTACTGGTGATAGACACGAAGTCTGTGAAGGCTCTATTACACCCATATCTAGCATGGCTCTAATTTCACTTTTCAAAGAATCCATCATTGCTAATGGGAGAGGTTATTGTTTAGTTCTTATCGGCACTGCAGATGTTAACTTTATATCATGTTCAATTAAGTTTGTTTCTCCTGGTATTTCTGTAATAACATGTTCATACCTATGTAACAATTCACTTACCTGTTGATGTTGCTCATGACTGAGATTAGGACCAATGTGTATATCATTAAATGACTCTACACTTAATACAAGGATTGGAGACTAAATATTCTTCCCCCACTTCACGACTTGTCTCATCTATCTCCTCATCAAATCTATCATGACCTACAAGCCCAACTGCCACACATTCAAGCAATGCACCACAACTACCCAAGGACATAGGCAATGTTACCTGATTCTCTGTTGGAAGTATTTCATCTCTACTTATATACTTTTTTAACAGATTAGCATGGTAAATTTTCACTTTTCCTTTCACCCTTATTTGATAGTCACATTTTCCTAACACACCAACCACCTCAAATGGTCCTTTCCACTGCATTAATAATTTGTTTCCATCAGTGGGAAGGAGAATCAAAACTTTCTCACCTGCTTTGAATTTTCTGTCCCTACTCTTTGCATTATAATACTTATGGTAATGTTTGCGCTGACTTTCTAATTCTTTCTGAGCCAATTCAAGTGTTTCCTCTAAATGATGCCTAAGGTTAAGTACGTATTCATAAGTGTTATGCACTTCTGGCCCACTCACCTCTTTGGTCCATAATTCCTTCAATATATTTAAAGGGCCTCTGACAGTCCTGCCATAAAGCAGTTCAAAGGGACTAAACCCAAAACTCTCTTGGGGAGCTTCACGATACGCAAACAACAAAGCTGGTATGTGACGATCCCAATCTTTAGGTCGTTCTACGCATACTTTCCTCAACATTCTTTTCAATATGCCGTTAAATTTTTCTACTAAACCATTACAACAAGAATGATAAGGTGTTGTATTTAACATTTTAATGCAGAGCAATCTACTCACCTCTGTCATAACCTTTGAGGTAAACTGAGATCCCAAGTCTGTCAGTATTTGAGAAGGAAATCCTAACCTAGTAAAAATATTAAACATTGCTTCAGCGACCCTTTCTGCTTCAATGCCTGGCAAAGGCACTGCCTCAGGGTTATGTGTTGCGTAGTCCACCAACGTCAGTATGTATCTATTCTTTGATTCTGTAACAGGCTTAATTGGACCTACCAAATCTATGGCTACACATTCAAAAGGTGTTTCAATTAAAGGCATCTCTCCTAAAGGGACTTTATTTACCTTACCTTTTGGAAATGTGCGCTGGCATTGATCATATGATAAGCAATATAACTTGATGTCTTGCCCCATACCTGTCCAAAAAAGTGACTTTGGACCTTATCTTGGGTCTTTTTCCTTCCCAAATGTCCACTTAAAATTCCTTCATGGGCTAAACTCAAAACAGCTTTCCGACATGATTTTGGAACAACTAACTGTTTGTTTGTGACAGTATAATTCAAGTTCTTGTTCTCATAACATTTATACAAAAATCCATTTTTGATACAGAACCATCTTAAGTTACCCTTTTTATTTTTATAAATTCTAGAATCTCTTGCCAAATCCCAAAATGTTTTGAGAGAAGAATCATTTATTTGTTCGTCTTTGAAATCCTCTGCAGACAAGTTGAATATTTCTGGTACATTAAGTTTGGAAAATTCCTTCTTAAGATTCTTAACTTGGCTTCTAGTCTGAACTGCTTGACCTTTTTGGGGTTTGAGATCTTCACTACTGCTGTGGCACTGTTTTAGCTTTTCAGTAGACAATTCAACAATACTTACGTTTTCTTTCTCAAGATTAGGGTTACTTACCTCTCTCAGTTTTGGTTCATTAGGCCCCTTAGCACCCATTATATTCCCAATAATAAGATCAAATATTGGTTCACTCATGCAAAGGGCTTCTACTTCCCCTGCGAAAAATGGTGTATCTACATAAAACCGGGCTATTTCTGCATCTCTGACTGTTCCATCTATCAACACACATCTCTGAACTTTCCCAGTGAACTGAGTAGGTTTCACTAAAGTTTTTCTCACAACCACTCCCCTACAACCCGTGTCTCTTAAGACTTCTACCCATTTACAATTAACCACACCCTTTTCTGTAGGCATGACTTTGGCTCTACACTTATTTTTACACACCGCGCTTACCACTTGTAACTCATGACCACACTGCAATTTCACCTTTCCATTGCTTGTACAACACATATGTTCCCAGCTCTCACGGAGGAAACAAGCCTTAACATCCTCCCCATTAGTATCAGTGAACTTACCACAACATTTACACATGTCATCACCTTTCTCTTTGTCAGAGCTGATTAAAGCAGCTATCGGTTTGTTTGCTTGAAACCTACATCATGGAAAACAATCCTTGATAGTATGCCCAGGTTTGTGACAATAATAACATTTCTTAATATCATTGTTTACTGCCCGTTTATTTACATTTTTCCCACGATCATTCCGATACTTCATATTAAATCGTTGCTTCTCCACTACGGATACTTTTTCAACATTTTGTGATAGGCTTTCATTACCGCCAAAACAACCACCATGAGCCTCTATGTATTGCTTGGCTAATTCTGCCTACTCACTTACCAGCTTAGGCTTACGTTCCTTCAGAAACAATGCTAAATGTTCAGGGCATGCATTAATAGACTGTTCCATTACCAGTAAGTTTTTCAGGCCATCAAACGTTTTGTCAGTTTCTGTAAGGTTCATCCATCTATCCAAATAGTGTTCTAATCTTACTGAAAATTGGGGACCTGTTTCACCCTTATCAGGAGTACATGACCTAAACTTTTGTCTGAATCCCTTAGCTGTCAATTGGAACCTTTTGAGTAGAGCTGCGTTTAATTTTTCATAATTGTTTGCATCAGAGACAGATCACCTAGAGTGTACATCCAGGGCTTTACCTTTTAAAAGAGCACTCAAATTGATTCCCCAATTACTCTGTGGCCATTTTGAATTCTCTGCATATGCCTCAAAATCGATGAAGATAAGCATCCATATCATCCTTAGTTTCATCAAATGGAGGCAATTTAGGTACCTTAACATTTGGCTTATCGAAAAGAGACTCCTTGTGTGAAGTTTCTCTACTTTTAATTTTTTCAAGTTCAATTTCCTTTTCTAAAATTTCAATTTGGGTTTTTGATTCCAGCTCTTGCAATCTAATTTTAAGCTCCCTCTCACGTAACCTTTCATCTCTATCTAACTTGTCCTGCTCCTTTCGTTCATCATGTTCACGCTTTTCACGTTCTTTCTTTGAATATTCATGTTCTTTTTTTTCCAATAAATTCAAGTAGACTATCCCCCTCTAAACCCATTTCTTTTCCCAACTCCACAATGTCTTTTACATCCATTGTTAAAGTTGAGAAAATATGATGGTGGATAACAGAAGTTCAACTTTGATAATGTCAGATACTGTCAATAGAGTTCAAAATTGTACACAGTTTGCACATAAGACCGTTCAAATGTTCAGCTTAAATGTTCATGAAAAGGATACTGTTAACACAATCTGCAAATGCTGAAGCTGTATCGACACCTCCTCTTCATAAAGAACTGGAAACCATCATACCCTGGAATTTTCTATCCAACCACGGAGCCCTTGTATGATTGTAGAATTCAGAATTCATCTATGCTCAAGTGCCAATAATAAACGTTGTTCAATAAAATCCCACTTCTGACACCAACTTGTCACGATAGCCGGGGCCATAAAAACACATCATATAAGATCCATGCTAGTTTATTACAAAATGATCTGGTAATGAATTATACAGATGATTTTACAAGTTCAACCTTCTGATCTCACTTCTATTTTTATTATTTTGTGTCTATGCTGCTTTCAGCTTTACATCTAACACTCCAACTAAGCATACTGTTCACTATAAGGATTATTCCTCTAAACCGAGTAGCACTAAGTACTTCAAGGATAAAATCTTTATATGGCACCAAGCATTTCATCACAAAGCATTTTAGCACAAAGCATTTCAGCACAAAGCTAATGAGTAGAAACGTACTTTAGCACAAAGCAATTCAGTACAAAGCATTTCAGCACAAAGCATTTTAGTAGAAAAGTACTTTAGCACAAAGCAATTCAGCACAAAGCATTTTAGTAGGAAAGTACTTTAGCACAAAGCAATTCAGCACTAAGCTTTTCATAATATATGGCACAAAGCATTGTAGTAAAAAGCGTGTATAATTGGCACTAAGCTATCACAACATTGGAGCATAGGATGACATGAGAATCACATTCCTCTAAGTGCAACCAGGATCTATCGACACCCATAATGGCCACAGAGTCTACCAAGTCCTATCATGACATAG
This sequence comes from Pictodentalium vernedei, assembly GCA_031216915.1. Classification (NCBI taxonomy): domain Eukaryota; kingdom Metazoa; phylum Mollusca; class Scaphopoda; order Dentaliida; family Dentaliidae; genus Pictodentalium; species Pictodentalium vernedei. Next base: position 192,128,504 of record CM062296.1, on the reverse strand, counting down.
GGATCACAACTTTCCAATGTCCCCTCTAATGTTTCTGATGTTTCAATTTAATGTACATCTTTCCACATCAAGTCAATTCCCCACAATGAATCACCAAAAGCTGGCTTGACCCGTAATACAAATTGATTCACACACAAACTTCACACAAGTGCACAATTCACTCTGTCCACACTGTCAGCTAATTAATTACACAGTCCAGTACACACACACTCAAAGCTTTTTTCATAAGCGTGCATTAGCCAACAAACACAATATGAGCTGTGATAAAACAGAGATTAACCCCTTTCCAATATACACACACAGTAAACTGTGACACTTGCCGAATGTGTTCAAAATGAGACTTTTCATCCATACTAAAAATCAAAATATTGTCCAAATATGCAAGTGAAAAGTCCTCTAGTCCTTGCAGGACTATGGTCATCAGCTGTTGAAACTTGCTTGGCACATTGACAAGGCCAAACGCCATGACATTGAACTCATATAACGCTTTATGGCACCTGGATGCAGTCTTAGGTCTATCGGCTTCACTCATCTTGGCTTGCCAATAACCAGACTTCATATCAAGTGTCGTAAAGTATTTACAACCATTCAGTAGGGTAAAAATATCATCAATCAGAGGGAGTGGCCAACATATAGTTCTGGTAACTTGATTCAGCTGGCGGAAATCCACGCAGAACCGATTAGAGCCATTTTTCTTGTCCACTAAGAGACAAGGGAAGCTCCAAGCACTGTTTGAGCATCAGATTATGCCAGTATCAAACATCTCCTGGATTGCATCATCCATAATTTTTCATTTTGTAAGTGGTATCCTATATGGTCGACTTTTAATTGGCTTGGCATCACCTGTATCAATCTTCATGGTGACTTTGTCTGTTTGGGTAAGTCCTTGTCACTTTGAGCAAATAAATCTCGATTCTTATTAATTAATTTTAGAGTTATGTCCCTTTTATCAGCTGGTACCTTGATATCTTTTTCATCACATGTTTTCTCTTGTTTCAGCCCATCTGAATTTAATTTTCTAAAAACTTTTTCAATTTCTACTAAATTTTTGTCCTGTGCAACACGTTCTACCTTTCCCACAATACAGCCCCTCTTTAAAGTATAGTGTTTGTTAGTGCTATTCACTAACATCACATGAATATGTCCTTCATTGTTACTCACTACACTGTTACTAACAAGTAAACCTGGTTGTTCAGCTATGTAACCTTGCTTTAAACCATGATGTTCTAAATAATCAGAGTCAAAAGTTGAGTGGGCCCCTAAGGCCTTCACTGTACAGACACAAGTGGTCTGAGGTTTAAGTTCAATTTGATTTACTAATTGAGTCAAACAACTAACATGTAAGTCTTTCACTATAGGTATAAGCTGTCCCTGTAATTTCAATTTTCTAAGTTCAAAATAAATGTTTACTCCATTATCATTGATCCAATCTAAACCAAGTAACACACTTTGATTAAGTTCATCTAAGACTAAGAATTCATGCACCTGAGAAATTCCATTGATCGAAAAATAAAGTTTCACTAGACCCCTGGGTCTAACATCATTTCCAGTCACTCCCTCAATTCGAGGTAAAGTATTTCTATCTCCCAATAACCTTGGCCTATGCCTCAAATTTTCCAAACTTTTGTGCTAATGCAAGAAGTTTGAGCTACTGAATCTAGTAAAGCTCTCACTCGCTGCTTCCCTATGTTAATCATGACACTCTCCAAAAAAGCCGGTCCATAATTAACTTTTACTGTTTGTGAAGTCTTTTTTGGGTGTTTAGTTCTACTTCCTGTTGTAGTAGGAAGTTGTTTTGATTGACTTCCTGTTCCATTTTTAGTAATTTCAGATTTTTGATGAGGTTTTGGTTTCACTTCGTGTTTACCATTAAATTTCCCATCTACTTTCGGTTTTGCATTCTGCTGAACTTTTCCCTGTTTTGGTTTCGGTTTAGTTTGAATGTTTACTTCCTGTTTCTGTTTCTGATTTTCCAGGGGTATTTCCCTGAGATTTTATCTCTGTTACTGGTTTTTGATTCTCTAACAATTTCTGCTTTTGATTTTCCCTGTTCAGAGGATGATTTCTGTGATACCTTTCATAATAATAATTATTTTTCTTCATATTTGCCAGTTCTATTGGACTGAAATGTTTTTCTGGTAAAATTTGGGTACAATCTTTTGTAAAATGTGTGCCCTGCCCCCATTGTGGGAACCTGCAATACATTTTAATCCCTTCACAACACTGAGTAAAATGGTTGTTCTTGCTTCCACATTTTTCACACTCATGGTCCGTCCAGGGATTAATCTCAATTGGATCTATCTTTGCACTTGGGGTGGGGTCTCTCTTTGTTCTAGTAATTGGCTCTTGAACAGGTTTAGCTGTTTGTGTTTTACCAAGTTTTGAGTTAACATTTACACTAGAATTGGAAACTTTCTTTGTTTTACTGCTAGGCTTAGTGTCCTTCCTTACTTTCTGAACTTGTTGTCTATTAGTTAAAGGAATAGTTCTTAATTTCACCTTAGAAGTATCAATATTATGTCCCTCAGTATTACACCTTTTACAGTACACCAATTTTCCTTGTTTTACAGTAGGGGTTACTATTTCTTGGACAATGAGTCCCTGTTTTATAGGTTGCCTATTTCTAGGTCCTGGGTTTCTAATATGCCTCTTTCCATTAATTTCACTATTTTGTCTATTTGTATACATTAATTTTTCAGATTTTACAGTTGGTAAACTTGAGTGTCCTGAGGGTGACACTGGTTTTAAACTTTTGACCCCCGGTGAATTATGTATCTGTCCCACTTTTCTGCTCTTTCTCCTCTATTCTCTGTAACTCATTACATGTATTATTTTGTGTTAATTGTGTTTTATTCTGATTCTGATTTCTATGAACATTATTTTCTGATTGTTTTACAGAACTGGATTTACTGGATTTATCTGAATATGGATCATAAATAACACTGGGGTAATTAAGTTTGAGCAACAATGAATTTTCTTTGTGATGGAGGGATGTTATTAGTTGTCCAATACAGGTTCAAGCTTTTAATCCATGCGCGATAATTCTTTGGGTTACCATCAAACCTGTGGATATGGGCGTGGAGGGCCTGAGTTTGCATCGCGTGAGCTGTGGTAGCAGCATTTCTGCTACTAGCCAGAATGGTTTTGTGCATTTTAGTGATAGCCTGAACGGCTGTGTCACTGTTTGCTTGGCTTAAATCAAGCTCAGTAATCTCACGTTCACCGTCCTCTCGCGTTTTCATGTTCGCAAGCTGAATTTGTAATTCAATGATCTGGTGATTCAGGACTTGAGTTTGTTCATGAAAAACGTTTGCTTGGTTCGCGTTTTCTTCGGTTAAATCACGTTCATGTTTTTGCATTTGTTCTTGCAAGGAAGCCCTTTCAGCATCCATCAGCCTCTGGTGATGTGAGGTCACGTCATCCAGCTGCTGCTGCATTTCCTGAAGTTGTTGGCTTGCAATAGCCTCCGCCCTTTGCCAAATTTGAATTTCATTCATTTTTCTGCTGATAATATATGTAAAATATCAAGAATGCTACACTTACAGTTTTTGCTGGCTCTTTGTAGATTTGTAAAATTTGTTCCACCATGTTCCTCCTTCCAGGAATTTACACTTTTTCACGAGTACTACACAATTCGTACTATCGCGCACTATTACTTATGACGTGTTTTCGTTTTCCACCACTGTGTGTCTTTGTTTCAACACTGTATTTGTTTCCACCACTGTGCACGGTCTGTTACCTGTATGGTTGTTGGTACTGTTGAGCGCTTGGAGCTCGGTTGAGTCACTGGCTACTGGTACGTCATTGCCCACAGGTACTGGACTGGTTATGGTCACTGAATTTTATTTTGCAAAATCTGCAGACACGGCACCAATATAAATATTCATCTGTTGTTGAATAAAAGGAAAAGTTTTTATCGATCTACGATCGTCAAGTCTGATTTTCCACATTGTGATTACTGGGGGTTCTGTGAGGATCCACCAGCCCGTAGCGTTATTGTGTTTCCTTACCAGGCGATATCAGACACAGGCTCCAGATTCTGGGTTCAGTAACTTCACAAACTTGTCGTGTATAGCACAATGAAGACCAGGTCCAAATTATCTACTATTTTATTAAGCTAAACTATTAACATTATGACTAACCATCGTAGTCTCTGGTTGGCATCAAATATATATTATTTATACAACAAAGTTCATACCTTCAACACAATGGCGGCATCCAGGTTTCTTCTTGTGGAGTTGATCAGCATACATCAGGAGCCCAGAGACAACTTGTCTAAGCAGTCAGAAATTGGTGCTTATATACACCAAATTTCTGATGCAATACTTGGTGTACGTGACGACCGTCAGCTGTTTCTCCCTGATCTCAGGGAAACTAAGGGAAAGTCCTCTGACGTGGCGGTCGCCATTTTGTAGGCTCTTATACTGCCATGCAGACTGTCGGTCAGTCTGCATGCAGTCCATGGAATCTCAGCTCGCAAATAGTATTCCGCCGGGTGCCAGTTAACCGGCGGAATATCCTGGTGACTGATGCAAAAATGCAACACAGCGTCCCCAGTTCAATGGGGAGTTTCACTAGGTACAAGGTATGATTTGTTAGACAGGTCGAACACCAACATCCTAGTAATACTGCCGAATGTTATTGTCCCACCTGTCAACAAATTCTCAAATGTCACTGCTTGTTGACAATATTGGCCCGCAAAGGTATGCCTGATATTGTCAACAGAACATCTGGCGTGTACCTACAGAGTACACCTGTACTCTGGTCGCCAGTTTCATACAATTCCATGTAATTTAGTTGTCATGTTTAAATCTGTCCAAAACTATGGAAGTCAGTTAAAAAGTTAAATAAACTCGAGTCTATTGAATTCCCAAGTAAAGACCCCAAGAGCTCGAGCTCTTACCCGAGCTGACAAGCGTACTTAACCCCCTGTGGGCTCTCTTCGCAACACAATTCATTAAATACCCCGATCTATTCGTACCCCACAGTAGATCCTTCACCTTATTTTTACAGAACAGAAAATTAATTTGGATACGTCATTTGTGGTAAACACTGGAATATCCTCTACAGCTCATATCACCTCTCTGTGATGGTGGCAGCGCCGGTTGATAAGCCCTGCGGCATTATTAGCAGCTACGATATTACATGTCATTTTTATTACCCATGAGTCTTAAAATAGGCACATATAATTCCCGGGACTTGGCGGACAATCGAAAATGCAGAAAACTATACTCTTACCTGAGATCGAAGCTGTGCCACATATACTGTATTCAAGAGACACACTTTACTTGCGCAGTCGAACCTCTTGTGAATGTGAAATTTCGACATAAAAAATCCCAAAGTGGTCCGAAACATCAGTAAGGATTATTCCAGATTTTGAAAAAACGAGACATCAATGGAAAATATATTATCTATAAGCATAGCACTGCGATCTGTAACTCTTGTTGGTATTGTAATAACAGGTAGGAAGCCCTTACTAAAATTGAATCGATAAATGATTCAGTTTTGGAATGAGACGCTACTTTTAGGAGGTCAATATTGAAATCGCCCATAATGATAGCGGGTTTTTTTTCTTTATTTAGGGCATCAGTCAATTGATTAATTTTTGATTGAAACAGGTCGATATTTGCTCTCGGGGCTGTATTTGGTCTATATATTACTCCAGATACCTTGGAATGGAGAGGTTGTGTCGGATACTAAAAGAAATGTCACTTTTTATAAACAGACCGACCCCGCCTTGATTGTCGTCATCAATAGATCTCAAGTTTTTTGTAAGGGGTGGTATCCTTCTAGAATATATGACATATTTGTGGGAATTCTGGAGATTTCCGTCAGACCGATCACATCGAAGATGTTCTCTGTATCATTGAAGAGTTCAGAGAGCAAGTGATGTAGGGGGTCCCAGTGAGCACTGAGACTTTGACAATTAATATGAAATACTGAAAAGGATTCTTGTGCACCACTGAGCTCATCTCGCAACTCACCGGGAAGAAAATATTTACAATCAGTATCATTAAATACGGATGCTGAATCATTATCTGTTTTACCATTCAGTAGATGCCCTAAATCGTAGTCAGGCTCCGTCTGGATCTCGTCCAGTTTAACACTACCCGCCATGGTATCTGAACCGACCACCAACATCACAAATGCACAGACAGTGGAAAAAATTATTCAACGGAGTACATCACAAATGCACACAGACAATGGAGAAAAATATTTAACGGAGAAGTCGTCTCTAAGTTCACACTTTTGGGTGTTGAGTTTAATTTGGCTGAAGTTGATCCAGTAGAATCCAACTACAATGAGAAACTAACCAAAATAAAACAAATTATAAACGCATGGAGCAAAAGACGAATAACACCACTGGGTAAAATAACCAGAAACTGTAAAAGAATTAAACAAAACTTTCTATAATTTCATCTTGGAAGCTTGGTCGATAAAGGAAAGAGACAGCATCTAGTGTCGGAGTATGCAGAGGGGGCCTAAAGATGGTAGATTTGGAAAGACACGTTCACCGCATGAACGTCTCCTGGATAAAAAGGCTTCTCACTAAGGATAATTTTACTTTCACTATTCTTCAAGAAAATATGTAAAATAACATCTTTTTCTGAAAATTTTAGTGAACAAAATATATTGAGAAATATAAAAACACACTATGCACCACCCTTTTTGCCATTATTTATTTATTGTTGTTTAAGGTCACATAGTTATGCACAATGGCTAATCATGACCGTGACAGTTTTAGGGTGGAGGAAGCTGGAGTACCCGGATAGAACCACCGAGCAACGACGAGCAGCTGCCAGCTCCCCAACATCGTAACTCCGCTCTGCAGCACGGGGAGGGTTAGATTGGTTGAAGACATGTGCACCATCGACGTGCTGTGCGCCTTAGTACACGGTGTCATCGTGCCCCCATGAACAATCGGGGTTAAGTGCCTTGTCCGAGGACACAACGCGGGAGTCCGAATCGATCGCTCAGACGGTCACCCATCCGAGGACTGACGAGAACCGGTTACCGCAACGCCACCACGCCCCCAAGTCCGGCATTCATGGCAACACTACATAGAATCAACTCAAAGAACACCAGCTGATTTCATAAAATCTCCTTTAAGTTACAATAAGGAATTGACTGATATCGATAAGATTATCAGTGCTGTAGAGTGAAGGAAGAATGGAACAAGATTCGTTCAAGACCTCTTCGACTCAAACGGGCAAACCCTTACATATCAAGAGTTTAAAAATATCTATGGGAATTTCTCGAACTTCATTAGTTTTTCAAGTATAATAACCACCCACCATGAAAAATCAATTAAAAAAACTAAAAAATAACAGAACAAACAACAGCTTCTATCAGGCAACCAACAATCCCCACAACGTTCCTAAATATACTGTCAGAAAAAGGCCACAAACTGTTGAAAACCCAATCAACAGAAACAGTTCTGAAGTGTAAATCACAGCTAAAATGGGAACTGGAATTTGGAACCTAATTAGACTGGAATGCAATATACAGAAACTCGTTCAACTGTGGCCTGTTCGACCCCAAATTAAAATATTTTCAATATAAATTAATTAACCGAATTTGAGGAGTAAATAAATTTGTCCAAATTCTCCACAGACCAATCCCCAGCATGCAGTTTTTGTGAAAGGGAAGAGGAAACCATAGACTATTTATTTTTTACTTGCAAGGCAACAGAAATGTTTTGGAAAGACTTCACAGATTTGTTTTGCAAAAACGGGGTATAAATGTCAATTTGGGAAAACGGGAGATCATTTTTGGAACTGAAGATACTAAGGACGTTATATTAATAGTAGTAAAATTCCATATACATGTATACCAACGCAAATATAAAAAAGAGCTTCCCAAATTAAGCACGTTTATAACGCGTCTCACAAAATCCTATCATGAAGAGAAGCACATCTACCTAAACAAAATCTTGAAAGCGAATTCATAACCATATCTACCTAAAAACAATCTTAAAAGCGAATTCATAAGCCGATGGAGCACTGGGGAGCTTTTTGAGAAGTTCGTGTAAGTTGAGAGTAAAAATCATAACAAACATAGAATATTACTTGCCCTGTTATTCAATCATCGGGAGTGCGATTGAAGACACAGTGCAAAATTATCCGAGATGAGAGGAAAACTGCCATAGCCCCGTGAATATATGGTATCACGGAACTAAATATTTTCCCATAGGCGACCATTATAACGTTCAGGCAAAAAAAAAATATGAACGCATCACTTTAATTTTGTCATTCAAATATCTTTGTCAAGTATAGCCCTTCAGACAACTTTTTTACCCCAAAAACAGGGGGTCATGCAACAAATAAGAGAGAAAAATTAACAGCAAGGGAAGTACCGGTCACGTGCACATATTTCTCAGGGAATTCCCTACAAAAACACACCAAATGCGCTACTGACTATGTAGGAAATAGGCTCCACAATGGCAATAATGTAGGAACAAGGAGCCCAGAAGCTATGGAGTCTAGGAGTTAGAAGTAAAACATCCATATGTGCCCATGTGCTGCAAGCAATGTGCATCCATTTTACACTGGCACACAAGCTCATCTCGGCACTTCTGGCATGTCCCTATGTGTTGCATGTGTCCTGTGGAAAATGTGGACATGCAGATTACAATATTTCAGAAAGACAATAGCACTGGGAGCCAAGTATTAGACTTAGACTGGAAGCCAGACGTCGGAATGGTAGAATCATGGGTGGTAAGACCTACAGTAGTTCTAAAGGAAATCAAGAACAGGTCATGTAATGACAGTGAACCTGTGAGGCATGGGCAGTAAGATCCGTGGTCGTTGCAGATAGTTGTGCTGTGATATGAGACACTGGTAGGTGGTGGTGACTGATTGCAGTAGGGATCTATCTCGGTTAGTCGTCCATCGACAATGATCTCTTCGATACTGTTCCCCTAATAGCAGTCCCAAAAGTACCCACTGGCCACCATAAACTTCCAACCAGTGGTCACCAAAACAGTGGTGCTAAAGTTTCCTAAATGCCCAAAGGAGGGAGAAGTCATTCGAATGAAGTGACAAAACTTTATCACATTCGACTAGTTGGACATCGCACCTCTGATATCAGGTGTTAAACAAAGTAAATATGTTTGGACAGATTGTGCAAAGGGCTAAGGGGAATGGAGCAAGCTGATTGGCTGTTTGACCCTGGTAGATCAATTTGAGTGGTTGATTCGATCAAATTGAGGCAAAGAGTACGGAGCACGATCACGCATAGACTAGAAACAAGAGAGCACGGCAAGTGGTTTGTAGACTGGTTGTCAAAACAGCGTTTTATACGGGCTGGGTGGTTTTATTGATAGGTATAATAGGATATGTGTGGGTGGAAGGCGGATGTGTGTAGGCTGAAATGAAATTTGACACCTGCTCGCCACATTTGTGCGTGTAGACCCTTCTTTAGAGATTTTGTTTGGACGGTGTCGGTGCTTTCTGTTATTGCTGGCAGGTTTCTGGTAATTGCACTGCAATCGAACACCCTCAGAACACACACTCCAAACTACTGCAAGCCTTCCGGTCTCATGCACCACGTTACACAAAACAAAACAATATGTGGGCCCCACCAACGAAAATGAACGACAGAAATATGTATCACCATCACAACAAGTGCTGCATAAGCGCAGTGACACCACCATCATACAGTATATACCCACAATGTGGCTGTTTATGTGCGATACCACGAAAAATCCATGTGACGCCTTCTATGCACCGCAACTATGGCGTCATTTCCGAGGTCAACAGGTGGGCCAATAAGATTAAGGACGAAAAAACATTGACATACTACGTAGTTACATACATTCTCACGTGCCATGACACCCAAGACAAAACCCCGTTGTCAACAGGGGTAGCAGAAAACATACATTGGAATTTCCAAATCTTTTTCATTGTAAATATTTAGTTCCGGACAATGATAATAGAGTTTGCAAGGTTCATGTCGTGTGCCCCCCCCCCCCCCCCGGAAATGGACAGTTATCATTCAAACGTTACATGTGAAAGAAATGTTGTCCAAGCATAGTTGACGATTTGTTACGAAAACACAAATATGGTTATTCAGGGCAGATTAAGTTGTGATTAGATAGTCCTGTCGACCCAACTTCATGGGCGATGAAAAATAAAAGTGGGTTCTTGGTTGGTCGTTTTTTATGTCACCCAGATAAAAATAGTAACGGGCCAGCTGTATCAATTCAACAAACAATATGGTAGACACAGATGCACTAACAACGTATACTGAGAGCGGCCATGAATTTACACACTTATCTCGTACGAAGTCTCCCTAATGTCACATCAAGGAGACACAGAAAAGATATCCCAATTCATCTCGTTTTTTGCTAGTTCTTTTCACTCGTTCGCCACAATATCATCATCATAACTGATCATATCGTATCGTGTTGTTTTACGGTTTAGTGTTGGTTGAACTGAATGCGAAACACGATTTTGTTTTCACAAGAAACGAGTACATCCAATATACAAAAATGCACAAAATAAAATTCCCGTTAACCAGTCCACGTAGCAAATAGATATTTGGGTTTCAATCTTAGCTTGTAAAAGAAATGTAGTCCAAGCATGTTTGACGTGAAAAGTCATTTATAACGAAACCACAAATAGAGTTACTTATTCATGGTTGATTAAGCTTTAATTAGTGCATCTTGTCGACCCAACAGCATGGACATGTGGCGATGAGTCAACACAGTAATCAAAAATAAAGGCGGGATTTTGTATGGGACAGTTTTTTATGTCACTCAAAATGAAAATAGCAGCGGGTCAGCTGTATCAATTCAACAAATAACACGGTCGATACATGTGCACTTAAAACGTATGCGGAGGGCGGCCAGCAATTTACACAATATCTCATATGAAGTCCTCCTAATGTTACATTCAGGATACATATATATTTGATATATCACCACAAGTCTTCCTAATATCTAATTACAGGAACATATCAATTAGGCATTCCACCAAAAGTTAATGTAATACATGAAAAGCAGCTAGCAGTTTACATTCTATCTCATACGAAGTCCTCATAATGTAATATTCTGAAGGCATATATATTTGAAATATATTGAGATATCCTCCTAATGTTTAACTATATGAACATATCAGTCACGTATTTAACCCGAAGTCTCCCTAGTATCACATTAGGGAGACATATAAAAGTGATATTCCATTACATCTAATTTTGTTGCTTGCTCCTTTCAAACTGATTTTGAAACATGATTTTGTTTTCAGAAGAAAGGAGCGTCTCCAAACCACAAAAAACGCTCAAAATAAATTCCCAATAACCATTTCACGTGGCAAACAGATATTTGGGACATGTGACGTCGAGTCAGCACAGTAATAAAAAATAAAGGCATGATTTCGTATCGACCAGGTTATATGTCACTCGAGATGAAAGTAGTTTCGGCCAGCTGTAATCAGTTCAACAAACAATACGGCAGACACATATGCACTCACTACGTATATGGGAGCGGCCAGCAATTTACGCTATATCTCACACGATGTCCTTCTAATGTTACATTTAGGAGACACATATATATATGTCTCCTAAATGTAACATTACAAGGACATCAAAGTTTTAAGTAGACTGCCAGAGGTCGCCTTAATATGGCGGTCTCCTTAAGACTGTATTCTAAGCATAAACGGTCTCCCTTAAATTGGCTTTTCTATCTTTTGGTTTTTTGTATCTTTTGCGTTTATAAAAAGGTTATATATAAAAAAGTTTTATATATATATATATATATATATATATATGTAGGATGAAAGACTCTGACACAGATAGGGATCGAACCACTGCCTTGATGAGAAGACATTTCTGCGGCACCAATCGCCTAGCGAAACTGGATCAGCGCCATAGACCACTCGACTACCGACAAGCCCCAATGAAGGCATGCTAGCAGATCGAGCGTCCATGGAACTGGCACAGCCCACAGGAAATTACTCGGTATCCCCCAGAATTAGTTGTTTACAGTGACTCGATCCCCATCGGCATCAAGGTCTTTCATCCTAAAAAATGCATAACAGAAGTGCCGAATTCTGTATTCTGTACCTTAAGCATGAAATTTGAAAAAGAGATTGATTCCCACTGATTTCATCTGCATTACACCATGCTCACATACACACAATACGTGCATTAATATTGAAGTATACAGAATAAATCTATATGTAGGGCTCCACAAACTAGGATGTTGTTTAGTAATGGTGATTACAGTCCTTGCAGTTAGTATCATTACAGTTTACTTCACTGGGATATTCTTCCATTTGTCTTATTATAGTTTTTTTTAAAGTTCATTTCTGTTTGATAAATTAGTTATACGTTTGTCCATACTGTTCCATATTTTGGGAAAGAGGCTAACGGGGAGTAGATCTAAAGATTTATTTCTTGTATTCTTTACTTGGAGGCCACCAGACTGTCTAGTGGTTGATCCTGACATGACCCTTTCACCGAAATAGTGATCGAATGTTGCCAGAAGGTGCTTATGTTTCCAGTCGTGTATGAATAGCATAATATGCAAGATGTGGAGGTCCTTGAATTTTAGAATTTTATCCTTTCGAAATAAAGGATCGGTGTGGGCCCTGTATTTTTTGTTGTTTATTATACGGAGTGCACGTTTCTGAACAAGGAATAATTTATTGATAGCTTTTGAGTGCCCCCATATCTGTATTCCGTATAGGAAATAACTACGTACAAGGGCAGAGAAAAGGAAAGTAATGCACAGTGGGGCAATATGTTTTTAACTCTGCTAATTACATTAAGAGATCTGGAAATTTTAGAGCAGAGTATTGAAATATGTAATTTATAGGTCAGTTTGTCGTCGATATGCATGCCAAGAAATTTTACTGCCTTCTCATTTTCTGTTGATCCCACCCTTCCTGCTTGGTCGTTATTAATGAAATTTCTTAAGTTGATACTTTTACGTTGTGTTAAGCAATATAAACTTACTTTTGTTTGCATTTAACTGTAATTTGATTGTGGAGCACCATACGTGGACGTTCTCTAGATCGGCGTTAATTGTTTCAGACAAACCATCATTGTCATGTTTGTGTATATTTAATTTCTATCCATGGAACCTCAAAGGTGGAAATTTTAAAGTAAACAAACTTCTCTTACTTTTTTAGCACCTCAGTCTGAGGATATTGATATTGGAGCTCCTTACCAAACACAGTTTTCTATTTTCAGAATTAAGTTGGCTGAAAATTAGGGATGAGTTTTTAAGATATAGGCCAGCCCTGTGTGGCGATTTGGGTCAATATGATTATAATGAAGAGAAACAAAAAGGTATCAGGATAATTGCAGAGACAACACGGCTTATTGAGACAGATATAATCTCATCGATGAACATACCAACTCATAATCTACCATCGTCTTCACCAGTTCATAACTCAAGAAATAGACAAAAAGAAACGATCATTCCTTATAATTAAACGTTCGCGACCCAAATAAATAAATAGTGTTAGTCGTCCTCTACTTCAGCGAACAAAGACTTAAAAACTAAAACTGGTAGACATATTATTTTTCTGGCATAAAAGAGGGCGCATATTATTGAAATGCAGGTAGCAATTGACACACTTTCCAAGTCAAATGCACTTATGTCATTAAATTTTTTATTGACCAATGAATTACGTAATGCAAAGAAAACGTCATGAGCCACGCCTCCCTCAAATTTCATTCAACTGTTCACTTCACGTAAAAGTTACGTTCCGTGGTAGGTGGAAGTAGGCCATCAGTATTACATTGTATTTTGGTTTTGACCGTTTCCCGAGAACTGAAAAACACAGTTTGTAAAAGTGAAGTTAGATATAAAGCCAGATGACATGAAATTAGTTGAATTCAGGTAGTGTTCATTCATTGGAATTGGAAACTGAAAAACTGAACTCAAAATTGCCGTATTCGTCGTGACCAGCCATTGTTTACAATCGATTTGGGTAAAACGATGAATGCAGACGATCACCCAGTGTGCGTAAAAATTGAAATGTCAAATAAATATAGTTGTGAAGAAAAAGAAAAATTGACCCACCACGGTCATTTAAATATTTATAAATAATTTCATGGTGATAAATTAGTAATATAAATTTCTTTTTCTTTTTCAGATTTAGAACGTGCCAGTGTTCTAACTTCTATTGATTTAACACCATGTTGCAACTCCGAAGACTGGTATTTTAGGGACGTGACTGGGGGCGGACCTAATTGTGTTTTTTTCGGTTCATTGAGTTACGAAAAGAACAAAGAGAATCGTGTGAGCCAATCGTTTTATCTGAAAACGCATGAACCGAAAAAAAGTTTAATTATAATAATAATAAACTCGGAGTCTTGGATTCGCAAAACTGTTGTTTGATTGAAGACCTTGATTAAACATTAATTTAGGAATGTTGCTAGTCTAATAAGATACGATGGCGGGTGTCTGTTCTATATTAAAACGCATTTAAGAATAGAAAGCAGGCCATATTTTATCGTTTCTCTGGTGGTTATCTAAATAAATAAAACAGATGACCGAACAGTTGTTCGTCTGGAAATACAAACAGTATGTCAAAACGTTGTGATTTATCACCTTATTTGATAGCACTGTTTTAAAATGTTCCTGTGGGAAGAGCCGTCTCTTCAGTACACAAACTCCCCAAGACTGCTGACGCCCACCCTGTGCTTGCCACAGATGCTTTCGAAATCTGTGAACTGTCATACAGTAGAGCCATCGTGGACGGGGCAAAATCCACAGGTTGACATTTTCTCCATGCATATAATTCAGAGATGATCCGCTATGACACATAGCAAAATTTTCACCAATGAAGCACCGGGATTATCCCGGTGCTTTATTGTAGGAAATTTCGCTAGGTGTCATAGAGGATCATCGCTGAATTATATGCGTGGAGTAATGCCCGCCCAACCATAGATTTTGACCCGTCCACGATGCGTATACTGCAATCGTTTTTTTTATTATGTCCAGACGAACGGTAAATAGGTTATCTCAGAATTCGAGATGATTATATTCCCTGGAAAAGTCTTAGGACTCCTTTCAAATGAAGTTGAATGATGGAGAATGTTTTGGACTAATGGAAATTTAGTTTCATACAGTAGATGCAGCTATCGAAAATGCTCTGTCACCAGCAGTTTTCAATCTTGACAGAGACAGAGAAGGCTACCTTTCATCCCCAAGAGGTCTTAATTTTGGATTGCGCCATGTTATTAAGCAGAGGAATTTTGTATTCAGTTCTTCTCTGGATGGGTAATCAACGTAAATGGAAAGGGCCGATGTAATGTGGCAGTTGTTTCATTTTCAGTTATAACTTTAGAGGCACCACCTGTATTATCACCAAGTTTGACTTTTTACACTCATAGACAAATATGTTGCGATAATCAGAAAATAACAGCATGTAAGAACTGCTCTCCTATCATCAATGATATTTGTGATTTTGCTGATGCTTTTGAGATGCAAATATGTTGCCCAACAGCACAGACTGATCAGTCTTTTCAGTGATAAATTGTCCTCTTTGAATCACTCAATGTTCCTAACGAAAGAAAATGGGGCGATCCCAACATTGTGGATTCTAAATTTGAGTTTTGACAGTTTTTAAATTCATTTACTGTTTTAAAACAAATCTGTTCAATTTTGTCAAGTGTCAGTTTCAGAAAATCAGTAGCCATGTACTGATTGATGTTCAGAACTCGTTGTTCTAGCTGTACCACGGATGTGTGTGATTCATTGAACTTGTGGAAATTCATATAAACTTGTGTGTCATCAGAAGACATAGAGAAGCTCTAAAGAGTCTCGATTTCATATGAAATGTCTGTACTGAGTTCACTAAAATCAACATTATAAGTTATTGTGATGAATTGACGGTAACATGGTCTGAGGTTTGCGGATCGGAGCTTATGTTCGAGGTTGAACGTACGCTCCGAGCCGCAAACCTCAGACCATGTTACCGTCAATTTATCACAATAACGTATATGTTCCAATAAGACACTACCCATAGCCCAAAACCTACATTGTGAAACACGAGAGGCTTATTTACTAAATTTGTGATTTTTAAAAGGCAACTTTTAACGATCACAAGTTTAGTAAATAAACCTCTTGTGTATCCTCGACGGCACTGGATAAATAATCAATAAACCAGATAAACTCATTCCATCTTAGTTCAAACCATAAATCGTTTTGTAATTTAAGCAACACTTTATCTGGAACACCGTTTGTTGCACGTGTGAAAAATCCAGAAAAATGATGCCGCTTGCTAGGCACTTCGTTGATGAAGCAATTACGAACCGGGCGACGTCATTTGACATATTTCGCGTTGTGACGTCAGTCAGTAACATTTTCCACTTGAGTTGTAAACATAGAATATACTAAGCGAGCTCTCGTCCAATCAGAGTAGGAGGATTTTAGTCTTATTGGAACATGAGTCGAATGTTTACCGCGGCTTCGATCGATTTTAGTGAAAGGGGTTCAGAAATTTCATTTCCTGACAAACATGAGATTCTTTGTATCACCTCATATGCCATTTTAACCTTTCACCTAAGATAACGACTAAAAGTGGTCAGCGACGTCTACAAAAATCGCCTGCCAAATTGTACTGTTTTCTCAAGTTTTTGCCTCAAAAACATAGCTTATGACTGTTCACTGGAACGAACTCGTCGAAGTCGTTCCAGTGAATGGTGTTGAGCTTTGTTTACGAGGCAAACAAATACAAATATTTAGTTATTTTGGAAATGATTTCTGCACACTTCGTCTATTTCGATTAGGTAAACTGTTAATGCATTTTATTATATGCTAGCCTGTGAATTATCGGAAATCATCTAAAAGATATTTCTCAAAATCCGTCGACTCTTTTGATATCGAGAAAAATTACTCAGTTGCTTCCTAAATGACGTCACATTACGCCGCATCACATTGCCTTGAAGTAACGACCAGCTGATCTTTGTTATTGTTTTGAAACATAAGCATATTGGGTTGAATTGGCCTGGATATTGTGCAACAAAATGTCTCATTGCATACAACAAAAAGAAAATCTACTCTATTTTAGTCAGTATCTGGAATTATCTCATTTTTGTGGACTTGAAAGTTTTAATATTCAGGAGCGCTTGCATAAGTGAAAAATAATATTTTCAAGTCCACGCGTTGAAGTTTTTCAGTAGCTTCCTAAATGCAGTTACGCTTCTGCTCATGGCGTCGCCTTGAATGCTGCCTTTGTAACAGGAGGAGAGATAAGTGCGGGAGCCGGGGTTCGAACCGTCGACCTCTAGCACACAAAGCGACCGATTTACCACAAGACTAAGAGATCCAGACCAACCAGGCTGGTTGGTAAATGGCCTTTATAACTCGACCGCTACACTACTCTCCCCTTCTTTTGAGATTCACCTACCGTGAATCTCACCCAGATTCCACCTCAGAGCGGTCGAAACATCCACCATGTTTCACCACAGCGTCCACAACGCCACCAACTGCTGAGGATCGGACGAGCCCCCAAATGTAACAGGAGGAGAGATAAGTACGGGAGCCGGGGTTCGAACCGTCGACCTCTAGCACACAAAGCGACCGATTTGCCACGAGACTAAGAGATCCGGACCAACCAGGCTGGTTGGTAAATGGCCTTTATACCTCGACCGCTACACCTTGAAGGAACGACCAGCAGCTTTGTGGTATTGTCATGAAAATGTTTGCAGTCGAATTGGGCTGAATATTGCGCAGTAGAATATCACGTAGAATATATAAAAAAAATATGTAATAAAATGAAAATCTGCGCTATTTTAGTGAAAATTCCCGTGGACCTGAAAGTATTATTTTTCGAATGTCGTAATCGTATCGATATTTTGTTTTTATATTAATCAGTGATAAATAAAGCCTTCCGCCAATTTCATTGGTCAATTTCAAAACTAGACAATTTGATTGGCTGAACAAAATACAACTGGGCCACATTTTCATAATTTGCATAATTAGAGTTGGGAGCTTTCATTGTTCAATTTCAAAACGGGACAATTTGATTGGCTAAACAAAATACAACTGGGTCACATTTGCATAATTTCAGTAGGGAGAATTTACGTTATCTGTCCTATTTAGGGTGGGTTATATTGTATTAATCTTTTATCCACAAGAAAAACGCCATTCATTTTTTTTTTATATTTTCATTTTTTGCTTCCAAAACATAGGTTATGACCCCTCATTGGAACGAGCTCGAAGACCATAAGGGTCATAAGCTATGTTTTGGAAGCAAAAAATGAAAATTTTTAGTTTTACGAGAATGTTTTTCGCAGTGCCGTCTGCAACTCAAGTTAGGTGATGGGTTAAAAAGTCATACTAAGTGGCTAATTTGTGCGTGTATGTGTCATATGATAAATAGAATATGAAATGAGTGTTTTTATCATATAATATTTATGAAACTCGTCCGAATTTTCCGTTTGGGTTCGCCAAAACGGAAAATTCTTAGACTCGTTTCATAAATTTTTTTTGAGAAAAATACTCATTCCATATGCTCTATTTATCTCATGACTGTGGACTTGAAAGTTTCATTTTTCACGAGCGCTTGCGCGAGTGAAAATTAATACTTTCAGGTTCACACGAATATTTACTAAAATAGGTCGATTTTCATTTTAATATATATTTTAAATATATACTACGTGACATTCTACTGTGCAGTATTCAGTACAATTTGACTGCAAACAGTTTCAAGACAATACCAAAAAGCTGCTGATCATTCCTTCAAGCGACGTTCAAGGCGATGACATGCGCTAAAGGGTAATGTCACTTGGGAAGCTACTGAAAAAGTCATCATGTAAACCTGAAAATATTATTTTTCACTCGCGCAAACGCTCCTGAAAACTAAAACATTCGGGTCCACAATCATGCGATAATTCCCGATATGCACTAAAGCAGCGCAGATATCCTCTTCACATGAGATGATTAATTCAATTCTACTTCCGATTACATCTCGCTCGCAACGTTACGATCGCGACGTTCACTTCTGACATCTTGCACGTATTAGCTCTGTAAACAGCTGTTGATGGTAATTGTGTGATGATAAACAAGGAGTTGTAACCCGTGATTCCTATAGACATCTCCTTGTTGCAAGACACAGATGGTATATAAAATTGGTCCCAACACTGATCCTCGGGGCTTCCGTATAGAAGGGGAAACGGTTGATCGGCCATTGATCGGTCTCCTAAGATAGGTTGCTAACCAACTTGATACTACCCCAGTTATAACTAATCTCTCGTCAATACGCCATCGTAGAATGGAATGTTCAATGTTGCATACTGCCGTGTTGAGTTTAGAAAGACTAGGCAGTTTGTCTTTCGTTCACCCATTGCCAACATTGATCTCTACATAACTGGATTTTTGTAACCTCCATAGTTAAAAAAGTTCCTGTCGCCTCGCAATCTCCGATCGAGTTTTAAACAATATACTTTGAAGTGCGCGAAACATGAATATGTTAATCCTCTGCACATTTTGCGTGGCAATGCAAATTAAATATTTAAAACATAATTTAGTTATTACTGACTACAAAAAACAAGTGCTGAGATTGGTTAGTAGAACCACGTTTCCTTACCATGATTTGACGTTGATCATTTCGTCGCCTGAGTGCCAGAATGTTTTATGTCCCCTATGGGATATAAAACATTCTAGCACTCAGTCGACGATTTGTAACAAACACTTCTATTTCGCAAACGTACTTCAACAGAGCAAATTGTCTAAAATCGGCAATCGCTAAAGTCGGGACTTCCAGAGGAGAACTTTTAGTTCAAATGGTGCAAATCAGGGAACAGGGTTTACTAAAACCGAGATCGCATGGCTTCTGTAGACGATAAAACTTGAATCAGGCTATTTTTCAAGTCAATCGACACATTACAAAAGCACAAAACAAAAGCAGGTACTTGGCGGGAATGAGAGAGGGCATTACTCCCCCGGCAACAATAAGAGAGTAGAGCTTTTTATTTCTGAAAAGAGAACGTGAAAGAAAAGTAAGGCGCCAATTGACTCGAGCTTACAACGAAATAGCAGATGAGTGACTTAGTTTAAACAATATTTATTCCGGACAATAAATGTACATTGTTTCATGTCGGACAATAATTTACAAAGTCGTGGAAAAGGATTCAGCAGCAAGCACGTGGCTTATGTAAGCTGGTTCCTTAAAGCATATTGCATATGACATATACGGCGAATTATTCAATCTGGATGTCAGGATAATACAAGTTTGAACAAAAGAGCTGTGTTGTTGAGAAGAAAAGGTAGAAGATGGAGATATTTATGTAGGATCGGGAGCCAGGAGAATTGACAGTTGATGGAGAGAAAAACGTAGCTTACCATTCAGCTGAGACAATCAGCTCACAGGATATTAACGCCTGATAAGTCGTATCCCATGTGGCCTCTTTATAGTACGAGCCTAATAGCCCTTTGTCCAGCACAAGTAATAGGCAGCACCGCTTTTTTTCTCAATTATTAAAACGTTCACTGGCAATAATGAATTCGTGCAGTTGTTGGAAATTTTGCTTGTTATCGCTTTGGCTATATTCAACACACCCATTTAGCCGTATGTCAGTATCAATATATTTAGTTAACTGACCGAGAGTTGCCATTCTCTCTCGGTTAAAAAGTGGACAGTGAAACAAATAGTAGTCAACTGTTTCCCGAACACCGCATACACAAAGGGGAGATAAACAGAGATGATTTTGGAAAAGGTGGTCATTTAGATTGCTACAGGATATGCGTAATGGGCAGTGAAGTATTTGTGCTTGGCGCGATTTGTCGCGGTAAAAGAAAATAGGAACTAGTATTTTATTCTTGTTCAAGTAGTTTGAAAACTCAGATAAGGAGTTAATATTTCGAACGTTTAGGGGCAAATTATTCCAGAGGCGTGTGGTGCTGGGCAAGAATGACATCGGGTGTGACTGGGTTTGACAAAAGGGTACTACCAAGTCGTCATTCCTACAAAGCTCGAATCTGAGTTGCAGCCAGTGGTGGGGATTAGACAACCTAGATACCATGGAGTTAATTTGTGATACATTTTAAAATATTGTTTTAATTTGTAATTTTCTCTCCGGGTTTTTAGGGTACCCCATCCAGTCTCAGCGTAAAGTAGCGACAGTAGGTGATAATTGCGGATTCCAGGACACGTTGTACATGTACCGTACACGAACTCGTACATGGTGCGTTTACTCTCATAGGATTCAGTGTTAAATCGCGTTCACGTTCACAAAAAATGTCGTTTTGTCATGGTGTCCTGGAATCCGCAATTGTTTTTTGGGGTTCACAGATCGCACTTTTCACGTTCAAATACCCGTTGGCGAACGCGTAGATTCAACATGTCAATCAAAAAAGTGAAAAAATGTATGAAATTGTACATGTACATTTTCTTAAAATTTTTTTTCGATGTTCCCATCATGGATTAGTCCATCGATCCATCGTTGGCGAACGCGAGCAAAAACGTTTTGCGGATTCCAGGACAGCATCAAAAAGGTGGTTTGCGGATTCCAGGACAGGAAAACATCCCACTATGGCCACTCCCATTTCTGACGTAAGTGTGGAGAATACCCATAGTGGATTTTTCCAAAACTTAACAGACCACTATTGGGCGCTCCCATTTCTGACGTAAGTGGGGGGAATACCTATAGTGGATTTTTCCAAACTTAATAGACTACTATTGGGCACTCCCATTTCTGATGTAAGTGGGGGAATACCCATAGTGGATTTTTCCAAACTCAACAGAAAAAGCTAAGTTTTTTTGGAAAATCCCTACTGCATAAACTTACTGAAAACGCCATTTGTCACACTCGAAACTTATTACGGGTTTTCATTCAAATGAGTGTCAATTGTCAGTTAAATAGTTTAACTGAAAAACTATTCTATAGATGAAAGCGGAAACAGTTCAGAAGATTAACTGATATGATTTAAACGCGTTTTTGAAAGCGTTACATTACTGATATGTTTACTTGTGATTTTGATTATTCGAGTTTTTCTTATGGTGAGAATAAGTGCGGTTGCGATTTAACACTTTCGAGAGCAAAACTCATTTAGAGAGGTTTATTTTGTACATGTTTTTTTCTCAACTGGAATCGGTTTTGAGGCGAGGAAATAAAAAAGTGATTGATATATATATAGGAGAAAAAAAAAACATAAATAAATAGTTATTTAAAAATAAATGTATCAAATCAAATAGATAATAAAAATACGTAAATCATGAACGCTTCCCAGAGTATAAGAGCAAGGTTTCTTTTAAAAATGCTGATGAGAGCGTACGCATTCTGTGTGAACAAACAACTAGGTCGCCTCTTGTTAGAATGATGCGTCGGATGTCGGGATCACCTAGACTTCGATCATGAGAATCATTCGTGTCTGACGATGGAAGGGAAGATATGGTCGTCAAGTATTTTGAACCGGCGTTCGAACGCGTTCAAATCGACGAAGTGATCGCGTTTTGGAAGAGATTACTCTTCTGTAAGGATCGAGACAAGCCCACAGTTTCGGAAGAACTGAAATTGGTGCGTAGAAGTCTGACTTTAGAAGACAAGAGATGCATCATGAAATTATTGTTCAATGAAGCATACGTCTAAGTTTTCTCGTTGATATAAATAAGGGAGAATAGAAAATAAAAATAAATACAAACATGAATTTTTTATCTAATATTAGAAAGAAAAAAAACACAAAAATGAGAACTAAAAATAAATTGGATCCGACGTTAGATGACGATGAGGACGAGAAGCCGAACGGCGTTTTGCCGACGGCACCGTCGCTAGAAGAAAAAGAAAGAGGAGAGAGGTATCACATCGATCAAAGCAGTAGAATCCGCATCGATCAAATCAGTAGAATCCAAGCGTATCTAACTCAAGAGAGAGATTCTCGTCATTCTCTCAAGAAGAAGTATTTGCGTTTCGTGAAATTCATCAACGCGATTGACACGACACTCATCACGATTTCCATGGGTTTATACGCAGCCGGCACCGGATTGTTGTCGACTGTAGTCGGTATTCCGATTGTATCAACCGTAGAAGGCGTAGCTCTCGCCGCTGGATTGTTTAGCACGCTCGGAAACTTTTTGAGTAGGAAATTATATCTGAAGGCGAGGAAACACGACAAGATTCGCGTCTTGGCCGACTCCAAGATCGACACGATATCCTAAATGATCTCGATGGCGATGAAGGACGGTAGGATATCGGACAGAGAATACTTCATGATATTGGGTGAGAAAACGAAATATGATGCCATGAAAGAATCTGTGAGAATCAAGACTCGTCAGATTATCAAGGAAGAGATGAAGGATTCTCTCGTGGAAAAGGGGAGGAAAGAGGCCAGGGAGGAATTTAGTAAGATGATAGAACTCAAGAGCAGCGATTGAAAAAAAAATATATATAATAAGAACAGAATTTTTAAAAAGAAATATTAAATTTATATATAAAATAAAAACGAAATTAATTTAAATAACTCTCAAAAAATGTATTGCGTAAAGTGTAAGAGAGTTACCGAGACGAGTTATTCTCAAGAAGTACGAACTAAAAACGACAGACAGATGCTTCGCGGAATTTGCGACGTGTGTGGTTCTATCAAGACTCGATTCGTCAAAAAAAGAACGTGAGCAAAGGTAAAGGCATCGTGAATAAAATGATCAATAATCTACCTTTCGAAATGCATCTGCCTGGTCACAGTTTCACGGGACCTGGAACGAAATTGAACAAGAGACTCAACACCGATCTGACTCCTAAATCTTGGAACAAACCTGTGAATAGGGTGGACGCGGCCTCGTATGATCACGATCTATGCTACGACGGACATCCCGACACATAGACTCGCAACGATGTCTGCGATAAAAACATGTTGGCGAAATTAAGAGGTATATCGAATCCGACCAGGAGAGAGAAGATAGAACGTTCGCTGGTCGGCAATTTGATCGGTGCGAAACGTCGATTCGGATGGGGCGTTAAAAAAAGCGCATCTGAAAAGAAGAAGAAACGATTATTGACGAGCGAATTGGCCAAGGAGTTACACAAACCCATCGTGCGTAAATTTCGAAAGAGAAGGGTGTTCGTGAAGGGTTTAGATGATATTTGGTCTGCCGACTTGGTCGACATGAGATCGTTTTCAAGGTGGGGCGAGGGTGTCAAATATCTATTGACGGTCATCGGCGTGTTTTCCAAATACGGTTGGATCAGAGCTTTGAAGAATAAATCGGGACCTTGCGTCGCTGAGGCTCTGAAGAGCGTGTTCGACTCGTCTTCTCGAAAACCAAATAAATTGTGGGTGGATAAGGGAAAGGAATACTACAACAAGCACGTTCCTCGATTGGTCGACCTCTACTCGATCGAAAACGAAGAGAAAGCCAGTGTGGTGGAACGCTGGAATCGAACGATGAAGGAAAAGATGCATAAATACATCACGGCGAATTCGACCAAGAAATACATATACGCTCTGAACGGTCTGGTTAAAGATTACAACAACACGCGACACAGATCGATCAAGATGACTCCCATGGAAGCTAGCGATCCTCGAAATGAAAAACGGGTCTACGCGAATCTATATCCTGAGAGATCTAAGATTAGGAAGAAGTCTAGAACGCCGAAATTTGCGGTCGGTGATCGAGTGAGAATCTACGCTTATAAGAAGCACTTCGAAAAGGGTTATACTCCTCGATGGACCTCGGAAATCTTCGTGATAATCAAAATATTTCACACCGATCCAGTGACTTATGAAATCTAAGCTTTGGATGGAGAAGAGGTCATCGGAAAGTTTTACGAACAACAATTACAGAAGAC
Source organism: Pictodentalium vernedei (assembly GCA_031216915.1). Classification (NCBI taxonomy): domain Eukaryota; kingdom Metazoa; phylum Mollusca; class Scaphopoda; order Dentaliida; family Dentaliidae; genus Pictodentalium; species Pictodentalium vernedei. Next base: position 192,103,763 of record CM062296.1, on the reverse strand, counting down.
AAAGTTTTGATAAAGAAAACAAATTTCTTTTATTTACTCTCTTTTTAACATTTTCTTGTTTACACATATATATATAGGAGAGAAAAATAATAATAAAAAATAATTAAAACTATTTTTAGATAAAAAAAAGAAAGCTAATTAATAAACAAAAAAACAAAAACCCTTAAAAAAATGGCAAATATACTAGATATAGCACAAAGCATAGTGAAAGATGAAAGTATTCAAGAATATGAGGTTCACGAATACGAACCGGTAACCGGAACGAGTTTAAACAATGCGGGAGAGATAAGAATCAACATCGAAACTCAAGATCTATTCGTCCATCCTAGCGAGAATTACATAGTGGTGCAGGGACGTCTCACCAAGGAAGATGGGAGCGACTACGCCGACGACGACACGGTTACTCTAGCCAATAATGGCATCATGCATCTATTCAGTAATATAAAATACATGCTATCCGGACAAGAGATAGAATCTGTGTTTCATCCCGGTCAGGCCACCACGATGTTCGGACTCTTGACGTATCCGGATGATTTTTCGAAATCCAGAGGACTTAATCAGTTGTGGGTGAAAGACACCGTCGGCCCTGCTAACGCTGGCGCCGCCGCGATATTCGACTACGTCGTCAAGACATCCAGACCTAAAGGAACGTTTTCGTTCAGGATACCTTTGAAACACATCTTCGGATTCGCGGACGATTACAAGATCATGTACGGATTCAAACACAATCTGACGTTGATTCGAAAAGGAAACGACGACGCAATAGTGAGACTCCCTGCGACCGATGCGGGTAAGTTAACTCTACACAAGATATCGTGGTTCGTTCCTCACGTGGAGCCTTCGATCGTGGAAAAAGCGTGTCTCTACAAGATCATTGAATCCAAGAGTAAATTACCTGTGGGATTTAGAATGAGACAGTGTGACACAGCTAGCATTCCACTCTCCATGAATCACTTCGATTGGAGATTGATGGTGAAATCCGCTTCTGAGAGACCGCGTTTCATCGTGGTTGCGTTTCAGACTGTTAAGGATGGGTCTCAGGAAAAGAAAGCATCGCAGTTCGATCACTGCAATTTGAGAAACATGCAAGTGTTTCTGAACGCCACGAGATATCCAGCAATCGATTACAATGCGTCGTTTGACAAGAATGATTTGTGCAGACTGTACGGCGATGCCGCTGATTTTAGAAAGAAGTATCACGGTCTAGACGAATTGATGAGCAACCCTAATATATCTCCCGGCGAATACAAATCGATGTATCCTATGTTCGTATTCGACGTCAGTAAACAGAGTGAATGACTCAAGAGTAGCGTCTTAGATATTCAGATCAAGATGCAATTCGATAAGAACGTGCTGAGAGAAACCGAAGCCTTTGCCCTGGTCCTGTCGGATAGAGAATTACAATTCGAATCGGATGGAAATAAGATGTTGATCATTCGATGAGAGACATGTGTGAAAAAATAAAAACAATAAAAAAAGTAATGAGTAATTATTAAAAACCAAAAAAAAAAAATAAAAGTAATACGATCTAGAGAGATTGAACATCTTTCTAAATCTTCTTTTTGTTTGTTTTTAATAATCACACATTATTTTTTTTAATTAATTATTTTCACGCATTCACTGTTTGTTCAAAGGATCTAGTTTGATCAGTAGACTCACCACGGAAGTTGCAGCTTCGGGATTATTGTTTTCGTAACGCAATTAATCCTGTCTCCGGTGTTCACTTTGAGAGGTTTGCCGAATGTGCTGACATTCGCGTGTTGATTCTCAGTCCTTTCAACGCTGTATTTCTTATCACTCTCTACTCCATTCACCATGAGATTGACGACCACTCTGTTATTCAAATCCGAGGAAGCCAGACTCATTCGAATGATTTCACCTCCCAACGGCATGGGATATCCCACCTGACCATGTTGCAATCCACTACCATCATTTCCGAAAGACCACTCAGCTTTTTCCTCCTCTAAGGTGCCACTCTCCTCGGCCCACACGGTGATCAATTGTCTAGCATATTTGACTTTCTCCACCACCGAAATCAGGGTGCAGGCGTCCGTCATGTTTACGGGATCCGGTAGATTTGTGAGCGCATGTCCACCCATGTCTAGTTTACATTCCATGATATCGCCCTTTCTCCAGACCGAGTTGTCATCTACATACTTCCTGCTGACTGTGCTGGAGTCTAATTCGGGATCGTGATTGAGTCCGAATAAATTCTCACCGTTCATGTTGATACCACCCTCCATGGTTCCGCCAGATTGTTTGTTCAGGTAGAGATTGCCCACTTGTGATTCTACGTATTCTTGTGATCGTATCACGGCAGAATCTACGTAGCCCTTGTTGACTACAGTTGAGTCCGCATCTGTGTCATCGACCTTCGACAGATTCAATATCTTGTTGAATCCCGCATTCAGATCCAATTTCATTTCTCATTTGTCAGACTTTCTCTGTTCCAGATCCACGTAGTGTTTGGTCGCCAAGTCCTTGGGATTCGTGGGAGTGGCCACGTTCGTTATCTTGTTAGAATTAGCGTTCAATTCCGAGTGCATCGTTTTCTGAACGTATCTATTTCTCAGGTGTTCGCTGAATCTCGCGTGAGAGTCATCAGCATATTTCTTGGTCGCAGCATCAGTGGGATCTATGGGATTTGGGACGTTCACCAAACATTTAGATTTCAGATCGAGATTGTCGGTCATGGCTTTATCCACGTAATTATTTAGCATGATTCGTTTGAAATCCGCGTTCCCCATGTCGACGTATTTTTTAGTCGCAGCATCTGCAAGATCTATCAGCTCGGGAAGATTGTAGAGCTTCTTATTGTTCATGTTCAAAGGTTCCTCTCGAGGTTCGTATCTCCGAATGTAACATTCTTCCAAGTTGGCAACGTCGTAACCATCACTGACTTCGAGCATCTTCCTCTTCTTTTTTAGGTTGACTTTTTCGTCGTCACTTCTACCAAATTTATCGACTGGCATGTTGTTTTGAGATTTTTGTTTTAAAAATATATTTCAAACGCAGTTTATTAAAAATGATTTATTTCACTTATTTTTATTTTTCGTTTTATTCAATTAAAATTTTTTTCAATAATTGTTTTTACCTTTATATACTATAAAAAAATCTCTCTCTAATGTAAATCATTGAGAATGTCTTGAAACTGATCTCCTTCAGACCATCTCTTGAGGACGTAAAGACACAGGTGACCACAAAACACTTGATCTGGTGATTGCACTCGTTCTGTGTTGTAACAAACCATCGATTTGTTGAAATAGTTCTTTATTTCTTTCGGCGGCGAGATTCCGTAGCTGTCGAAATAATAATTCTTCTTCTTCCCGTTCTTGAACCACGCCACCCAGTGAGTGCCTTCACCCGATAAATCATCTAGATTTATAATTCCGCATTCCGATTGTCGAGGTATTCTCTTCGGCAAGGCATCTCTGGAAAACACGCCTAAAAAATATTTGATTTTCAAATCCTTCGCCGCATTCAACAGATCGATGTTGGATAGGGGTTCGTTAGGTAAGACGACACCTTCTACGGATATCTCTATTTACTTATTCATAAATGCGTATATTTTTTTTTTTATTTATTTATTTTATTATAATTCACTAAAATGACGTTATTTTTTTAAAAATTTTTTTCTTTTTCTTTTTAAACTAACTCTATCAACTTCCATAATCTTGAATCCGTCTAATACCTTGACTTCCATAATCTTGAATCCGTTTAATTCCTCTTGATTTTCGTTAATCCTATCATCTTTAATCATATCTGGAATCTTAGCATCCACAATCATATCTGAAATCCTATCATCTAAAATTAGATCAAAAGTCCAATGTCCGAGTGCTAAAGTGCTTATTTTATTGTCTAACATGAATCTCTTATCGTCATCAGCCGTCAGCGAAATCTTGTTGACTATTTCAGTATACAAGTCGTGATTTTCACTTCGAATCGATTTCATAGTCTTATACACTGGACCACTTCCTAACAGACAATCTTTATACTCTTGAAAAGAGATGTTTTTCTTCACCATGCACACTTTAACCCCTTTGCACTTCTTGATCTCTTCATCTTCTAAACGATAAGCATACAGTTTAGGTCTCAAGCCCACGAATTCGAGGATTTGTCTACCACCGCTCTCATCCTTAAATTTACCTAACACCTTCTTGTTGTTGTTCGATTGAATGTTGGACGGGTGATCGACGGGATAATTGCTCGTGTCGAACCACGCGGCCACGTCCGGAGATATATCTCGGTAGACGTCTTTCTTCTCTATTTCGTAAACTAAACTGTCTGTGTCGGTGAACAGTAGTTTGGCTTTATCACCAAATTTTCGTTTGACATAATCGTAGTGAAACTCGTACATCAATCACTTTCTGATATCTAAGACGATCGGTCCAAGATAATATGGTTTGTCGAACATCAGGTGCGTCTTTTGCATGTGAATGGCCACTAGATTTTCATCGAATATGGTTCGGTGTTTGTAATTGGGTTTCGCCACGAATTTTTTAGCTCTTTTCTCAGATGTGACGAGTCGAACGTCGGTTCTCTTCCTGATGTTTTCCATCGATTTACCGTACACGCAGTTGTTCATGAGTTTGAAGAAATCTCTTTCGACATCGTTCTCGGCTCGAATTCTGAGATTCGTGTTGAGATCGATGTATTTTTTCATCCAAGGCTCATTCATTGAATCGAATGATGCGATGTATGTTGATTAATTTCATCCTGTAATCGACGTATTGTTTCAAATTCTCACTGTAGATGACGTAGTTACATTTGTTAAATAAATTGGGAATGAGTTTTTCTTCATCTCCTTCGTTCGGTTCCATTCGTTCAGGAGCCAGTGGATAATCGTTGTGTAGATCGTGTAATTCTTCCAGATAGTTCAATTCGACTTCTAAAATGCAAGGATAGTCTCTCCATTTTTGCATCTCTTCCGGTTCCGTTACCCATTTGAAATTTCCAATCGGTAAAGGATGACTCATAGCCCAACCATACAGATTATTAGCGTCCCAATACTGTATGTATTTATTTAACCGTTTTGAATCGAAACCATCTTTCAGGTAGGGATTGTTAGCTTCAGAATATCTGTGGGAGATCATCGAGATGCCACCTCTCATAGCTCTTTCGAACATGAGCAACATGTCCACGTCGGATAATAATTCCAATTGGACTTCGGTGGTCTTCAACAGAGCGTCCCATGCCAACCGGGTGTGGTGAAATACCAAGCGAGATCCAGATTGTAATTTCGACGACAGACATCTCGAAAATTTTCGAACACGTCTGCCAAGAGCAGAACTTCAGATAGAGATTGTGATAATCTCTCATGGTTTTCATATTGAATGATTTCCACACGTTTTTAGCATGTTCGTAATTCTCGTCGGAAATGTCGGATTTGTATAATTTTGAATAAAAATCTTCTTTTGAAAGTAGTGCGGTGTCATCGAATCTCTTTAGATCGTTCATGTAATCGTAAGGATAGACTCCTTTCCTCAACATAACGTCAACTCGTTCTCCGAAATGTTCGCTCATGATTTTAAATTTATCCTTGCTCATGTTATCGACTAATTTTTCCAGAGCGGTTGACATGAATTTAAAACTGTCGATAAAACATATGCCTCTACGAATTAATTTCGTTTTTTCTTCCAACGTCTCTCCGTCGATTACTCTTTTCTTCTCCATGAGCTTCCATTTCATGAAGGAAATGTATCTTTCTTTGCTGTTCGCGATGCAATTTCATTCTTCATGGGAGGTGCCGAGATTTTTTATGAACAGATGACTGTCATAACCCGAGAGATTATGAAATATCACTGGATAGAAAACGGCGTCTCGATATTTTAAATTACACTTGCTGTGAGCCGGACCGCGATACAGACCCATGTAATGATCGTGGTCTCTGACCTTCTTATTTTCCTCCGAATTCTCGTCGAATGATTGTCTGTATATGTGACATTTGGTGGCTCTGTTATTTTCATCCTGCTGCTCTCGCGTGATGATCATTTTCGCAGGAGTTTTGAATTTATCGTATAACATTTGAATTTTCGATTCTAACTCTTCCACGAACCTTTGAGCCACGTCATCGTTTTCGCACTGTTTCGTGTAGGTGAAGGGACCCATGTCGTGTTGTGAGTCGAAAGCGCATTTCACGTAAATGCAATAACCTGAAGGCGTGTGTTTTTGATATCTTTCAACGTAACTTCAAAGAGCGTTGGGTTGGCAGGAACTCATTTTCAAAGTGAAACATTCGAAATCGGCGTACACGACGAATGGTACTTTTAACCTTCTATTGCGATTTTCAAACTTCATGATGGTGTTGGGTTTGGGCATTTCGACGATGACTCCTTGATTTTTGTTGTAATATTCTTGATGTTTCACTAACGATTTTTCACTGTGAAACGCGTTCATGCAGTTGCAACATAAACATATCTTTCCTTTATGTTTATTATTTTGTTTTGACAGTAATCGGCTCGGATTTTTAACCCAACAATAATGACGATTGGCACCATTCGAAATCAATAATAAAATAATTGTCTTTTCTCTTTCGAGATATGAAGTCTGTCTGAGAGGATAGATCGTTCGTTTTTCATCGTCGTATCCCAAGACGTTCACCGCTATGGTGGGATTTTGAGCCTCAAAACGTTTGATGTGTTTTAACTGCATTGGAAAAGTCACTCCGGTCCAGTCGAGATTTTTAGAAGTCTCCTCGTAATGAAAAACTCTCTCAGGATGGATTTTGACAGGGTATAACGTGGAGGTGACTGCCCATTTAAAACACTGATCATCTTTATTTCTCACGTTGATCACAGCATTTTTTTTAGCTAAGAAATACGGTAATTCCACGTAGGAAGACCCTTTCAACGAATCGTTTTCAGTTATATGAATTTCGAATTTCAACACATCATCGAACGTCCAATTACTACCTTCACATTGATAATTCGCGAGAGATGTCAACATCTTGTCTTTCATCTTTTTGAAAACGTCCAATAAATCTGAACCTCGAAATACGGGTTCGACGTTAGATCTGAAAAATGTATTTGTCATGATGCTCTCGCCAGACTTCACGTCGATTTTATTCATCATGCAATGGAGTATCATCTTAATTTTTAGTCCCACGTTCATGTGTTTGCGAAACAAATCCAATACTTTTTTCTTCACCCGTTCCATAAACAATTTCGGATCAATTTTTTTGAATGAGGGAACCACATCAAAAGTTTTAAAAATGCCTTTGATCGCACTCTCCCATTCTACAGGCTTCGATTGGAATAGTTCTGTGACGAGTCATGCTACATATTCTTCTCCTTTCCCGTCGTCGATTGCTCATCAAATTTCGCTCAATTTATCTCATTTATCTAGAATCTGAAGTACATCACTCGTTTTTGTTTTAGTTTTTTTTTCTTTTCTTTTGAAACTTGAAGTTCTTCAATGGCTTTTCGTTTAGTCGCCTTCTTATTTTTCACAATCGAAACGTTTTTGTTTTTTTTCGACGTCGGCATTTTGATTCCTTTTACTATCTTTTTCTTCTTCTCATTTTTCACAAACGATGCATTTTTTTGATGTCGTTGCTATCGACATTTCATTTGCCTTTCCATCGTTTCGCAAATATTCCTGTATGACTTCAATTTTTTTTGATTTAGTTCTATGATTTCTGAAATGTGGAATTTTTAATAGTTTACAAATCTCGTTTAACTGAGGTACGGTTTTCACATTTAAATTTTCCATTTTTTTATTTGTTTGCTCCATTTGTAAGAATATTTTTTTTTTCGAATTTTGTATTTAAATAATTTGTTAAAAAAGTTTTTTTTTTTACTCTTTATATATATAAAAACGATTTTTTTTTTAATTTTAATTTTTCTTTAATGTGAAAATTTTTTTTTTTTTTGATGAAATTAAACTATTTTTATGTTCCTTAACGTGAAAAAAATTGAAAACTTTTTTAACAAATTATTATTTAAATACAGAATTTAAAATATCAATTATTTGCAAGAATTCATAAAACAAAAAACACAAATAATCGATCATGACAACAACACCTAAAAGATGCGAATTGAAATTGAAACGAGTCAGAACGTGTAAAAAATTCGGTTTAAAATCTATAGATTACAACGACACGATTCCATCGAATTGAACGAGGTTGAGATGAAGGGCTTAGAGCACTACTACGACAGATATAACATGCCTTTGAAATTGGACGAAGCCATGCTCGATTTGTTTTACGACTATGAAAGCGATCTGCAGAATATCATCATCGCCGAAGACAGAGAATTCGACAAGGACGATTTGTCGTTGTTCTATGGAAGTTACATATATCCAAAAATCTCACTCGAACTCGCGGACAAATCGGGTGGTGAGAGCACGTTCACCGATGTAAAAAAACTTAAAGTAAAGATAAACATTCAATACATTTTCGAAAAAGGAGAAAACACGAGTGTCAACATGCTAATAACGGACTTGGAAATATAAACAATAGAGAGATTGATTTTTAGTGAAGAAGAAGGAAAAAAAAGTAATGAGATCATCTCTAGATCTCATTACTTTTTTGTTGTTTTTTTTTGTTTTTGTTTTCCTTCTTCACTATCACCCATATATTATAATAACGTTTCCTTTTTTCTCAAATTTCAGCATCGTTTCTTCTTTTCCTTTTTGTTTGTGACATGTTACGTTTTTTTTATAAGAACACATTTGTTTATCCGAATCATAATTATGAACGAATGTTGTGCATCTCTCGGTAACACTCGCATCATTACCATTCTCTTCAGAAGGTAGTGGTGACGGTAGAAAACGTCTCATTCTTTTAAATTTCAACCATCTATCCCGATCTTTATTTAACTCTTTTATCAGTTCTTTCCTAAGATATCCATCATTAGCATCTAATCGTTTTTCCACATCTTTTTAACACTGTATCTCACGATATTCATCATTATCGGCTAATTGTTTTTCCACCTTTTTATCCATTTTATATATTATTTTATACTTTCTATGATTTATATTTTATATAATTATATAATGTTTTACATTATAATAACATACTCAAAATCGGTATATTCTTAAATGGTGAATTCTCACCAAACAACAAACCCTTGCCGAGTCGCTCAACGTTCCGTCCACTCTTTAGATAGAGACCGTTTCAACTCAAAGAGTTGTCACCTCTAGCGGGTTCTAGATACAATCCTTTACCACTGTCGTCTACGTGGACGCGACACACGGCTCCTCCCTTCTTCAAAAACAGTCCACTGCCACCCATTAACTTCTCAACTGCCGAACTCGCGAGTCACGAGAGAGCTCCCACGCCGAGAGTCTTTCCGAGAAAGGGTAATGCTTTTGTGGCAAAGGGTAATGCTTTTGCGGTGATTCCTGCCAATAACGGTAGGAAACCGCCTTTCATTCTCAAATTGTATCTCAATTGAGCAGGACTCAATCTCACCGTCAACCCTCTTCCATCACGAATCGCTTTCTCCATCCTTTTGATTTGACTTCTGGTCCAGGCGATTGAATCCTGACCGCTACTCGTCAGATCTGCGTGAGTGAATTTGAATCTCACCGCCTCGCCTCGAGTTGTTAATGCTCTCTTAAGTTTCTTCCTCTGTCCTGCGGATATGTTCACGTTTTTAACCACGTATTGTGTCATAATTCTTTTTTTAAAATATATTTTCTTCAATTGTTTTTTTTGTTTTAATGATAATTATATATATTAAATAATTTTTGTAAAATTAATATTGCATTATTTTATTTTCTTATTTATATATATACACAATATTTTTTTTTTTTTTTGCTTTTATATTTCTCTTATGTGAAATCGTATCGTCACCCTCTCTCTGCGACGATCTGACAGTTCACCATTTTGATCCGTCAACGTGGTTTTGAGACTATACAACATGTCTAAAATCACTGGTAGATAAACTAAATTTCGAGGTCGTTCCACAATCTTATAACCCGGCGACACGTTTGGAAAGAAGGAATAGATCGTCGGTTGAGCGCTACCATTCACGTAGCTTCCAGCAATCACATCCATGTTCACCAGAATGCTATTGACTGCGAGAATGTCAACCGTATTTTCAGATGCCGTGTGGCTTCGATACATCTTTCAATCGAATCCCAGCATCTTGCCTATAGAATCGTCCGTGTTGAAATCCACTCGAAAATTATCTTCCAAATCCAACATCGTCTGTAAGGTATTAGGGTTGGGAGCGAGTCTGATCTTATTGCTTCCCTTTCCATCCGTCTTCATTTGCATTTGAATGTAATTGTTCAAATTGTCTATGTCATAACTTCCTTTGGGAATTCGAATCTCCAACCAATCCACTCCGATACTTAAACGAGTTATTCTTTTTGGTGACGTTGGGAAAGGAATAATAAGTCTCCAGATTCACCAACGCCATCTCGTATCTTTTCTCTCTATTCAATTCGATGGAAGGTTCGAATTTCGTTGCGAATCGAGTCGAATCGCCACTCACCATGATTTGAATGGATTGTTTTGCAGCCGTATTCTCGGCTATCCGTTCTAACAATTCTTCTTGTTCGAACATTATATTTAATTTTATTTTTATTTTTTCAAAACTAATTATTTGAAGATTTATTATTTTCTATTTTTTTTTATTTTCACGCTCGATCTTATTATCATCAGAAACATAAAACTTGTCAAATCCGCACCGATATTTTCCGCGATTAAATTCGCTAGTCAAATCGATCACGACGAAATTGTAAAGTCCTCCATCCCAAACCCTCTTACAGAATCTCCTGAATTCTGCCGCGCTCATGTCGTTTGCGACGTGGTCGCTGTAGATGTGATTGAGATTCTTGAGATCTTGGCGAAAGAGGCATAGAAAATTAGCGTGGACAGGTAGAAACAGTCCACGTTGCTGTGATGACCCCTAACGTAATACGATTCGCATCGGTTCTGTCTCTCCAAAAGCAGATCGTCGAAAATCCTGAGATTCTTATCTTCCGATTTCAATTCTCTAGGATCTGGAACGTCGCTAGCGTTCTCATAAAATCGACATTCGACGTATGAAGATGCATTTCTCTTCATCAATTCCATCGCCGCACCGTCCAAAATGGTTGAAAGAGAAGTTTCACTTCTGTCGAATTCCTCCCTACTGTCAAAGATTCTGGCTATGACGTCCTTAGGCAATCTACGATCCATGCACTCTCGAAGCAGTCTGTATTCGGGTTGAAACAAGCTCTTGCCAAACACAAACAATCTGTCATAATCCAACCAGTCGGGTCGCGACAACAGATTCATCAACAGATTGGTCTTTCCACAATTCGATTTTCCCACTATCAAGCCTCTTATGCTTTTGGGAAAGAACTCGTTATTCGACCCCTTAGTCGCGGCGTCGTTCCAAGACATATCTTTAATGTTCATCTTTGTTTATTTTTTTTGTTATTTTAGATTTTTTCAAACACATTTTTTTATGTTTTATCAAACTCGGTTTATAATATTATTATTTATTTATATTACACCGTCGCGAGTTCTCTTCAATCCAGATCCACTCGTCATTTTGGCTAAATCTTGTATGGGTACCACAGCATCCTTAAAATCTTTCCAACTTTTCGGCGTTCGCTCTAACGTAGCTCGCTTTGCCGGTGGACTGATCAACTTGTCGATCAACGCGTCAGCTGCCCTCTTGCCAGCCACAGAAGCTATCCTACCACTGGCTTCGGAAGCGGCTTTCTTACCAGCATCCAAAGCCGTCTTCTTACCAACCTCAAACGCGGTCGATGCGAGTTTTCTACCTGCATCACTCGTGAACGCTCGCATTATAGAATCGACGATGCCAGAACCGCCTTGAACGTAAGTTCTAACGTATCCCCTATTCTTTATCACCAACATATTTTTATTTTATAATATATATTTGTTTTCACTGGTAAATCGTTTGTTGTTTAAATACTTTTATTATTCTAGTGTAAAATTTACTATTTTTTATTTTATATATTTTGTTTGTTTGTTTCTCTCTACTTATTATATACATCAATCCTTCAATTCGTTCATCAGCCTTTTATAATGGTTTTTATTCAAAACCTTCTATCTTAACAATTCATCACATATAGTAACTATTTCATTATCTAATCCTGTGTTACCAGCACGTCTACTTGCCATCAACAAACTCAGTCTCTGAGACAGAGCGTCAGAATCGCTCGGAAGAAAAGTGGTTTTCACCCCTTTACCAGTCACCGATTCGACGAACTTCTTATTCATATCCCATATGGGTTTCACCACTTTCGTCCACTTGTAACCTCTGTTGGCTTTGGGTCTCGTCTCTCTGGCATCGTTATTTCTCTTCATGGCGTGGGTCTGAACCAGAATGTCAACATAATTGTCGAAATCCTGTTCCGTGTAATCTCCAGGCTTGTCGAAAAGGAACAATTTGCGCTGTCCATCAGTTATTTTATACTTATTCGAACCGACAATTAAATCTTCATCATCCATTTCCACTTCTGTGTCACCCACAAAAGTTCTACCGTCCGAATCCTTATAAATTCCATACAACAGATCTCTCTTACCACCATCCTCAGACGACGCGACGCTATCAGTGGTGATAGTCGAAGCTGTATCATCGCTCTCGCTCACGTCGGTTTCGATTCTCATGGGAACGTAATCTGGTGTAGATTGAAAGGAAAACTGTTTTGTAAAACTACCGGGTAACGAACCCATTCTCAAAGAACTCTCTTTTATGGGTCTCAGTTCTTCAGCTATCTCCTTCTTGCTTCGCTCTTGAACCTCCGTCACGGGTTTAAATATTTTTGTGGTCTCGCGTTTGAGTTCCATCTCTCCAAGACGTCTGCTTCTGTCAGCCAATTGAATGCTCTTCTTGACACGTTCATATTCATTTAAAAGCGGATCTCGGCGTTTAGCATCCATCTGTAAAAACATTTTTTTCGTTTTAAAATTATTAATATTTTCTTTGAGTATGCTAATGTGAGTTATTTATTATTTTCAAAATTAAATGTATAATTATTTTTAAGTTTTAAGTAAATAAAAATCTTCTGTCTTTAATATAATAACTAAAAACCAGTTGAGGAAAAACATTTTACAAAATGAAACCTCGATAAATAGTTAAAAATATTAAAATAGCATCCGTTTCAAACGTGTTAAAAATCAGAAAGAACATAAATAATTAAAATCTGGAATAAAAACATGTCAGTAAATGTAACGCTTTTCAAAAAAAAAAAAAAAAATAACATCAATTAATCTTTTGAACTGTTTCCGCCTTCATCTATAGAATAGTTTTTCAGTTAAACTATTTAACTGACAATTGACACTCATTTGAATGAAAACCCGTAATACATTTCGAGCGTGACAAATGGCGTTCTCAGTAAGTTTATACAGTAGGGATTTTCCAAAAAAACTTAGTTTTTTCTGTTGAGTTTGGAAAAATCCACTATGGGTATTCCCCCACTTACGTCAGAAATGGGAGTGCCCAATAGTAGTCTATTAAGTTTGGAAAAATCCACTATGGGTATTCCCCCCACTTCCGTCAGAAATAGGAGTGGTCATAGTGGGATTTCTTTCCTGTCCTGGAATCCACAAACCACCTTTTTGATGCTGTCCTGGAATCCGCAAAACGTTTAGTGCTCGCGTTCGCCAACGATGGATCGATGGTCTAATCCATGATGGGGACGTCGAAAACATTTTTTTAAGAAAATGTACATGTACAATTTCATACATTTGTTCACTTTTTCGATTGACATGTTGAATCTACGCGTTCGCCAACGGGTATTTGAACGTGAAAAGTGCGATCTGTGAACCCCAAAAAACAATTGCGGATTCCAGGACACCATGAAAAAACGACATTTTTTGTGAACGTGAACGCGATTTAATACTGAATCCTATGAGAGTAAACGCACCATGTACGAGTTCGTGTACGGTATATGTACAACGTGTTCTGGAATCCGCAATTATCACCTACTGGCGACCTACTGGCACTTCGTATCGCTCCTGTTACTATTCTAGCGGCCTCTTGTTGTGTTTGTTCCAGATCCTCACTCTCAGCAATAGTGCAATTGTTCCAAACTAAGCATGAGTATTCAAGAAGAGGGCGAATGAATGCCAAATAGATTTTTTCCAGTGTTTTCCGATCAAGGGTAAACTTGTGTCGTCTTAATAAACCAATTCTTCACCAAGCTTTCGTTGATATATCAAGAATGTGGTCTCTCCAGGATCCCGGGTCATTGAAAGTGACACCTAAGTGTTTATGGGTGTTTACTTCGCTGATGTCTGCGTTCCATATTCGGATTGGAGGATGGGGGGCGGGGGGCGGTTGGGTTATCTCTTTTACGTGTTATTATCATCGATTCCGTTTTCTTGGAATTAAAGGCAACCAACCACTGCTGCGCCCAACGTTCGATTTTTGCAATGTCATCATTTAAGTGATTTGCGGCTTGTGTTGGGTTTCGGCTATAATATATAACGAGGTGTCATCAGCAAATAAACGAATATTACAGAAAATATCGTCGACAATGTCGTTCAGGTATTTAAGAAACAGTAGGCGTCCCAGTATTGATCCTTGTGGTACGCCTGCAGTGACTCGTTTCCAAGATTACGTTTCAGCGTTAATTACCACTCGTTGTTCTCGATCTTTCAGATAGGAAACGAACTATTTAAGCAGGTTTCCAGAGATGCCCATCTTCTCCAGCTTGTACAATAGGCCAGTATGCCATACTTTGTCAAATGCCTTACTGATGTCACAGAAGACAAAGAGTATTTCTTTTCCTTCATCGAGCGCACAGCTAATGGTATTATATATTTCCGTCAACTGGTAGCATGTTGAATCTTTAGGTGTGAAACCTGATTGGAATGTACTTAGCAAGGCATTTTCTTTAAGGAAGCTAAACACTTGTTTAAAGATACACTTCTAATAAACGATTTTCCCTACACAACTGAGAAGCGAGATTGGACGGTAGTTACACACCAAGCTTGGGTCATCCTTTTTGAAAACAGGAACTACGTTTGCCGTTTTCTATCGTGTCTGGAAATAGCAGTTTTCAAGAAAATAATTAAACAGGGACGTTAGGGGTCTCGCTAAACTCCATGAACACTATTTTAAGACTTTTGGACAATGTTATCTGGGCTACACGCTTTGGATACTTTCAATGATTTCATTGATTCTAGGACTTCGCTGCAGCTTATATTAATACTCTCTAAAGTTGGGCGATGCCTACAGTTATTATCATCATGGGCAACATTGCACGCGAGTCGTCTAAAGTTGAAATTGTGCAAAAGTATTCGTTGAAGGCTACCGCTTTCTCAACGTCAGATGGCAATGTGTTGTTGTTATACTGCAATGTTGGGATTTCTGATTTGTCACTAAGAAGTTTTTTCAGGGTTTTCCACCACGAGCCCGAGGAGGTAGATGTTTCATTTAGTACATTTTGAATGCGTTCAATATGATTTTGTTTGGATTTTCTAATAGCAGAAATTGTTTGGTTTCTAACTTTACAATATTTTGCCCACGCCTGTGGTGAGTTTATTAATTTTGCATGACGATGTAAACGTTTCCGCCGACGAATTAAATTTCGGATTTCACTATGCATCCACGGTGGTTCGGTTTTCCTTATTATTATCTCCTTGTGGGATATATACTTTGAGAGAAGTTCTCCGAGGACTCTTTGAAATTGAGCGGTAATAGTCGAGTAATTCCAATTGAGAAACATATCTTCCCAATTGAAATCCACTATGGACCTGTTGAGGATCGTTAAGTCCGCTTGATCATAAAGCCATACCTTACGTTTTACCTTTACAGAGCGTTTTACTGTATGGAGACGTTCGGCGTAAACCGGACAGTGGTATCGGGTTAAGTCGCCATAGAATGGATCACAAACACTTTGGCTTTTAATAAGTGATGGGTTATTTGTAATTATTAAGTCAAGAAGCGTGGATGATGTTTCCGTGAAGAAAGTAGGTTGGCTTATTATTTGCTGGAGACTAAGTTGTAAGATTTTCTTCATTGGCCCGTTACCTGAGTTTAGCAAATTATCATTAAAGTCACCAGTCATGATGATATCATTGATGCGAGTATCCATGGCTAGTTCGAATGAATTTGTAATTGAATTCCATAATTCATTGTCGGAGTTGGGCGGTCTGTAATAGGCTCCAAGCAAAAAGGTGCTCTGGCTGTGGAGAATTTGGACCCACACGCATTCCAAGTTTGGTGGCTCGAAGTCCTGTCTCAATACGACCGTTATTGTGTTTCTTATGTAAATTACCATCCCACCCTCTCTCGTATCCCGATCCTTTCTTACAGCGAAATCCTGGAATATTAATATCATTATTACTATCGTTATCATTTAACCATGATTCTGTAAAGACGCAGATGTCGTATTCTGGCGCTTCGCACCGTATAATGTCTATTTTGGGCTTCAGGCTCTGAATATTTAGATACATTAATCGTATTCCTCGTTGTTCATCTGTTGAGTCAGCAAAACTGGTTGTCGAGTTAGGTGTGGTAGAGGTGGTCGTGTTTTCAGGGCCAGGGCTAACTTCAATGTCGCCTGCCAGTAGCAGTATATTTCTGAGCCAAAAATATAGACTCGATATACAGGAGAAATACCTGCCAATTATGAAGACACTTGATATGGGCCATACATTTTCGGGTTCGCATATATTATCTGGGGATAATTTTCCATTTTTTATCAACAATGTAGGTGCATACCGTGGGCTATTGTGGCTTAAATATTTCCCATTTGGGTTCACTGTGGATTGACCCTTGATATTTATTTATTTATTGGTGTTTAAGGTCACATATTTCTGCACAATGGCTAACCATGACCGTGACAGTTTTACGGGTGGAGGAAGCCGGAGTACCCGGAGAGAACCACCGAGCAACGGCGAGCAACTGTCAGCTCCCCAACATACCAACTCCACACAAGCAGGGTTAGCATTGGTTGAAGGCAGGTGCACCATCGACGTGCAGTACGCCTTAGTACACATCGTCACCGTGCCCCCACGTGGACAATGGGGGTGAAGTGTCTTGCCCAAGGACACAACGCGGTTGCCGCAGGTGGAATTCGAACCGAGGACCTCTCGGCTTGTAGCCTGCACCTCTACCAACTGAGCCACCGCGCCCCCTTGGCCCTTGATACATCTTCCCAGTATATCTATGGGTGAGGAAGTAACCTTACTATTATACATCAAAAAAGAGCCAGAGTGAGGGTTAAACCCCGAAGACCAAACTTAATGACCGCCGCAAGGAGGAATATGTCATTTAGTCCCAGCTTAGATTTGGAGCGTCTGCCTCCGTGAATGGCCGAATAGAAAAGACCCACTCTCATTCTGTATGTTGCTAACTCAATCATTGTTAGTATCAGAACTCAGGTCCAAAAATGCTGTAAATGGAGAAGTGGGTCTGTGGTATTCATCCGCCTTAGGTTTTTCATACATCAACTCTACCCGGCTTCCGACTGCAAATGACTTGAGTGCTCTATCAATATCACAAGATAACGAGGGAGCAAAATACGAGAATGAATCTCGGGAGAAAGGAAATATATTTGAATGTTCGGAGATGAAGCAATGGTTTGTAACCCTCGATGAGGCACAGATATTGCTCCACAGTTAGGTGTGAAGAAAAGATAAGCAAAAGGTAACATATATACAATGGGAAGGCCCAACTGTATCATCCAGATACTGATTGCCTTCTCCAGGCTCTTGACATGGGGACTTTCTGTTGTTACGGTCAAAGTTTGTTGTTCGGAGATCAAATCTACAAGTCAGTTACTGTGATTATTATTGAAAATGCCAATGTTACGTCAGTTTCGCTCTAGATAAGCTCTCGATCCAGACTTGACACTTTACCTGCAGGGTGGGTCGAAAAAGGATGAATACGATGTGGCGGAATCAATCGTGATTTCATGCAAATATGGACGAAAATATGTTCTGAATACTTTACACATTTCTCAATAAGCAATTAGCGCCCAGGGACTCCCGAGCGCATCGTGGCAGCTTCGCGATCCGCTCGGGAAACCCTTTTGCGCTTAGGTATTCTTATATTGAAATTTATTACCAGGTTGGCACCGTTCACTAGCGGCATTAATGATTATCTCATCTGATTTTGGTACAAGACCTTTTCGTGTAAAGATGTGATCATACAGTTTGCCAATGATCGGTGTTCAGTTTGGCTGTCAGTTATGTAACCCTCCCCCCCGGGATCCAGACAGGACCGCGGTTGTTGGGAATGTCATTTGGCCTCAGTGATAGAATATTTCGTTTTTAGATCAGAAGAACGAACGAGGGTATTTCTGAAATATTCATACATTTATCCACGAAGGTGGGATTTCGAACTGCCCTGAACGGTAAGCGTGTGCCTAAGTATTCATATTTTAAAACTTATTTTCCTTTTGTTATTGTTCACCGACGGTATAAGTGGTTAGCTGAAGGATGTGATCGTAAAGTTTGCCAATGGTCGGTTTTCCAGTCAAATAATCACAAAGACTAACTGTTTTGATCATCTGACAACACCAGACAATACCAGACAGTACCAGATCACACCATCGCCCCCCCGGGAGGTTCACATGGTTCCTTCCAGAGAGCGATGGTGGGATACGGCACAGTCATGGTATTAATTGTCGATTATCAGTAATCTTATGAGTCCCCTCCCCCCATCTCCCGGGTCCCCATATGACCGGGAATGTCATTGGGCCCACGTGGTAGGACATTCTATTTTCAAATCAGAAAAGGGAACGAGGACATATATGTCCCACCGGACATGACCATGACCGCTGGATGCGTCATGAACACGAGTATATTTTTCCCACAAGGGGTCGGATTTTACACTGTCATAGAAGGTAAGTACTCAGGGGATTTGGAACGCATCGCGACTGCCTAGTTGGCATTATTTACTGGGAGCATCGAATTGGTTACGGAACAAGCTTTAGTGAGTACTTGTTTCTGTAAAGGGGTGGTCGCGTAGTTTGTCAGTGGTCAGTATTCCAGTTCAATAACTGGCATGAGTAACTGTTTTTATTTCTTCGCACTGACTGACGATACCAGGTTCCGCACTGCCTAACAATAACACTTTTGTTTACTTCACATTTTACCTTCCATAGAGCGATTATTGGACCTGGTACTGCCATGGTATTACTTGTCGATTTAGCAGTTGTGTTGTTAATCTTGGTGATCTGCCATTGTTAATCTGCCCCCTACCACCTCCCATCCCCGGATATGGCCATAGCTATTGGAAATATCATTAAGCACCAATGATAGAACATTCCATTTTAACTTTAAAAAAATGAGTGAGAAAAATAGCATAAGTATTTACACATTTACTGTGTGGGTGGGATTTCATAACTGCCATGGAAAGGTTTCGCTCCTTCTGCTTGAGTATTGTTGTTTACAACATTTTGCCTTATTGGCATTACCCTTGATGGCAATACCCTCGCCCCACCAGACATGACCATGACCCCTGGATGTGTCATGAACATATATTTTTCCCTCGGGGTGGGATTATATCCCGCCATGGAATGTTAGCGCTGAAAGCTGTTCGATCACATCCACACAAATGCTGCCTCGTGATCCCACTCGAGACACCATTTGCGCTAAGATGTTCCTATTGCAACATATTGCCCTGTTGGTATTATTCACTTGCAGTATCGCTGGGGCAACTCAACAAGCTTTGGCGGGAACTTGTTCCTCTTCAGATGTGATCAAACAGATTCCCAGTGATTGGTATTCTAATTTAACAATGCGTTTTTCCCCGGACTGTCGCGGTATTTCTAGCCGGTTATCAAGTGTATTATTAGTCCTCCACCCCACCCCTTCCCGGACATGCCCATGACCGCTGGAGGTGCCATTAAGCCCCAGTGGTAGAAACATTCTATGAACGAAAATACATTTTCCACGGGTGGGGGGGGGGGGGGGGGGGGGGTGGTATACACTGCCCTGGACGATTTGCGCTCATGGAGTCTTGAACGCACCACGACAACGTCGTGATGCGTTCGAGGCACCCTTTGCGCTTGGATGTTCATACAGGGCTCTAGCTCGTTGAGCGAAGTTTGAACGGTTCTTCGTTAGGTGTTCGTTTATAAATACATTTCGGAGGTTCTGAGCAGAGCGAAGGTTTCAACGAGCTCCGTAAAATCAATCACGGATTCTACAACTCGCGAACTTCACAAGGATTGGCCTTGGGTAGCAACTTGCAGACCTCCTGGGAGAACCCGAGCGATGGCTTCGTTCAATGTCTCGTATTTCCAACGGCACCTCAATCGATGACGCAATATCGATAATAACTGTGTTTTCATTCTCACTCTCGTGAATTCCTGATACTCTCAGTGAATTCCTCATCCCGTACTGACGGAGATCATCCAATTCTGATTCGAGTGGGATTATGGATGAAGTCTTTTCGTCCACATCGTTTTCAAGATTCTCGACTCTTTCCTGGAAACGGTGCAGCTGCTCATGGACAGCAGAACCCATTAACTTCTTGAGGAGACTTTGCACAGTTGGTTTTTTAAGGCGACAAGAAATGCATTCGCTGCATCCCCAGCGACAGTGCCAGTGGCACCTGGAGTAGGCATGGACGTTGGAGTAAGAGAGCCAAGTATCGTGTGAGCACCATAAGGATCCATGTGTTCCATATTCTCTTGTCCGAGGCCTTGTCTTCGACTGATATCGGCAATATCAGAAACTTCAGAGCTCCCAGAATCAATGAAATCTTCAATCTCCGATACTATTGAGTCACTACTTGATAGGGAACCCTCCTTAAGTTTTTTTGACAAGTTTTCCAGAAAGGACATACTTTTGTCACTCGCTCGCTTCTTTTTGATTTTAGGGGTAGACATTTCCATAGAAGCTTACTGCAGGCTTCAAGCAAATTAGCTTACGCTCATAGAATATACAGGAGGAAAAGCACCGCTGTATCTGTTAGATGAATAGATTTTACTTGATCAGCAGTTCCCCACTCAAAATGGGATGTCATTCAATCACGTCGAATCGCTTGACTGAAGATCAATGCAGATCAATACATCAGTGAAGACACTAACCCCATGGACAGGTCACACTCAGTCAATACAACAGTTAATGTCGAAAAACTCTGTCAAAAGTTTCTCATATTTTCAAAATATATGTCAAGAATAAAATTTCTCAGCGGCCAGACTATACTAACTTCTGCTCCCAGGATCAGGTATTACTGCAGTTATCTATGGTGTTGTAATCTCAACACAACCTCACTATGTCACAAAAGCGCACAGTTTATAAAATGATTCTTATTATAATAACAAGACTTACACGGACTCACTCCACGAATGATACACGAAAAAAGGAATATTATTGAAGCTTTCTCACAGAACTTCCATTATTTTCCTCTAGATCTGTTATGTATGCAATGTCATTATTTTCATCAACTGCACCATCCCATAGGAGCAAGAGGGCAATGTTTTTGGTCATTTGATCATTTTTCAAAACACCGAAGCCTATTTATTTATTTATTGATGTTTTAAGGTCACATATTTATGCACAATGGCTAATCATGACCGTGACAGTTTTACGGGTGGAGGAAGCCGGAGTACCCGGAGAGAACCACCGAGCAACGACGAGCAGCTGCCAGCTCCCCAACATCGTAACTCCGCACTGCAGCACAGGCAGGGTTAGATTGGTTGAAGACATGCGTACCATCGACGTGCAGTACGCCTTAGTACACGGCGTCATCGTGCCCCCACGCGGGCAATGGAGATGAAGTGTCTTGCCCAAGGACACAACGCGGTTGCCGCAGGTGGGGTTTGAACCGAGGACCTCTCGGCTTGCAGCCTGCACCTCTACCTACTGAGCCACCGCGCTCCCACCCGAAGCCTATTTTACATGATTTTATGCCCAGAGCCGAGAAAGAAAAACATTAGCCGGCCGCCATTTCTTTTCATGATGAGTGACTTGCCTCTGTGTCCATACATAAATGTTACACATGTCCCAAGGTTCACTCCTGAGTCCAGGCAACTATAATATACCCATTGTTTAATGATGACAACGAAAGATGAAATGATTCACTTTTTGACGACAGCTCGCTCGTACGGTCCGCGCCAGAGTTGTTATGCTGCGAAGAAAGAGATAGCAGCTGTTATAATAACCGCGATCTTTTGCGAAGGCACTGAAGCACTGCCACGTTTTATGTTTGATATTCCGATTTTTCCCATGTTTATTCCTACACTCTGTAATAAAATAGCTCTATTGTGCCGTCTTCAAGATCTTTTGTAAATGTTTCTTTATCAGTTCAATTGATTGACAATAATGTGGACTGCCGTTTCGAAGTTACCATGGTCAATGGGTTCTCGAAAAGCAAAACGAAAGTAAAACTAGACGTTTCTTAGCCATCCCTATCAGGTAGATTCCCATCATGTACCAAGGGGTTGAAGAAAATACCGAGTTTTGACAGAAACACTTCATTCTTATTTTTTGTGTGATATAAGACTCAAAAAGCTAACATCTTCACGTCGACAATTGTTTGCTTTCGGTTGTGATGTGACATATGATATCGACAGTCATTTATTTATAAAAAGCACAAACAGTGAAGTAAAGCAAGGTGGAGAAATCCATCATTTCATTGATCGCCATGTAAATTATTAATTTATAACCTTGTGACAGGAGGAGAGATAAGTGCGGGAGCCGGGGTTCGCACCGTCGACCTCTAGCACACAAAGCGACCGATTTATCACGAGACTAAGAGATCCGCACCAACCAGGCTGGTTGGTAAATGGCCTTTGTACCTCAACCGATACAACTTCTAGTATTTTTATTGAGAGTGAGTTGAATTCGTAAGTGCAATTGAATTAAACTTCTATATTTCATTGTTTACCTAATTTAAATAACAGACGATTTTCGGAACAACGCACTTCATGAATAACTAAAGCTTTTCATTTTGTTGCCTCGATAACATAGCTTATGACACCTCATTGGAACGAGTTCGATGAGCTCAATCCAACGATTGGTCATAAGCTATGTTTTCGTGGCAAACATTTAAAATGTAATACACTTTGAATGGTATTTTTTGTAAACCGCGTTCTGCGGATTTAACAGCCACATCCAAAAACGAGTTAAATTACACATTATGTGATAAAAAGAATCTCATATTCGTCACAATTAGATGTGAAATTTCCCTTCTCCCGTAAATATTTCATTGCATTATAAAATAATGACTCGTCGGTACTTAGCGTACTGTAGTCGATTCTGGCGTTGCTATTTATTTCACAAAATAGCCAGGTCCGGCTATTTTGTGAAATAAATAGCACCGCCGGAATCGACTACAGTACGCTAAGTACCGACGAGTTATTATTCTACCTGGAAGAGTCTTTTGATTCAGAATTGACACCTTTAACACTCAAGTTCGTTGTCGATGCGCTTTCACTGCGAGAGGATAAGCTTTCCCGTTACTTAGAAATATTCATACTGGTGAATGTCGGTGTATATATATATATATACGGTAGGAAGGTTGGTTTGGAAAGGGTGCGACACTGTTTGAGCGCCGTCAGTACTTTTTCGTCACCGTCCTCACCGTTCAGTACGGACCATGAGTCTTGCAGAAACTGGTGAAAAAGTCCAGGCGGTGCTGTGCTGCCTCCGTTGATCTGGCGTAATTCCCTCTGAACACGGAACAACACCGCAGGGCTTAACTGAGAATAAAAAGGCTGTTCAGGCAAAAATTAAAATCACTCGAGTTGGAAGCACGCTCATCATATATATTCACATGCATGTAACGAATATTATTTAATCCACCTGTCTATCCTTTGTATTTGTCTCCATCTTTTGTGATCGATATTTGTGTGTCTATGATCTGTTTTGTCATGTATCTTCTGTTTAGTAAAAGACAATACAAGTATTGTATTGCATTATATTTATAGAGCACAATGCCTGTGATTTCAAAATGCCACTGCGTTATAATTGTCTGGTTTCATTTCATTTGTCGGAATTGAATAACAATAGCTCTGTGGTATGATTTTGTTAGTTTGCCAACAAAATCGCAAAAGGGATAGGAATACAGGTGCTTACCAATTTGAATCACCTTTCTCGGTACAAATGTATCATATAATGCTTACATGACAGCAAAAACTACAATGAAATGTAATGAATAATTTTTAAAACAATGATTGGAAAGAAAGAAAAAAGTGAAAAATACTGCCAATTCAAACACAAAGCAAAGCTGGTAAGTAATTGGATACAGCAGCCCAATATGTCTCATGATGTGAGGAAGCTAACAAATATATGACAAACATTTTCCGACATTCTCGGGGATATTAAAATGAAATACCCAACAGCGTCTCTTGTTCGGTCCATGAAGTGCTCAAAGTAATGACGTAGTCAACACCTCGCGCAGTCCACAGCGACAAAAAAAAAAAGAAAAACGTAAGGAGAGTATGGACTGGTATTCGCAAATGCGTCACAGGTGTCACGCCTGAGTACACCTCCCTGAATCCGAAATATAGCAATGTACTCGGGGGGGGGGGGGGGGGGGGGGCACTAAAATTTGCAGGACGTGACGTCCTATTTTTTATTTGGCTCCTTTTTACACCCACCCACCCACTACGTGCAAATTTTCTACTACCATTCTCAGACAGACACCCACCCCCCACTCTCCCATTAAAATCCAAAATAAACTTATAAACTTAGTAGGCACAGCTGTCTTTAGGGGGTTTTCATAATGTTCTTAAACTGGTACCACCAATTTAAACCTCTGTGGGCTGCTGTGGGCCCCAATCTACAAATGACAAGCTGTTCATTATCAGGCTTGGCCAGAGCAGGTGTACATATACGGGAACAAATTTTCATTTGAATTGTTCCCAAAATATTGTCTGCACATTTTCTACATTTCAAACAAGACACCCACCCCCTACTAACGTGTGACATTTTCCCAGATTAAGCCCAATATTCTCACATATAAAGCCTCCTGATGTTGTATTTATGTTAAGAGTGTGATGTACAACATCATCTTTAAGGTTTGAAACACAAATGATGGTATATATTAGCTGATATATTGATATATTTTAAAAAAAATTCAAAAAATTGCACAAGTTGGAAATGCACATATTTGGCGCACTCAAGAGACCCACCCACCCCCACGTCACGTCTTGCAAATATTTGGTGCCCCCCCCCCCCCCCCCCCCCCACCCGATGCACTGCACAGAAAATAAACACGTTATCTCTGTTTGGGAGGATAACGTCACCAAATAAAAGCTGTTGTACACTTGATATATCGCATATTGCCATGGTGATTTTTATATTATCACAGAGTCGACATGAACAGAAATATCGATCAGCATCTTCCGTACCACCCCCACAAGAGCAACGAGGAGAATCAATAATATAGTTTGCATATTTGCCCGAGTTAAGATTACTGCTTCCATGCCTCATCGCACTCTGCGGGACTTTGGTATTCGTTTTCCAGTATTGAACTATGAGGTGGCTTGACAGGTCTTCGAGAAATCAAGCGCCGAATCGAATGAACTGACGGGCTATTATTAACAGCGTCCTTCTTCAACGTGGGAATACAAAGTGGAAAAAGATGAACGTACACAACCCACCCGGCTTTCAAATAGGGCTGATTAAGGTGGGGGTACAACCGTGTGGGTATTTCCCGTTGATATGTGGTTTCGGGAGGCCTCCCCGGGAATATTTCCAACAATTAAAAGCACTCTACTTTCAACAGTTGAGTGGTATAGTGGAGGGAAGGGAGGTGTACGAGAGTGAGGGTATTTAAATGCGATTCACTCGACTTCCACTAAACGAAAGTTTGCGTGAAACTGATTGCTATGGAAGGAGTATCTTCCTTCCACTGGTGGAGTTGTGAACTCTCCCCGATGACATTTTGCGAAAAATCAAAGCAATGCGCTGAGAGCAAACTTGTGACCACAGTACTAGTCTGTAACGTGTGTAAGTCTTGCAACGTACTGAGGGGATCGGTAATGTGAAACCTGCCTTGGACCAATTGTATTGGCGGGGAAGCGAACAACGTTTTTAAGCCCATGGCACTCTTTCCAGCTCATTGAGCTACCCCCACTGGACTTCTAACATACAGCATAGCAAAACAATTCCTACCTAATGATCATGGTTACCCTTTGAAACGTTGAAGACCATATTGGGGTTCCATGTTTTGTAGAGCTTGCGTTGGTTATTCTTTCTTTGTGTGGGGAACCGGGATTTATACCATGATTACCTATTCTACTATATATGAAAAACATATGACATAAATTTTAGCTTTATACACCAGCCGTGGTGAACACGCCAGCAATGGGATTTCAATAGTTAAAATTTACACCAACAGTGGAACTACATCCAAGTTGACCTTTGGTGACGTCGACCTGAATGCAACTTGCCTAAATTTATCTCACGTCGCCTCAGGAAGAGTGAAATGAAAGTGACAATTATTTATTACGTTTTTAAATGAGTTTATCCCATAAGACACCAAAACTTAACATACAGGCATTTTCTCATGTTAATAAAGCACCCATAATTCGAAATGGTATGCTATTATGCAATTAAAATGAAAAAGGCACCGTTTCATTTCGTTTCGGCGATAAAATTGATAGCGGAAGTACCGCCCACCGATGCTCGTGTAAACAAAAACAGATTCGCATATATGTACTCTGGTGCTCAGTAAAATTGAGAAAAAATAATAGCGAATAATCTGGCGATCATGGTATAAATAAAATATACCCAAAGTAGCTTGGTGTACCAAATGTTCACCACTCGTGGTGAACATTTGTTACACCAAGCTACTATGGGTATATTCTATATATCAAACACCCCCAATGTATTCCCAACTTTTAAATATGACTTACTCAACTCTCAAACAACAACTAGCTGAGTAGAGAGAGTGGTAGTGGGTGGGGTATCTCCTTCTCGATGGTGGGGGTTCAGGGACCTCCTTCGGGAACTTTTTGTTGTTGCAAAAGTCAGGGTCTTCGAGTCCTTTCCACCGTGTGTAAGTCATTGAATGGCTTGCCATAAATAACGACGAATGGTGTTGTTTCAGGATTTTTCTAGAATCTCTATGAATACCAACTTTTAACGTCTTCATTTGCAAGACTGGATGATTTTTTATGGCTTTATAAAGGAAATTATGACCGATACAAAAGCAAATCCAATCTTTCAACTTCAGATCATGTGACCTGAATAATAAAAATATTTAATATAATATTTCTTACTTCGAGAACCTTGTTCAATTGGGAGAACTGGAAATTTAATAATAAACTGCCCTTTTCTATCCAGCGATGCGCACACGAAGAGAGGAAAGCAATTCTTTAAATGTAATTTTTTTATTTGTTTTCTCTTTATCCAACGTAACGGCCAAAACAGACTGGCGCTATCCATAAAAAATACCATTCAATTTTCATTATTTTTCTCATTTGTTGCATCAAAAACATAGCTTATAACCCTTCATTGGAACGAGCTTGTTTTGCTCGTTCCAATGAGGGACCATAAGCTCTATTTGTGACGCAAATAATTTAAAAAAATGGTTATTCAATAATTTTTGTTTGCAAGTGTCGTCTGTTTTTTATGTTAAGTAAAGGGGTAAAATTTATCTGTTTTATTATCGCTATTTTGTTTCAAGGCAACTCAATTTATAAACCACAACTAGGAGGCGCTTCTTGACCTTGTTCCACCCTCATATAATGCTCTCTGTTATAAAAGTATGTGGACCTATTGGGTTAATTGTTGTTATGTAACTACGTATTTCAACATGTACTGATCCATATCTTCATTACTCTCGTCACATTTTTGTGAAAGTACTCGAACGCAGGAAGATTGATTCGAGATTCGGTAAGTAGAACCTCTCAATTCTCCATCCGATTTTTATTACGTTTAGAGAACTTTCTCTTCAAACAATAATACAAAAGTACATCGAAAGTGGATTGCATCTGATATACAAACTGAGTGGAATTTTCACCCGAGTCTGAACTATTGAAATCTATTAGAATACATGAAAAATACGAGTAAAGTTTCAGTCCATGGTCCACCCATCGGCTGAAATTGTACTCGAGTGTCTTATTATTTTCGACGAAATTAAAGCTTTTTGTCGGAGTGGAAACTTCAGTCTCGCGGATTTTTTCTGCTGTCCACGTTGTAATATTGTAAATGAAAGTGTAAATGACAGTGAAAGAGTTGAATATATATGGAGAGGATATCTACGCAATTTTAGTGAATATCGGGAGTTATCTCATGAGTGTGGAGCTAATTTTTTTATTTTTCACGGGCGCTTGAAAAGTAATACTTTCAGATCCACACGAATGAGATAATTCCCGATATATATTCACTAAAATAGCGTAGATTTTCCTTTTATTATATGCAACGTGACATTTTACTGAGCAGTATTCAACTCAATTCGACTGCAACCATTTCGGGACAATAACCAAAAGCTGCTGATCGTTCCTTCAAGGCGACGTTCAAGGCGACGTCATGCACCAAAGCGTAACGTCATTTAGGAAGCTACTGAAAACATTCATCGTGTGGAACTGAAAATATTATTTTTTACTCGTGCGAGCTCTCGGGAAAAATAAAACTTTCAGGTCCACACGCATGAAATAATTCCAAGTACTGACTAAAATAGAGTAGATTCTCTTTTTTATTATATGCTACGAGACATTTTACTGCACAATATTCCACCCCAAATGCGTATGTTTCAAAACAATAACAAAGATCAGCTGTTCGTTCCTTCAGGGCGACGTGCTTCAGCGTAGCGTGACGTCATATAGGAAGCTACTGAGGATATTTCTCGATATCCATCGAGTCGATGGATATCGAGAAATATCTTTTAGATAATTTGTGATAATTCACAGGCTTGCATATAATAAAGTAGAAACATGTTGGAACTACATTTAACATTGTTCTCACAAGAAAACACGATTATTGATCATTATGCTGAGTTCGAAGATATTTACTATTCTTCAGTTTGTTCCCCGCAAAACAGTATCCATACACATGTATTTTCAGACAAATATATATATTCTTCTATATCCATATTATTAGTTTAAGGTTCCAGCGTTTAAACACGGGAATTCCAATTAATGCAAGATCTATGAAGATGCAACTGGTTGAATGTAATTTTATATCGCTTGTGTCAAGCAGGAATTACTCTAGGCATAGAGCTGGGACCGAACCACTGAACTGAAAACTGTAATGTTTTTGGGGAGTTGGCCGTCACGATCTTCAGTTGGGGCCAACACCAACATCCTTAACCCTTTGAACATCAGAGGACGTTTTTTTCCGGCCGGGTCATAAGCTACGTCAAAATGTCGTTAAGGGGGGATGGCTACAAGGTAAATGCTGCACGTTGAAAATATTAATTGGTCTAACCCCAAATAATAAATATGGACTCTTCCAATAGCTGCCATTGAACCGACATGGAAGATACCACCGGGTTCAAAGGGTTAAATATCCGTATATGTTTTATTTAATCCTTTACCCAACGTAACGGCCAAAACCGGCCAGCGCTATTCTCAAAAATTGCCAATTAATTTTCATTATTTTCTTCATTTTTTGTCTCAAAAACATAGGTTATGACCCCTCATTGGAACGAGCTCGTTGAGCTCGTTCCAATGAGGGGTCATAACCTATGTTTTTGAGACAAAAAATGAAAAAAATGAGTTATTCGAGAATTTTTTTTGCATGTGTCGTCTGCTTTTCATGTTAGGTAAAGTTTAAACATCGGTTATTGCCATCAGATTATATATCTTATTCCGGTTGAAGATTTGATTCTGCTTTACTCTATTACTTTCATTTATACCAATAGCAGACATGACGCAATTCCGATGATCTAGAAACAGTTTGTATTTGAGTGAAGTAGAGTACTGTGGTCACAGAGGCGGATTGAAAATTTCGATCGGGTCGTGCTTCAATCGAAGTTCTCTATTAATTTTTCTGAAAAAAAACAACAAAAGAAATTCACTTGTCGAAAAAAGTGCGAGATTTGAATATTACATTTTACTTTCTTGCGGTCTTTTATACATTTAAATATTCGCTGATTTTGCAGAATTCTGTTCATGAAATCTATACTGGTGTAATTTTGTCGCGACCACATTTCGATCTGATCGAGAAAGAAGTCACATTTTTGCTCACAGTTCTGTACTCCTAAAAAGCCACATCTTCAGCTCAAGTCACTTACTATCCCAAATACACATTCTAGGTAGCAAAATATTATATTTCCAGACCCCCTCCCCTCTTATATCCACCCTGTTGATCCCGGCGTTTTGTATATGTACAGTGCCAGAAGTAGAGACGGGTTCGTTCAGAAATAGGTGTGGGGGTCTTAGACCGATTACTTATTAACCTTTTACCTAACTAATCGTCCGCATCCGCCCGCGTAATATGCAAATTGAGCAGTTGAAAAAATTAAATTTTTCAAAATATTTCAACAAAACCGTATCATGTGACCCCTCATTGGAACGAGCTCATTGAGCTCGTTCCAGTGAGGGGTCACATGACATGGTTTTGTTGAAATTTTTTGAAAAAATAAAAAAAAATGATATTTAAAATAATAAATTTTGATATCGTCTGCGTGGGGTAAAGGGTTAAACTCGAACGTGGAACACTACCAACTTCCCCACGCATGGCCGACCCGACGAAGCGCGGTTGTGCCCGAACTGAACATTTGTATTGTTGCGCTCTATTCTTACCACAAATATCATTTCTGTTGGAAAACTGCTCCAACATATTTACAGTAGAAATGTATACTCGCCCAAAAAAGAAAGTGTGCATTGCAGAAATTGATCAAACTCCAAAAAAATAATTTCGTAGGTGTAAAGAGTGTTAACCTGTTCATAAATAAGTTATATTGAACACAAAAACAGCTTTCCCCGTTAAAATTGCATTAACGTTAAATGACATGCTGCACGTTTGTGAAAAGGCATGTTTTGCACATGGAGAGTCTGAAAATTCATGCAGCAGTGTGAATCCTTGGGTATTTAAACACCAAAGTAAGGCCTTCCTATCGTTCACATTCAAACTTGCGCTGCTGTTAAAACGAATCCACATTAGCATGCCAAGATTGACAATGAATCAACGTCTCCTTGCCCTGGGTATGATTAGAGATGGCAGAACACAGAGAGAGGTTGCCCAGCATTTGAAATGCCACCGTAACACTGTAGACAGGCTAGTCCATCGACATGCACAACATGATGACGTTCGAGACCGACCCCGCTCCGAGAGACCCCGAGTTACCACCCCTGCACAAGATCGGTATATCCGTGTCGTCCATCTCCAGAACCGGCAACAAACGGCAACGACGACAGCTAGGAACATCCCTAACCTGAGACGGATACATCCTCAAACAGTAACCAACCGGCTGAGAGAATACGGGTTACGTCCTCGAAGACCTGCAATTAGTCCGATTTTGACGTTATGTCATCGTCGTGCTCGACTGCAGTGGTGGAGAGTAGGGTTAGGGTTAGCCTAACCTAATCCTAACCCTAACCTAACCCTAACCCTAACCTAACCTAACCCTACCTAACCTAACCTAACCTAACCCTAACCCTACCTAACCCTACCCTAACCCACTTCCATGCTAACTTGTTCGCTTCCATGAGGCGTAGATGCACTGCAGTAGTCGATGCAGACGGAGGTCATACCAGATATTGAGTGTGTGACTTTTGTGTTGGCCCCTTAGTGTCTTTAACTCTCAATGGCACCAGGAGTATTCGTCGTAGCGTAATGAAATTTCTCGTGTTGATCACAAATTGATTCATCTGTGATTGAATAGAATTTCCATGAATGAAAATGATATATATATTTTTTTAGTGTTATTTTTTAGCATGCACACTTAACCTAACCTAACCCTAACCCTAACCTAACCCTAACCTAACCTAACCTAACCCTAACCCTACCTAACCTAACCCTAACCCTACCTAACCCTAACCTAACCCTACCCTAACCCACTTTCATGCTAACTTGTTCGCTTCCATGAGGCGTAGATGCACTGCAGTAGTCGATGCAGACGGAGGTCATACCAGATATTGAGTGTGTGACTTTTGTGTTTGACCCTTAGTGTCTTTGACTCTCCATGGAACCAAGAGTATTCTTCGTAGCGTAATGAAATTTCTCGTGTTGATCACAAATTGATTCATCTGTGATTGAATAAAATTTCCATGAATGAAAATGATATATATCTTTTTTTAGTGTTATTTTTTAGCATGCACAGTTTCTTTTTTGGGAGAGTATACTTTCCCCGTAGTCTAAAATCACCAGTATAGCTCCTTTCTGTATTGTCCACGGAATCCAACTTTACGGAATCGGCTAGGAATCTTAACTACGGAATGCTTTATATAGCCCGTTTATATGTATACAGGGGAAATCGGATTGAACATTTTGAAGGCCTGAGCGAAGTATAGCTAGGAAGTAGTGATACGAGTCAATATTAATGGATGATAGTTTAGTCAATAGTACTGGTACAAGGCCGCAATGGAACAAGACTGCTATAGAAGCTAATGATAGGACAGATAGATCATAGACCAGTAGTGGCCTTGGAGCTTTGGAGATAAGATGGAAGCCGTAGGTAAAACTACATTAGACCTCATTGAGGGATTTCTCATGGCCTTCGTGGCCTTTTACAACAAAAAAATGGACTCTCCAAAAGGTATCCCGGAGGTCCATTGGCAGAAACATTGCCTGTGTTTGCTATGAGTAACCAGAATAACCTGCCGTGCTTTGGATGTCATTCGATATGGCAATTGCGCGCAATTCCCACGCGCAATTAAGCCTGGATAAGCGCATTGTTCGTGACAGGACTTCTAGGTTCAACTGTACATCTCAGTAGATAACCACTGTTTCCATTCTAATAGTTGAATAGTTCTAAGCGGGTCACTGAGTGGCTTATATGTTTTTTATGTCTCCTTTCTTTCTTTCTGAAACCATTCCGACGAGCTGTTCTAATGAACTCTCCGTGAGAAATTGATAAAGGTCAAGCATTCACATTTGGAAATCATTGCTGGGTACAGTTAGGCAACGAACTATGTGAAAGAATAGTTACCATATCAATAGTTACTGTTGTATTAATATAAATCTTCATATTATAATATGACCATCCTGAATATATCTCAGCATTTAAACAGTTGCCTTTCGAGCAGACGTGCATGGCTGTTGCGAGAAAATAGTCCAGGTTGATGTAGACTCGGACAGTTTTAGTACTTATTTTCTTATAATTAGTTTACCGAGCTCACACCAAGCGAGGCGTTTCGCGAAACTCACAAATAGCCACTGTAGATATGGATAGTGATGTAGTGCTCAGTTTCTACTATGGTTTAACTCTGAAAGTTTAAGAAGCTCAATCTATTTCAGAACAAATCTACCTTTTGTTTATGACGGCAGTTTTTAATGTGGATGATGAGCAGGATATCTTCTGGAGTTACTTTGCTCAGCTGTCCAATTGGAACAGAGTGCATTATTTTCAAATAATGCAGCAGGCATAACTATGAGCCAATTGTTGCATATTTATACCTATCACATAATCGCCATCAAATAGCCCATTATCAAAAATTTCGATCACAACACGTCTAATAGGGAATGGCGTCAAAAGTCCATGAGGCGTAGATGCACTGCAGTAGTCGATGCAGACGGAGGTCATACCAGATATTGAGTGTGTGACTTTTGTGTTTGACCCTTAGTGTCTTTGACTCTCCATGGAACCAAGAGTATTCTTCGTAGCGTAATGAAATTTCTCGTGTTGATCACAAATTGATTCATCTGTGATTGAATAAAATTTCCATGAATGAAAATGATATATATCTTTTTTTAGTGTTATTTTTTAGCATGCACAGTTTCTTTTTTGGGAGAGTATACTTTCCCCGTAGTCTAAAATCACCAGTATAGCTCCTTTCTGTATTGTCCACGGAATCCAACTTTACGGAATCGGCTAGGAATCTTAACTACGGAATGCTTTATATAGCCCGTTTATATGTATACAGGGGAAATCGGATTGAACATTTTGAAGGCCTGAGCGAAGTATAGCTAGGAAGTAGTGATACGAGTCAATATTAATGGATGATAGTTTAGTCAATAGTACTGGTACAAGGCCGCAATGGAACAAGACTGCTATAGAAGCTAATGATAGGACAGATAGATCATAGACCAGTAGTGGCCTTCGAGCTTTGGAGATAAGATGGAAGCCGTAGGTAAAACTACATTAGACCTCATTGAGGGATTTCTCATGGCCTTCGTGGCCTTTTACAACAAAAAAATGGACTCTCCAAAAGGTATCCTCGATAGGTTTCCTCAAATAATACAATACCAGGCCATAGGTATCCTGAAATACCGAAATGAGGCTAAGAGGGATAGTAAATGAGGCCTCATTGAGGGATTTTTTCATGGCCCTCATGCCCTCAAAAGAAATGAGGCCACGAAGGATAGTAAATGAGGCCTCATTGAAGGCTTTTCGCATAACCCTCATGGCCTCATACGTCATAAAGGGGTGGCGAAGGCCATATGTTTTCAAAAAAGGGGTGCCAAATTTGGTGTGCCTGGGGATATGGTTGTTAAATTCCAAGATGAGGCTAAAAGGGAGAGTAAATTATACCTCATTGGGTTTTTCTCTCATGGCCCTCATGCCCTCGAAAGAAATGAGCCTATGAGGGATAGTAAATTAGGCCTCATTTAGGGCTTTCTCATGGCCCTCGTGGCCTCATACGACAAGAAGGGATTCCATAGCCACATGCGTTTTCCAAAAATGGGATTCCATGGGATATGGCCATTGGATATAGAGGTGATGAGAATCAGATACGACTTCGTAGTAATAAGGGGAGATAACTCTGCATAGAGAATACGGGAAATCAAGCAATCTGTTTGGTTAGTTAGCGCCAGTAAAGTGAACGGATTGGGTGATCTAGATAAATGAAACAACAAGAGTACTCGGAATAGGGTCAGAACTAACAAGAATAGACCAGAAACTGCTAAATATAGCAACAATAAATAGAGCTTTTCCAGTTGATAGGCTCTTCTACTCTACTAGAGTATACTCCCAGTCAATCGAACTCACCCCTGGCCCCTCGGTATCATAGCACTACGTGCTAAACCGATAGAATGAATGGGGAATCCGTAGTAAATAAAGTCGTTTTTGGTGATTTGGAGAGATTGTCGGGTTTATTTGAGTAATTCTAGGAATCGGGAAATTACTCCTGTACAAAGGAACATACCCTCCGAACATACCCCTATCCTATTTTAAGCCTTTGGGTCACATAGCAATCACGTGCTACCATAGAAACCAAGATGGCGGTCTCCAGTATACAAAATGGACGACGGAAACACGTATCACCCTAACAACACGCGCTGCCCATGCGCACTCACATCACGTATCACCTTAGGGATGACGTCACAAGATGGCCGCTCACGTGGGTTACCTTGACGACACAAAATGGCGCCTCCAGGTCACATGACATGACGTCACTTCCGGGGTTCTGCCCGGGGTCCTGCCAATAGGGCCCGTTCGGGTACAAGCTATACTTCTTATAACAATCTTGCAGATCGGGTAAAGTACTTCTTCAGAATCTCTTCGACAACATTTGTGCCAATAAGACAAAATGAACTGTACACTGTTTATAACTTGGTCTCTTTATCAAACATTTTAATATCTGACCTATTGTCTAAGAGTGTCCGCAGTTTGGCACATTCCTCCGAAACATACATTTCTCAAATTTCGCAACGCATTTGAAATGTAAACTATTGCATTATATATTAATTAACCTCCGATTCAAAACCGTTAGTATTGCGAAATTGAAAAACGAAAATCCAACAAGCCATGCTATGATAACGGTCTAAATTTATGACGTAATTGCGGAACCAGGACACCCAATCTTCCAGTTTTGGTAATTTTCTATTTGTGGTTAGAGTTTAATTCGAGACCGCGAATTCCCGGTCCAAAAAGAGGGATCGAAAAAAGTTGGAAATAACAGAGCAGAGACTTTTTACTCGCCATCAGTGTGTCAACAAACCCCTACGGGCATTTGTTCTCCCATAATTACGGATCCGCTCACATCCCAGGTCTTCAGGGATTTTTAAGAGCATTTTACACTTGTTAATGCAGTATCATATGATTGAGCCTTAGTGCCGCTGTTAAAAACTATGAATTTGATTCTTTCCCATGGGCCAAGGTATCAGCCATTTGCCATATTTACCAATAGCTTGAAGACTTATTTTGTCTTGTGATGATGTACAGTTAAAACTAGAAGACCTGTCATTACATGCTCCCAAATAGCACGTCGATCTGCGCGTTAATCTACGCGTTATGGCAATAGTAAGGCTATCAAATTCTAAACATATAGCCTGTGCACAAGCAATGTTTTAGCCAATGGACCTCCGGGTAACCCGGAGGTCCATTGGCAGAAACATTGCCTGTGTTTGCTATGAGTAACCAGAATAACCTGCCGTGCTTTGGATGTCATTCGATATGGCAATTGCGCGCAATTCCCACGCGCAATTAAGCCTGGATAAGCGCATTGTTCGTGACAGGACTTCTAGGTTCAACTGTACATCTCAGTAGATAACCACTGTTTCCATTCTAATAGTTGAATAGTTCTAAGCGGGTCACTGAGTGGCTTATATGTTTTTTATGTCTCCTTTCTTTCTTTCTGAAACCATTCCGACGAGCTGTTCTAATGAACTCTCCGTGAGAAATTGATAAAGGTCAAGCATTCACATTTGGAAATCATTGCTGGGTACAGTTAGGCAACGAACTATGTGAAAGAATAGTTACCATATCAATAGTTACTGTTGTATTAATATAAATCTTCATATTATAATATGACCATCCTGAATATATCTCAGCATTTAAACAGTTGCCTTTCGAGCAGACGTGCATGGCTGTTGCGAGAAAATAGTCCAGGTTGATGTAGACTCGGACAGTTTTAGTACTTATTTTCTTATAATTAGTTTACCGAGCTCACACCAAGCGAGGCGTTTCGCGAAACTCACAAATAGCCACTGTAGATATGGATAGTGATGTAGTGCTCAGTTTCTACTATGGTTTAACTCTGAAAGTTTAAGAAGCTCAATCTATTTCAGAACAAATCTACCTTTTGTTTATGACGGCAGTTTTTAATGTGGATGATGAGCAGGATATCTTCTGGAGTTACTTTGCTCAGCTGTCCAATTGGAACAGAGTGCATTATTTTCAAATAATGCAGCAGGCATAACTATGAGCCAATTGTTGCATATTTATACCTATCACATAATCGCCATCAAATAGCCCATTATCAAAAATTTCGATCACAACACGTCTAATAGGGAATGGCGTCAAAAGTCAGTGTCGATGTGGTAACGTTCTGACAGAGTTGGTTTCGGAGGTATAAATGAATTAATATTCCTTTATTTTTCGTTAACTGTCCAACTA
The DNA here is from genome assembly GCA_031216915.1 of Pictodentalium vernedei. Lineage (NCBI taxonomy): Eukaryota > Metazoa > Mollusca > Scaphopoda > Dentaliida > Dentaliidae > Pictodentalium > Pictodentalium vernedei. The sequence goes on along the minus strand of CM062296.1, from coordinate 192,066,492 downwards.
ATACAAATAACAGACGACATTTGCGGAAAACATTTTCTGAACAGGTAAATAGTTTTCATTTTTTGTCTCGTAAACATAGCTTATGACTGCTCATTTGAACGCGCTCGTTCCTGTGCAGAGTCATAAGCTACGATTTTTGAGGCAAATATTGAAACAATTAATAAGATTTGAGCGGCTTGTTTGTTTTGTGAACACCGCTGGGCAGCTTTGGCCGTTACATTAACTAAAAGGTTAAATTACACATTATGTGACAAAAGGAATCTCAAATTTGTCGCGATCTGGCATGAATTGCTGAACCTTGTTCACTACAATGTCATTTCTGCACCCCGTTCACTAAAATCTATCCGAACCGAGGTGTTCGGTTCGGATAGATTTTAGTGAGCTCGGTACAGAAAGTTCATATGCAATTGAGACTCATGGGGGATTATCTGTAGATCAATCGGTTCATTCCCACTAGACCAATTCCCTTTAGACCAATTCCCACGAGGTCAATTCCCAAAAGGCCAATTCCCATTAGACCAACTGATGTGTTCTATTTTTAAAATAATTCTATATCAATAATTTGATATATTTATAAATATTTATAAATGTATTTAATTTTATTGATATTCAAGCCTGAAAATAAGCAGTCTGTCATTTGCAGAATGAGGTCCCCAGAGGGTGAATTTACTGATGCTATCCCATACAATGGGCCAGTTTATCCTCTGGGTACCTCTTTCTCTTTATGTTTGAGACTTTGATTCGGGTTGAGGTTCACAGAGGGTAAATTTAGTGATGCTACCCTGCTGTGCAGGGTAGCATCGCCAAATCCACCCTCTGGGGACCTCATTTTTCAGATGATTGTCTGCTTATTTTCTGGCTTGTTGATATTTTATATATGTTGGGCAGATTTTTCATAACAATTGTGAAAGTAATCACACACTTTCAAAGGCTGTAATTCTTTTTATTGTTTTGCGGTAAACAGATGTTGAGCTGATTTCCATAACAAAACAAACGCAATCCGTCGTGTTTATTGATGTTATAAATCTACATTTTATGTAAAATGTTATTTGTACTGAGCTATGCTAATATGTTATAGACCTATATTTTTTGTATGTTATGCATATAAATATTTTTTTTTATCAAATAAAGTGCTTATCAGTAAATAAATGGTTTCTTAATTATCCTTAATCAACCCTTAATCAATAAATCAATAACAGTATGTAGTTGGTCTGAGGGGAATTGGTCTTTTGGGAATTGGCCTAAAGGGAATGGGTCTAAAAGGAATTGGTCTTGTAGGAAGACACCGATCAATCCGCCCAAAGTACCATTGCCATCAATAATGGCAACATTCACCTGATGTGTATTGTAACTCCAACACCATGTTGCCAGTATCACAAGTAAGGCATACACTTGCAAGTGTATGGCCAACTTATGACACTGATAACATTGTTTTAGAGTTACAATACACATCAGGTGAATGGCAAACTGCGTTTATGCTATTTTAACTAATTTTGTAGCTTGGAGAGATATAATATAGAAATGAAAAAATTACTTGAGTCGGCAGTCTTGTTTTGTGTTTTTTTAAATGTATAATCACTCCATGCCAAGACAGGACAATTGTTTGATCCAGCTGATGATACATTCTCGAACTCTTAAACCTGTTCATCTCAATGATCTGCAGGCTGTAGCTCAGTTATGTTATTTCCAATCTCGATCTGGAAGGGCAGGTTCTCTGTGGCTTTGTGTACTAAGACGTACTGTACGTCGATGGTGCACTTGTCTTCACCAAATACTAACCCTGCTTGTGTGGAGTTAGTATGTTGTGGAGTCTGACAGTTACTCGTCGTTGCTCGGTGGTTCTCTCTGGGTACTCCACCCGTAAAACTGTCCGACAGGAGGTGACATTGGCTGTCGAAAGTGTCGTTAAACCACAATAAATAAATAAATAAATAAATAAATAAATAAATAAATAAATAAATAAATAAATAAATAAATAAATGAAAGAGCATTCTCATTGTTTGTAAATATTTATAAATAGCCATCTGGAAAAACAATTTGCAAGTAATGGAAAAAATGTGTTTTCCATGGCTGGATCCACCAATACACCGCAGCCCATCTCTGGATTTTTTTTTCTACAGACTGTAGACCCTCCCCCGACCCGACTCCAGTAGCCTAAAATTCCATTCCCGGTTACCGGAAAATAAGGGCAGAACATAAATGGAAATAACGCGTTCGTCGGCCGTTGGAATAGCAGGGTTTTGTCCCAAAATTTACGATTTTCTTAATATTTCGTGTGTTGTTTTTCTCCTATAGCTCCTCTTTAACACCATCTGACGATACCCCCATCTTTTTTAATATTCCCGAATTTTAGACACGTGCAGTTCTAAATACTAATGCTCACGTCGGAGACTCCAACCGGGAAATTCTCGCTTTCCTAAATTCCAATGACAATTTCGATCCGCAAGCTGAACTGTATATTTAAAACAACTCGCCCCGGTTCCATGAGAACCAGGAAATATATTACACGCATTTTATGATCCTATAACATGGCTTTTGCAGTTTGTATTTTTTAAGCGTCGTTTTCCATATCATAGTGTTCTTTCCCCCTCTTCTTTTATGAGGTTCATAACGGAGGTAGCAGGTTCTGAAAACACTGAAGGACAACAGGGTGAATTCCGCGATGAGTAAGCGTGACAAAACCGTCCACCCACTATTCAAACTTTTCAAACGATACTATAAACAGGACAATACAACATACCGGTCTCTAATACGAGTTGTCAGTTGGGATGACCTTTACTTTGGGTACAAAACTTTAACATACGTTTTCCCCATACTCATAAGAAAGACTATAGGTAAAAAATTACTATAATAATTCCCATAGACATCTTGTACCAATAGAGATGCCAAAACGGAATAAGTTATAGGTACAAAGCATTTAACACAGGGTTACTGATACTCAGATGAGACACTTTAAGGACAACATAAAACTGAGTAACTTATAGGAACAAAAAATCACCATTAGCATAGGAATGCGCATTCCTAGATGATACACTATAAGAACAAAATGAACTGAGTAACTTGTCGGTACAACAATTTAACATAGGATTCCGCATTCCCAAATGAGACACTTTTAGAACAAAATAAACTGAGTAACTTAAAGGTACAAACATTTCACATTGGATTGCTCATTTCTAGATGAGATACTATAAGAAAAAAATAAACCGAGTAACGTAAAGGTACAAACATTTAACTTATGATTGCCCATAGCAATCTGTCGTTCATTTCTGTTCCCCATGCATTCACAAAAGCACAAGAAAAAAAGAGCAAAATACAAAAAAAAACAAAACACATAAGCTTTATGTTCGAACTCTCTGTGACAATTGATAATTTGGAACGAAAAATTGTATCTTTCTTGTTTCAGATTTCAATTTCCTTTAGGGATTGCAATGTTCACAATGACTCATCTTTAACCTTTAAAACACCAGAGGCCGCTTTACCGGCCCAGGGACATGGTACGTCATACTGTCATTAAGTAGAATGTCTGATAAGTTAAGGGTTGGGTAGATCAATCAATATTTTCAACGTGCAGCCCCAAGGCTGCACGTTGAAAATATTGATAGGTCTACCCCCAAATAACGAATATGGACTCTTTTAATTGCTACATATGAAGTGACATGGAAGATACCACCAGGGAGAGTTTGAGCAAATGGACGTTCAATGCGAATAATACCATATTTTATAGGATTAACCCATTACAACACTAAACCGGTCTCAAATCAATTCCCCAAAAAGTATACCATTTTGCATAATCATGTAAAGATAAATCAAATACTCACCGGAAATGGGTTTATTTGACTAGGATTCTTTCAGAATCCGGGTTCGGCAGTTGTGACCTTGTCTATGGAAAGTGTTGTTAAACTCCAGTAAATAAATAATTCTACTTTGTATGGTGTACATGCAAATACTTGAAATATTTCCTCATCTTACTTTTTAATGTAGATAAGATCTCAATGCGCATAACGCCATTGCGAATGAATTTACAAAGTCAATCTCTAGATTGCAAGTTCCTGTACTTGGCTTACAAGAACTTGAACCTCCTTCAGTCACACCGAAGAAATGATTGAGTGTAACGTTCTCATGAATTCAAAAACAAGAATTTCGATCAGCTAGAGATAAAATAACGGAAATGGTGTATATTTCTCTTTCTTTCCTTTCTATTATACATAAACGAATTACAGTACTGGACTATTGCGACAGACGCAGAATAATACAGGCAATGGCGTTTGCATGAATCCACAAACACTTGCCCGTGACAAACGGGGATACAAATTGGTATCGCGGAACTAAATAGTTTCCCATAGGCGACCATTATAACGTTCAGCAAAAAAGATATGATCGCATCACTTCAATTTTGGCATTCAAATATCTTTGTAAAGTATAGATCTTCAGACAACTTCTTCTGACCCCAAAACAGGGGGCTATGAACAAATAAGCGAGAAAAATTGACAGCAAGGGAAGTACAGTACAGTCGCCGTAGGCAGTCACTTTTCCACATGTCCACAGTGGGCGCCCACTGGTTATCCACAGAAATCAGGTTGATATCAATTTCTGTGGACTTTTGTGGGCATGTAGTTCTGTGGGCAAAAGTCTGTGGACTTCTGTGGAAAAGATTACTGAACGATGACAATGCCGGACGGCAGTGTCTGCATAATTCATCCGAAACACGTCTGCCCACAGAAATGTAACTGGAAGTAATTTTTAGCATGTCATGATAGAATAGGACTCTGTTTAAAAATATTTATTTCTTTATCATTTCAATTTGCAAGCACGGGTATATGATCATTTTTGTGTTTACAGAAAGGAAAAAAATTGATAACTTGTTAAAATTACGTCACATTTTCTCAATCTGAAATGTATATAGCACAACCCACACTGTGAAAATAAGACATACAGTGAGTGACAAACCCATGTCGATTGCGAACGAGTGTTTTAAAAAAAATGTGTACAAAGTGAAAAAAATAGTTGAAAATAAAAGAGTGCACCTGGAAATATCGCTGATATGCAATTATGTATTGATATACGATTCGTTCGCTTTCGTTGACAACTCTTAGCTCGGGCGGGAAGGGGAACATTCAGCTTCTAGAATTTTCGGCCTCGAAATATTTTGACAAAGGAACATCACCCCGGGAAAATTAGCGCCCGGTACTCAGACCCGTTTATTTATTTATTTATTTATTTATTTATTTATTTATTTATTTATTTATTTATTTATTTATTTATTTGCGTTTAATGTCATTTATTTATGCAGAAAGAGGCCAATCATAACAGGCCTTGAACCTTTTTCGGGTTCTGATAATAATTTAAAAAATTATTCGGGCAAATTAGTAAAATTGCACCTCCATGCACTTTGTGTGGCATACAGGTACATTTGTTCGATTGAAGCGTACCATTGTTCTGGACATCCAGTTTCCTGACACCGAACAACAGGAAGTTGAAACTGTTCTACCCGGTTTTAAACAACTCGTATTTTATTCCTTCAACCTGGCTTAAAAAAGAGAGCCATGAACAAATCATCAAAATCACAATTGGGATTTATTTTTACAAACACATAACATATGTAGCACTATCGATCCAACTGGACAAAAAACAAACTTTTAAGAAAGTTACATTGCAAGGAACCTTATGAACATGAGGAATACGAGAGCAAGTCGTTGCGTTGGTTAAAGGGTTAAGTGATGTAAAAAGAACAAATGAGACTAAGACTCCCGCCAACAAACGAAAGCAGAAAAAGGTAGGCACATATTAATTTCGTACAATAAAATGCATCGCCAAATTAATTTCGTTTTTTTTTTAACCTGACCCTATCAATAAATTACTTCGGAATTATTCACTAAAAAGTGCTATATGAAAGTCGCACTTTTTAGTGGATAATTTCGTAGTAATTCTGATAGTTCAGCGTACAATAAAAATGCATCGTCAAATTAATATCGTTTTTTAAACCTGGCCCTATAGATAAATTATTTCGGAATTATTCACTAAAAGTGTACCATGAAAGTCGAAGTTTTTATTGGATAATTTCGGAGTAATTCTGATAGTTCAGCGTACAATAAAAATGCATCGTCAAATTGATATCGTTTTTTTTAACCTGGCCCTATCGATAAATTATTTCGGAATTATTAACTAAAAAGTGCAATTTTAAAGTTGCACTTTTTAGTTTCATTTTTTTTTTATCCTGACCCTATCGATAAATTACTTCGGAATTATTCAGTATTGACGACATTTTTATTCTCTTGGTTGTTGTTATTTTTCTGCAAGATTGTTTGTTATTCATCAATGATTAAATTAATTAACTTGATTGACTTATGTTGATCGGCAATTAATGGTGCTCTTGTGTTTATGATTTATGACCTGCTATAATCCTTCTGAAGTAGTTTTACAGAAGTTAGTGGCACGTGTATACTATATGCAGCAGCATTTGAAAGGATTAAAAACTTCAAACGACTTGTGTTCACGAGACTAATGGATCTATCTTGTCTGACGCCGCGCCACTGTTCGTCTCTTTGAAAACCTTTATTGTCACCGACCCCCGCCATGTCTTGCCCTTTCAACGCAGACCACTGGGGCTAACTTTTATTAATATCGACGGGGGTAGGGTTAAAAACCAACATCAGGTATTGGTAAGTGAATACTCGAGAGGTGCTTCCCCCACCTGTAATGGACCAACCCCCGTGGGGATCCCGGGAGGTGAAGCAGTGCTTGTTCATTGTGGTAAACAAGCCCTGCTTTACTGGTGGATTATGACCCAGTAACCAATGCTTGGGATAGAAGAGGCAACATGGGTATAAATGATTGGGTAAACTTCCCGTCAAAGGCGCTCTCGGCGTTCCCCCTATTTTTCCACAGAGATGCATTGCACATTGTGGATATACAATCCATTTTCGTTATCTCGGGTGCGAGGAAATCTTTTGAAAAATTTAGAAGTTTCTCCGGAAACCCCACCAATCCCTTCCCGATCTCTACCAGGCCGTTAAAAATTCTGGATCCGCCATTGCCTACATGATTTCGAAATATTCAGATCGGAGGCCGTTTTTAGGCGGAGCACAACAGTCAATTAAGGGGAGGGGGCTGATACAAATCCCATGACAAAACATGTTTTGTTTTTCTGAAATTATACTCTCAACTCTTGATTGGAATTTCGAAGACATCCGGTAGCTGCCGTGAAAACGAACCGGAACTTTGCGGAGGCGGAAGATAAAAATGACGCCGTGAGGGGGAACTGGGAAGGCCTTATTTGGTGACGATAAATTCATAATTGGTGGAAATATCCCTCCTTTTATATTTAACCCTTTTCCTAATGTAACGGCCAAAACCGGCCAGCGCTGTTCACGAAAATCGCCATTCAATAGGTTATGACTCCTCATTGGAACGAGCGTTATAAAACACCCCGGGTATCAATAGAAAATGAAGGGAAGTTTCCTTTTGTTACTTTTAGTAAACGAAATAGACAACTGTCTATTGATTTCGTAAATTGAAAGTAACAAAGGAAACTTCGCATTACTTCGCTTATCAAAAGAAAACCTCGAATTGCATTTACCGGCGTCTTAATTGAACCTTCCTCGGAACTGTCTGTTGGTTGCGTTTATTAAATTTACGAAGGGAAACTTGGCATTCCATATCAAGAAGATTAGAAGCAACCGAGTACCCGCTCACTTTGGCTCTTTGTTTACTGAATGCGTTTTTACATTAATGCTACATTACTAGAAAAATCTCTAGTAATGTAGCATTACTGTAAAAACGCATTCAGAAAAATCTCTGCCCACAGAAATTTCTGTGGGCAGTTGAAAGATAATTTGCCCACGGTTTTCCACAACCGCTGTGGATATGCGGAAAAGTGTCCACCCACGGTGTCTGTACTGTACCGGTCACGTGCACACATTCTTCAGGGAATTCCCAACAAAAACACACCAAATGTAAATTGTAATTTTTAGGTCCAAAAGTCATCAAATCACCCTCTTTTTTATCTGGAATATTCATCAATAATGCAGGATATCAATAGAATGCTTCAAACGTTTATTGAAACAATTTATTTTCCATAGTCTGTTTAATTTTAGAGATTGCATCACTCCCGAGTGCAACATTTCAAGGCGGGTATTTCTAATTCATATATTTAGTTCAGTGATACCAATTAACCTTTTCCGTGCTACTTATATCCCTGAGTTATCTCGTCATAAAATCGGCTTTCGATAAAGTTACCTCTCCTGAAATATTACATTGACGAGGAAGGTCCAGCTAAGTAGTATGCAATTGTTGATAAAACACCCCGGGTATCAATAGAAAATGAAGGGAAGTTTCCTTTTGTTACTTTTAGTAAACGAAATAGACAACTGTCTATTGATTTCGTAAATTGAAAGTAACAAAGGAAACTTCGCATTACTTCGCTTATCAAAAGAAAACCTCAAATTGCATTTACTTGCGTCTTTATTGAACCTTCCTCGGAACTGTCTGTTGGTTGCGTTTATTAAATTTACGAAGGGAAACTTGGCATTCCATATCAAGAAGATTAGAAGCAACCGAGTACCCGCTCACTTTGGCTCTTTGTTTACTGAATGCGTTTTTACAGTAATGCTACATTACTAGAAAAATCTCTAGTAATGTAGCATTACTGTAAAAACGCATTCAGAAAAATCTCTGCCCACAGAAATTTCTGTGGGCAGTTGAAAGATAATTTGCCCACGGTTTTCCACAACCGCTGTGGATATGCGGAAAAGTGTCCACCCACGGCGTCTGTACTGTACCGGTCACGTGTACACATTCTTCAGGGAATTCCCTACAAAAACACACCAAATGTAAATTGTAATTTTTAGGTCCAAAAGTCATCAAATCACCCTCTTTTTTATCTGGAATATTCATCAATAATGCAGGATATCAATAGAATGCTTCAAACGTTTATTGAAACAATTTATTTTCCATAGTCTGTTTAATTTTAGAGATTGCATCACTCCCGAGTGCAACATTTCAAGGCGGGTATTTCTAATTCATATATTTAGTTCAGTGATACCAATTAACCTTTTCCGTGCTACTTATATCCCTGAGTTATCTCGTCATAAAATCGGCTTTCGATAAAGTTACCTCTCCTGAAATATTACATTGACGAGGAAGGTCCAGCTAAGTAGTATGCAATTGTTGATAAAACACCCCGGGTATCAATAGAAAATGAAGGGAAGTTTCCTTTTGTTACTTTTAGTAAACGAAATAGACAACTGTCTATTGATTTCGTAAATTGAAAGTAACAAAGGAAACTTCGCATTACTTCGCTTATCAAAAGAAAACCTCAAATTGCATTTACTTGCGTCTTAATTGAACCTTCCTCGGAACTGTCTGTTGGTTGCGTTTATTAAATTTACGAAGGGAAACTTGGCATTCCATATCAAGAAGATTAGAAGCAACCGAGTACCCGCTCACTTTGGCTCTTTGTTTACTGAATGCGTTTTTACAGTAATTTGCAAGTTTTTATTCTTCCCAGGAACAATAATATAGCAAATCTTAGCGCCTAGACTTTTATATTAACCCTTTACCTAACGTGAAAAGCAGACAACAGTTGCAAAAAAAATTCTTGAATAACTAATTTTTTTCATTTTTTGTCTCAAAAACATAGGTTATGACCCCTCGTTGGAACGAGCTCGACGAGCTCGTTCCAACGAGGGGTCATAACCTATGTTTTTGAGACAAAAAATGAAAAAAATAGTGAAAATTAATTGGCGATTTTTGAGAATAGCGCTGGCCGGTTTTGGCCGTTACGTTGGGTAAAGGGTTAATGGAACGGATAGTGTCCGTATTACATGTCACGGTACGCACATTGTTGATATTATGAAGAGGAAAAGGTTACAGAAGATCAAAAATAGGTTTAAACAGAGCTTAATAGCCAAGCGAGGGGTCACAGTGGCTCAGTGGTTACGGCGTTGAACTCCAAACCGAAAGGTGCCCGATTCGATCCCCTCCAGGGATAATAGCGCTGTATCCATGAGTAAGGCACTTCATCCCGATTGCCTACGTGGGGTATATGGAATTCCCATACCCTTTGTGTTAAATTTTCTAACAAATTAAAGGGGGCTAACTTACCTGTAAATATCTTCCAATGACGGAACTTTTCAGTCACGAAAAGACAAAATCTTCAAAGAGTGTTCGAAATTTGGACACACTATACAGTTAAAACTAGAAGTCCTGTCACGAACTGCGCGCTTATCTAGACATAATTGCGCGCAGGAATTGCGCGTAATTGCCATATGGAATGGCATCCCTAGCACGGCAGGTTCCCCTGGTTACTCATAACAAACACAGGCAATGTTTCTGCCAATGGACCTCCGGATTACCCGGAGGTCCATTGGCTGATACATTGCTTGTGCACAGGCCATATGGACAGAATTAGATAGCTTTACCATGGTCATAATGCGTAAATTAACGCGCAAATAGACGTGCTATTTTGTGCGCATTTCATGACAGGACTTCTAGTTTTAACTGTATATCCACTTTTTGTAATTGTCTCTGGGTAAAAATAATAAACACATCCAATAAAATATTTACAATATTGTTTCTTCATAAATAAATAGAGCATTACGTCGTAACTTCTTTGCGGAAATGCTATGGCGTCAGTGACGCTATATCTAATAAATGTTTACGCTTTTTTCGTCTTACACCAACATTTCTTTAACACATACTCATAGGAAAATAGCCCGAAAATATCACCCGCAACCGTCAAATAAGCTCCATCGCATCCAATCGAATATCAGTGATAAATATCTGTTCAATCTCGTAATCATTGTAGGAAACATCATATAATTCAGATGCGGTGTCATATTGGTCACGCAAGGCTTACACATTAATTTTTATTAGTGTGTAATATGCTGACAGAATGTGTTCCTTGCCAGAAGATGCCTCTAGATATTAGTTCATCGGGGAGAGAATATGCATTGCTACCCTCAAGCTAGGTCATTATTTTTATATTGTTAATCAATCATTTTACTTCATATCTTATAACGACATGTTTACGCCACTGCCATTTTCTTTCTACAATATAGCCTGGGATTCTGATGTGGCGTGAATAAATGAACAAATAACTAGGGCTGAAAAGGCTGGCTCATTTTCGTAATCGACTAACCGAGAGCTATAGCCGGATAATATCCGGTTATCCGTGGCCATTATTTCACCGAATATGGGATCAAAACTATATGAATTGGAAAGCAATATTCTCAAACTAATCCGCAGTGTGTATACAAACAAACGTTGTCGAGTACTCGACAACGTTCGTTTGTATACACACTACGGAATAGTTTCTGCGATTACTCATTACTCACGGAAACTGCCGATCATTAACGAAGTCTTAAACACCAACGTCGATTATTTCTCAATATATACAACGCGGCTTCGATGTGTAATCAATCACAAGGTAGAAGCGGCAGATTTACTACGTTTTAAACGTGGAATGACGATCACTATCAATATTTCGGATAGTCGGTTTGACGGTTTTTCTAATTGGTTAGGTAGCTAATTGGTTTCAAACCGATTATCCGGTTAACCATTCAGTACTTCAAATAACACGTCTCTAAACATGTGATGTCAGAAGTCAACGTCGACGTGATAACATTATGAGTTGGTTTCTGAAGCAGATTGAATTAGATCTAATGTTCTCTGTTTTTGAAGGCATTTATTTAATATGACACGACCAGAAAACGATATTTGTAAACATATCTCTCGAATAACTAAACGATTTTCATATTTGTTTAGCTTATTGGAACGGGTTTGCACTAATTCGTGGTTATAAACTATGACTTCAGGGCAACAATTGAAAAGAAAGTAAAAGATTTGAGTTTGTGATCTTTGTGAATAGGTAAAGCGTTAAATTACACATTATGTGATAAAAGAATATCAAATTCGTCACGATGTGATATGAAACTTAAATGCATATATAAAATCCGGTGTACCCATTTTATGCTCATGAATTCATGACTAGTGGATATTTTACCATCTACTGATCCTTTATGTTCTTTTGAAAATTACAAACAGCTGTGCCCGCGTGAGAATCCCGGGAAGTGACTTAATGTTTGTTTACTGTTGTACTGAAAAATAGCATCAGGTAACCAAGGCCTGGAGTGGAAGTTTCCTATACTTGGCAACCTGGGTACAAAATATTGGCTGGTCTTGACCTTAGATCCATGTTGCGGTCACGGTTAATCATTGTGCAGAAATACGTGACCTTAAATACTAATAAATAAACACAAAAATAAACAGGTGTAAATAACATTTCAGACAGTCTCGGAACACCCAAGAATAATAAACTCTCTGTTTATCAAAGTCACGGAAGGAATGATGCAATTCTCTTAAAACACACTTGAAAACTAGCATATCTGCTGTAATGGTATTCTGAAGTGCAAATACGCTTTATTATTTTTTTATGAGAGAACTGAAACTGGATGGTGTGAATATATATACTGAGTGATAGTTCACCTAACTCTGAAGTATATTTACGAGGAAGCATAATACGAGTAGCTATGAAAGATTTTTCCTTGAAGCATTCTCGTTCGTTTACAGATTAAATTGTGTTGTGGGTTTTGTTAACGCCATATTGGGAATCTTCGGTTCAAAAATATTCCAGATGGAATAAAACTCATATTCGAGTTTTCCAACTCGCCCAGCTCTGTGCACTTGTCATTTGATAAAAAATTATATTCTCCCTAACGCGACTAAAAAAACCTCCAAAAAACAAAGCAAGTAAAATACTATACATTGTGGGATAGCTTGTTCCGCCCTCTTTTGATCTTCTTTTAAATTATAGGAACTCCCAACCGGGCCGTAGGCCCGCAAAGGGTTCCAGATACCCAGTCAGATAAATGTGTTCCAGAACAGAATTCTCTACAGCTGTCAATGTGATTTGTTGAATTGGACAGTAAATTTCAGTGAAAAAATCACGTAACTTTCGGTGTCGAATTGCCCATTCAATTGCAATTGGCCCATTCCCCTCTGGGCAAAAAATCAAACAAAATGTCAAATTCGTTCATTTACGTGATATATACATATCTACACTTCAGGGGTAACCAAGGCCTTCTCATCCGAGAACCGCGACAAATCAGCGGCCGGCCAAAGTGTTATTATTATTATTACTCGAATTCTGTCCTTCCGGAGGTTTGCCAACATGCTCAGCTGATGATGTCGTTATTTCAGATCGAACTCTCCTGATTTCGTTGCAATTTGTCTGCCAGTGATAACCTTCATCGAAACACCGCACATATAACTGATAATATAACTGATAATTGTTGTTATATTGGTGTGATTGTATACAGATATGCATTGACACGTATCTTTTGAAGTATCAAAACGAATAGAAACGCAGTTTTTGAATTATCCGAATGTTAAGGTGTTGTAAAAGTAAGAAAAAGTTCGCTTGAAAAAAGGGTATACGGACGTTTCGTGCGCAAGCCGAATTCGTCCGCTTGCAGTTTTACCCATATCGTCCGCCAGCGCACCGAATCGCCCGCTAGCAATTTTACCCAATTCGTCCGTTTGCAATTTTACCCAATGCGTCCGCCAAGGGTTTGAATATCACAAAAACATGGAAAATAAAATTAATGATATTTATTCTGTATGAAACGAAATAATGATATTTATTCAGTACACAAGATAATAACAGCACAGCATAGCAAATATTGTTCAATGAATAATTGCAAAATTATAAGATTATGTTACGGAACTTAATATAACAAGTTTTGATGCGTTTCTTAATATAATTATAGCAAGTTTTGATGCGTTTCTTAATATAATTAATTCCTGTAATACATTTGCTAATAATTTAGCGATTATTCATTGTAAAGCGCCGGTGGCACTCTTCCATGAATAATTGCAAAATTATAAGATTATGTTGCGGAACTTAATATAACATAAATTTTGATGCGTTTCTTAATATAATTAATTCTTATTATACATTCGCTAATAATTTTGCGATTATTCACTGTAAAGCGCCGGTGGAATTCTTCAATGAATAATTTCAAAATTATAAGATTATGTAGCGGAACTTAATATAACATACATATACTTTAAGAACTTTTGCTGTAATAATATAATTATTATAGGTACAGTACAGTCGCCGTGGACTGGTAACTTTCCACGCTTGGGCAATATTTCCACGGATGCAATAATATTAGATTCCAAGCAATAATTACAGGAATAATCATCAAAAATTTAATTAACGAAGCACCGGGTACGACCAATCCACGGCGATGCACTGTAATCCATTGAATAAACAGTAATCAGAGCCGCGTTAAACAGTGTCGAAATTAATTAGATGGCTGAGTAGTTTATTTTGTTCTGATATGTCGGTTTTCCGAATTTCATATAAGTATATGCAATTTTAATGCAAGGAGGTACATTAAGATATATTACAATAGATAATATACAATAAATAAATAAATAAATAAATAAATAAATAAATAAATAAATAAATAAATAAATAAATAAATACAATACCTCAATACTTTCCCCCAGCGGACGAGTTTCGGGCGAGTTGGGTAAAATTGCAGCGGACGATTTGGTTAGCGGACGAAATGGGTGTAATTCGAAAAAAGTGATACTGACAGGCTGCATTCGGTCCCGTCAGAAATCAAAACGAAGTAATAATGTGTTACTTTTTAGTCCCATCTGTATTTCTGAACAGTGCTTTGTAGTTTCGAACACTAAAAATGGAAAATAATAACGTTTTAGGATATTTACCGCCATTGAAAATGGCATGTCATCTTTATTCGGGAACTGGAGAAAGATTCGGCCCGGGGAAAACTCGGCCCAGGGAAGATTCGTCCAAAAGAAAAGCAGTACAAATCTGTTAGGATATTTTAGATACGCTACGGTATTCGTTTTAACTCCTAAAAAATAATTCTTAAAAACATATTAATATATTGCTCGATATTTATTGAAAAAAATATTAATATATATCGTCGAGCAATTATCTCTGCAGTAAATCCACATTTGATGTGTTCTGTAATAATTAACGTCTCTCATCTGTGAGAATGGTGTCCAGTCACTTCAGCCCCAAGTCATTTCGGCCTCTGGTCACTTCGGCCTCAAAGTCATTTCGGCCCTAGTCACTTCGGCCCCAGTCAGTTCGGCCCTTTGGTCATTTCGGCACCATTTTGAGTGTTGAGATCTATAAAGATCAGCGCATAGTTTATGTTTAGAAATAATGGGTAATTACATTTATTAAGTAATGTTCAGTCATTTGTGTTTACACAGTGTACAGAAAGGTATTACATGACATTCAAAATTATCCATGTGTTCAATTTTACATACATTTAAAGTGCTATCTATATAAGTAAGAGAAATTTGTTTATTTTGAAATTTCGCAAAGTATATGGAGTCATCTCATTCATTCATGTTGTTATGCACAATTCCTATTCACCTTCCAGTGAAAGGTTCCCTGGGTTTCTTTTTCTTTTCTATTTTTCTAAAATAAGCACCAAAAACTGCGATTTCGATACTACCATAACTATGTCCACGTTTTCTAAAACACAGAGCAGAATTCTTTTAGTTATGCGCAATTCCTGGTCACCTTCCAGTTCGAGGTCCGCGGAGGTCTGACCCCAGTACCCCACTTCCAATGCGCACGCTCAAGCCAAATAACATTACTGACCCTCGCTTCCGACTCTCGTGGATTCATAAGCAAATAAAATTATTCAGGTCGCAAGGGATTTCAAATCCCACATCGTCCATGTGCACATCCGGCGTGCTGAAACTTTTCATTCATTTATCATGAAAGAAAATCTACTAGGCATGAAGGAATACCATATATCATATGGGTACCTGAATATCTATTTGAGGTATAAATGTTGAAAAACAATTAAATAGAAAAATGTTAAAATTCAAAAGATATTTAAAAATATTTATAGAGGCCGAAATGGCTTGGTATATTGGGGCTGAAATGACTTGAGGCCGAAATGACTGGGCCGAAATGACTTGGGGGCCAACTGACTGGAATTCGTGAGAATTGCATCCAAACTGTCCTCCAACAATTTGACCCAAACTGGATACTAATCTAACCCAAACCATCCTCTGGCAATTTGCCCCAAACTGTCCTCCAGAATAGGAGTTGATTCTTATTAATTTATTTATTGGGGTTTAATGACACTTCGACAGCCAGGATCACCTCATGTTGGACAGTTTTACAGGTGGGGAAGCCAGAGAGAACCACCGAGCAATGACAAACAACTAACGTACAAACATCACACAAGTTGGGTTAGCATTGGTTGAAGACAAGTATACGATTGACATGCAGTATACCTTGGAGGGGGAGGGGGACAGGGGTCAACCCCTCCAAGGTAATCGCTATTGGAAATTTTTTCTTCATTTTACTAGAATTTGTGTGCAAAATGGAGGTTTTTCAGTCATTTCCCTAATATTTCCAGAAATGTTGTCGGAAATTTTCATCATTCCCTCCCCATAGGGAACAGTCCGACTTCAGCCTAAAAATATAATAATATTTTAGCTAGAAAAAATATTTTAGAGGGACCTGCGGTATTAAGGATGACCGTTAGTCTAACCCCAAACCGTCCTTTGGCGATTTGCCCCAAACCGTGCCGCAGAAAAGGAGTGATTCTTATTGATTTATTTATTGGGACTTAACGACACTTTCGACAACCAGGGTCACCTTGTGTCGGACAGTTTTACGGGTGGAGGAAGCCGGAGGGCACCACCGAGCAATGACAAGCAACTGTAAAGCTCCCAAACGTACAAACTCCTCACACGCTGGGTTAGCATTGGTTGAAGACAAGTGCACCATCGACATGCAGTACGCCTTAGTACACGATGCCACCACATGGGCAATGGAGATAGCACGTATTGCCCAAGGTGGGATTCAATCGGGGGCCTTTTGGCTTGTAGCCTGAACTTCTAACTACTGATCCCAATTCTTATTGATACACTAGTAAAGAAGTAACAGAACAGAAATGTTCTGTTTTAATTTTTAACAGGAAGGAACAAAATAATTTTCATGAAGAAGAACAGAATTTTATGTTAGTCAATAACTGAAAAAAACACAGGGGTTCGCAAATATTATTTTATTTCCAGTAATGAAAATTGTTATATGTCATCCATTCTTGATCTATTTTCTGAAAAAGCACATTATCATATCCCAATGTTAGCTACTGGGTGTAAGCACACAATTTGAATTTGTTGGTTTACTATGATGAGGGACTGATGTAAAATGGGTGAGTGCGTTCACAAATATTAATATTTTTTAACACCTGGTATCACATAATAAAAATTTATGAACAACCATCATTCAAAAGTCTTGGATTCATCAAAGTTGATTTATTTATGTGTTGGGGTTGAACAACATTTTGATAGTCAGGGTCACCTCATGCTGGACAGCTTTACACGTGAAGTAACGCAGAGTACCCGGGGAGAACCTCCGAGCAATGGTGAGCAACTGTCAGGCTCCTCAATATACTAACTCCAAACAAGCAGGGTTAGCCAAGGATGAAAGTTTTCAGGGATTTGACTGAATTCGGGGATTTTTGTTACAGTTTCTGTCCATAAAGTGTTCAGAGATTGTGATTTTCAATGAATGCAGGATTCAATTTTTGTCTTAACTCACATAGATCTTTGCACATATGACAAGCAATCACCTGTTGCTCCTCGCAGGTTCTTCCTTTGGCATTAAGAAAGAGACTTGGGCTCCTGATAAAAGATTTTCAGGGGTAAAGAAGTAACAGAACAGAAATTGTTTATTTTTTAATTTTCAACTTCAGTTTATTTTAAATAAATAAATAAATACTAAAAAAAACATGTTGGGGGAACTTAACTACATGTATTCTGAAATACAAATGATCAGGGTCGGAGAAGTGACATTAAAAATTGAAGTAATTGCATGTCATGTTAGTATTTTTACAAATATTTTTTATTGGGTGTTAAAATGTCCTGGAAGGAATTTTTAACAGGAAGGAACAAAATAATTTTCATGAAGAAGAACAGAATTTTATGTTAGTCAATAACAGAAAAAACACAGGGGTTCGCAAATATTATTTTATTTCCAGTAATGAAAATTGTTATATGTCATCCATTCTTGATCAATTTTCTGAAAAAGCACATTATCATATCCCAATGTTAGCTACTGGGTGTAAGCACACAATTTGAATTTGTTGGTTTACTATGATGAGGGACTGATGTAAAATGGGTGAGTGCGTTCACAAATATTAATATTTTTTAACACCTGGTATCACATAATAAAAATTTATGAACAACCATACAATTTATTATCAGTTAATTACAATAAAGGTCTTGTCCTAATGGACAAGGTCCCTAATTACAATAATGGGTAATAATGAAAATATACTAAACACTGAGCAGCAAAAAATGGTTGAAAATTTGACAATTATACTCAACTTAGGTTTACACAATCATCAGTCAGGAAAATAACTTCTACATGGGAAAAAACACTAAAAAGTAGAAAAAACATAGAAATAGATCCAAAAGTTATTCAATATGTTTTGGTGACTACTATTCTGCAAGTATATAAAGAAAATGTGTGAAGTTTTTGTATATTTTCACTGGAGGGCGGTTTGGGTCCATTTGCGGTTGGTGAAGGCCAAAATGTAGCGGCCGGTTTGGGTCAAATTGCAGAGTACGGTTTAGGTGTATTCAATCGGTGACAAACCCCATGTACATGTAGATGTAATTGTTAAGGTGCAATTTATTAAACACAAACAGGAAGGCAAGAACTGTCATATTTATTTATTTATTGGTGTTTCAGGTCACATGTTTCTTCACAATGGCTAATCATGCCCATGACAGTTTCACATGTGGAAGAAGCCGTAGTACCTGGAGAGCATCACCGAGCAATGGCGAGCAACTGTCAGCTCCCCAATATACCTACAGACCTGTCATTCTTTAAGACTGCAGGAGTGCTACACACCTACTGCACGCTTAGAGAAAATTGAGGCGACCAGATAGTAATTTTGTGCACCCCTTGATTTTCTCGAATGCCAGACCGGTTTGGGACTGTCTTTAAAATCTATTATCGTTTGTCAATGTTGCATTGATTCGCAATAATTCATGACCCATTCTGTGTAGCATTTCAATACAATTTGAGGGTAGACAGTCACATAAAAATTGATTGCAACATTTGGAGGAATGAGATGTGTGTGCCAGTTGTTCCACTATGTAGCTGAATGTAGTACAATTTTTCAGTCTCAATATTAATACCTTGAAGGGAATATAACCAAAATAGCATATACGAAAATGCATTGAAAATTGCAGGTGCAATTGCACTCCCAAGCAATCTGAAGAGGACATTTGTTTTGCACTCCTTGATTTTCTAGATTGCCAGGCCTGTACCTACTCCACACATGCAAGGCTAACATTGGTTGAAGACAAGTGCACCATCGACATGCAGTATGCCTTGGTACACAACGTCACTATGCCTCCACACGGGCAATGGGGTGAAGTGTCTTGCCCAAGGACACAACATGGTTGCAGCATCTGGGATTCAAACCGAGGACCTCTCAGCTTGCAGCTTGCACCTCTACTAATAGAGCCACCACGCCCCCAGAACTGTCAATTAATTGTGACAGATTATTGGAACACAGGCATAGCATATGTATTGTGTCTTTTCATTACTCAGATCAATAACAATGCCATTTTAATCTCCAAAACTGTATAGTACCAGCTGACAAATGTAGGAAGACCACTTGAAAATTTCTCAAGAACATAGTTTATTAGTTTGTGATATATGTTTTTGTTGTATACCCAACCCTTCACCCCACCCCTGAAATCAAAACCATCATTCAAAAGTCTTGGATTCATCAAAGTTGATTTATTTATGTGTTGGGGTTGAACAACATTTTGATAGTCTGTGTCACCTCATGCTGGACAGCTTTACAGGTGAAGGAACGCAGAGTACCCGGAGAGAACCTTCGAGCAATGGTGAGCAACTGTCAGGCTCCTCAATATACTAACTCCAAACAAGCAGGGTTAGCCAAGGATGAAAGTTTTCAGGGATTTGACTGAATTCAGGGATTTTTGTTACAGTTTCTGTCCATAAAGTGTTCAGAGATTGTGATTTTCAATGAATGCAGGATTCAATTTTTGTCTTAACTCACATAGATCTTTGCACATATGACAAGCAATCACCTGTTGCTCCTCGCAAGTTCTTCCTTTGGCATTAAGAAAGAGCCTTGGGCTCCTGATAAAAGATTTTCAGGGGTTTTTGTCTCTGAGCACTTTCATCTCTGGGGTTAGCATTGGTTGGTCAAAGACAAGTGCAGCATCGACGTGCAGTACGCCTTAGTACACTACACCACCATGCCCCCGTGTGGGTGAAGTGTGTTGCCCTAGGACACACCACAGACAATCCTTGGGGATGTGACATCTACGTTTGTTCAAATCAAGTCTTTGGGGTGATATTTGGGCTCCCTAGTAGAGCCCGAATCTTAACTTAGTTCAATATGACGAATACTATTTAAAAAGCTGCTGCTTGAGATATTTGGTATACAGTATCCTTAGAGGGTTCCAATTCAGTTTGTTCAAATAAATTCCATGGGTTGATATTTGTGTTCCCTATCAAAGGGGGTGGGGCAAATTTTAACATAGGGCAAAATTGGTAATATTCTCAAAATCTTTCTCTCCTGAACCACCACTCAGAATCTTTTGATATTTGGTATACAACGTCCTTCATGTTTGTTCAAGTTAAGTCCCTAGGTTGATATTTGGACTCCCTAGTTATTGCATTACTGAAAATCTTGGCATTATTTCTGTGGTAGCATCCCAATACTAGAAAAAAAATCATCTGGCATGAACAACAGAATTATAAATAATTAAATAACTTCATTTCTGTGCATTGCAAATAGCCTTAGATGCAAATTAATTGCTCTTTTAAACACGGTCAACTGAGTGCCTCGGGCCCCATGGGGTTTCTTGTTTGTTGCATGGCCCACTGTCAGAAAAAGTTGTTGGGAGGGACTATACTTGACAAAGGTATTTGAATGCCAAAATTAAAGTGATGCGATTTCTTTTTCTTTCTAAACGTTATAAAGGTCACCTCAGGAAAAATATTCAGTAGTGTGATACCTGGGCAAAAAGAAAATACATTTTGTGGCTTCCAAACCTGATTGACTATTATTTTTGGAGATTATTTCACATTTTAATGTTCATTGGGGGACGAGGCACATGTTACAAAACCGTTTTCTTGTTTTGAAAAGTTATATTGTTGTCACAGTCAGCAATAAAGGCTATATTTTTCCAAAAATAAGGCTGTTGATGCAAGCGAATTCACACCTTCAGCAAGTGTAGCCTCCAAGAGCACACTATAACCTCTGGAAAATGCCAAATAATAGCCAATTTTAGCATAATTATCCAAACCATGATTTCCCCTCAGAGTACTAGGGACATGGGGGATTCAAATCTTCCAACCTTTCCAAATCACCAAACACACAGCCAGAAAACCTATATTGCGCTCTTATTTACTAGTATTTAGTTTTTTTTTCTCCATATTATGCTGTTTAAAAAGTGTTAGAAAACAGTTTCTTCATTATATGCGGAAACGGGAACTCGTAATAAAAACGCCCCCGGGGAATGATAATAATCAACCTCCTCTGTGCGTATGAAGTTTCCATTTCTGCACCGATGAAAGGTCTGTTTGCTTCGATGCAATTCCGGGTTATTGTTTTATAAGAGCACGAAAAACATGGGCCATATCGAAGCGGTCGTCGTCGCTTCACCCGTGTTCAAATCTCGATAAGTGAAGGACAAAACGCATTTTGGATCAAAAGCTTGTACACAAATGTAAAGAATCAACGTGTTTCAGTCGAATGCAGGCAGCAATAAAGGCGAAAGGTTGATCTGTATTCCCATTTTCGTGTTTTGAGTTCCCGACCAACCTGGTCGGGAAATATTACAGTGGATTTGAATGGGAGGAATCTGAACGAAGGGGGGGGGGGGGGGAGGGCAGCCGCTACGTTGAGATCGATGAACTAGGAGGTGGGGGAGGGGTGAGCCCCCCAACATTTGTCAAAAAATTGACAAAAATCAAGATAGTTGGACATATTTCAGGCAAAAATTCCAACAGTTGGAAATTCGAAGCATTGAGGTACCGGGGTTTTTTCCGAATATGGTGTTACATTTCCGTGAAAATTCCAATCGCCGACACCTTCAGAGAGAATTTTGATCGAACAACGCAAGATTTTCCGACTATTCACTCAGGGACTAAAGGTTAAATTCCACAACCGTAGTCGTGTTACGTATTTTGTTCTCTTCTATATGCAGTTCACTCACAGGCTGCAGTTTATATTAGGACTCACAAATGTGCCGGTGTGAGACTGTGTCCAGGGTCGGATTAATCCAGTGCGGGACCTGCAGCATATGTTATAAAAGTCTTAATGGACTCAAAAACTGTAGCGGTATCAACAAAGACATGCGAAAAATGATAATTTTTTTTTTTGTGATTTTTATAGCTACGGACACGTGTGGATAACGCGTACTCAACAGCCAACAAGGAACAGTGCTCTAAAACCCTTCAGTTTAGTTGCTAACTGGAACTGATTCTAGTTGGGAAATTTTAAGCACACAAAACATTAGTGTGTCCGTAAATTTTAAAGCCATAAAAAACCCCACTTATAGAGCTTTCCATCTGTGTTTTGTTTTGTCAGAAACGATTTACAGACTTTTGTTTTGCGCTTAAAGTGCATAACGAAGTGAGCAATCCATTTTACCAACATAGAATTTGTTGATGGCTTGAAAGCATATAATATAGGGCCCTTCAGTGCGCGAAGGCCCATAGCATATGCTACTTTTGGTACTAGTATAGTCCGGCGTTGGCTGTGTCCTGGAATTTTTAAGGTTACTACCAAAACAGTGCACTGTTTTATTTGGCTTTGTCTTCTCATGAAATACATATATACATGTAGGGTCAAAATATGTTTTTTACATCCTTCAGATACCCCTCTCCCCCTGCAGCTTTTATTATTTGTGTCCTCCTAAATCTTAGAAAAAAGCCTAAAATGCTGACCTAACCCTGTCTAACTGAGAATTGTTCCATTTCTAAATATTTAAGACTATTATCCTGACTATATCAGCACTGCAATAAACCTTTGAGGCTGCAAGGGTGATAATTCTAATGAGTTGGAATGGGAATAGGAACAAAATATTATCAAATAAATATTAATAAGTCACTAAATAAGTCTGATTAAGTCTGAGGTAATGCATTCCCTGATGCCCTAGTCTGTACTAGATTATTTGGCAATACTACCTGATTTTATTAAATTGAAAACACTCTTCATTCCTCAGTTTGGAGCAGTAGGGATAGAAAAAAATTCACTTTCCCCAATTCTGTGGTATGCACATGTGGCATGAGGGAAGTCGCACTCATAGTCTAAATGTATGTATATCTTGCTGGGGTGGGGGGTTGGGGGTGAAAGTTATTGTTTGATACTGCATTGCAGTCAGCTTTGTTCAATTTGGCCCTTGTAACTGGCCGCTGTTTTGTTTTATTGTTTTACACCAGTGGTATCAGGGGTATTATGATTTTTGTTTATATACACTTTATGAAATTATTCTGGACTAATTTCTCCTTCAGTTAACATGCAATGGTCAAATAAGATTAGGAATCATAGATGCAAGCGCAGGCCTATACATCAATCGTGACCAAGATTTCTTTAGCAATGTCTACAAGTCATATTTATGAAAAGATTTCATTGCAACTTGGTAGGAGCACTTGTTTTTGAATGATTTTACTGTAACTTCGTAGCTTTGGTTGACATACCTTATCTGCGAAGGCCACATCAACCCAGCTCTCAGTTCGTTTATATTGTCTACATCCCAAATTATTCTCATTGAAAACATAGCATGTAGGGGACAGATATTAACATATTCTCAATAATCACAATTCTTGTCTTATTTCATACCCCTTTCATAACCATTGAAGATTATCCTTTTCATCCAACATTTCACACGGTCATGTTAAGCTACAGTGCCATTGACACTTTCATTACAGATAGGAAGATATGGCCTGCTTTCACGTACATACAGACAACAGAACCACAAGAAATCATTATTTTGTACTGTCATAAAAGCTCAAATTATATAGATATTCTGCTGCAGCCTTTGAAACAGCTTGGAAATATTATCAGGATGCGCTAAAACCTACCGCTACAGTCACCCAGAGTCAAAATTGTGAAAAATAAACCCTCCTTCCGGGGAAGGGGGGGGGGCACCCCATTAAAGTATCCACCCCGGGTTGGAATTTTCATAGTTCTACACCCATTCGCCCTCCCCCACTGAAAACCTCCTAGCTTTACCCCTGATAGTCACCTATGGGAACATGTTTAGTACTGTGATACCTAAATACATGGATGACATTACACAATTGCAGAAATTCGATTGCACAATTGTTTTTCCAGGGAATAGTTGTAGAATGAAATATTTTAATATGTTGTATCACAGGAACACCGTTCTTATTATATTAGGAGGGTGTGTGTGCGTATTATGCTATTTATTACTGATTATTGCTCAGTACTAAATAGGTTCCAAGTTCCTGTGGTTACATGGCTTGGGGTTTCTCCTTACGCCTTGCTATTGTCATATTATTTTTTATCTGATAACCATAGAGTATAACACCCGTTGTATATACTTGAAGTATATACAACGGGTGTTGTATATAATTATAATTTATGCGAACGACCTCTGACCTCTTTCAATTCCATTTTCGTTCATTCATTCATGAAACATCGTTATATCACAGGGCAGGTTTTAATTGTACGCTTATTGCACTTTGTCAAAATCCTCTGATGGTGTCATTTCTTATTTATTTTGCTTCAATAAAGGCAACCTAAAATTTTGCTTCAAAACATTGTAGAAATTACTTGAATGTTAATAGTAATTAGTATGCGGCGACTGCGAACTATTTATAGTCACGGCCTCAATCAAAAGTACTCGCGGAACTGCGCTAATTAAAAGTTCGTCTGCTCTACCTGAAAAAAAAAAAACATTTCGTAAAAATTGTAAACAAACGCAAAATTATTTGTTATATTGGGACTACAGCATAAAACACGGAAGAAAACTGGAACTATGTCAAAAAAAGAATAACTCTACTGAAACACCGTTTTGTTACTGTTAATAAAATAGTTGAAATTTATTTTGTTCCAGCGCAGTTACATGATGCAAGAAGTGCAATCGCACTTTACAATCGCCGTCATCGATTTTGTAATGTAAGGGACACAACTCTATGCGTCTTGTCCTATTTCTTTTGTCTCGTAGACTGGGTTTCTTTGGAGGCCCGTGGGAAGCATATATAAGTCGGGTAGACGCACGAGACGGGTGTCTGTTTGTTATCAGATAAAAATAATAAACATATAGTGTGTTTTTATATCTGTGTTATACAACTCGTTGAAATATGGTTTATTTTATCTCGGCGAAGCCTCGAAAAAATAAACCATATTTCAACTCGTTGTATAACACAGATATAAAAACACACTATATGTTTATTGTCTATATACATACCTTCTCCAATTTTCATTCATACAGTACAGCAGCCCAGGTAATACAAATCACCATCAACAAATTTTTTATTAATGAAGCACTGGTGTGACAGGAATGATAGTCCGTAGGAAAATTAGTCCCTCTGGACTATTATTCCGCGGAATTATAGTTCTAGGTCTAACATTCCTAGGAATAGTAGTCCGCCGGACTACTATTCCTAGAAATGTTAGACCTAGGACTATAATTCCGCGGAATAATAGTCCAGAGGGACTAACGTTCCTACGGACTATCATTCCTGTCACACTTGGCTATACACGGTGCTTCATTAATTAACTGTTTGATAATTATTCCTATAATTAGCGTTTGGAATCTAATATTACTTGTCGCCCACCCGTGGAAAGTGACTACTCTACGGTGGCAGTACTGTAACAGCCTTGGCATGGTCTCACTGTTACATTATTAAGTTTTAAATTTCTGTTCACTTTATTATACAACAAAAAATTGTCGTAGGCGCAAGTTACTCTTTGTGCTGACTGGAGACATGGGACAAATTCGTTTCGCTATTTTATTTCGGGGGCCTATTTACTAAACGAACCCTGTTTGAAGAAAAAATTTCATGATACCAGCTTCTCAGTCTATTCTTTTAAACCAGAGCAAAAGTATAATACAGCAAACGGTTTTTTAATGAATTAAATCACGATTCGTTCACAATACAATTACCACAGTGGGGAGAAAATCTCAACATTATAAGTTATTATGATGAATTGACAGTAACATGGTCGACTGAGGTTTGCGGCTCGGCGTTCATATTCAGCCGAGATACAAAGTCAATTCATCACAATAACGAATATGAATTTGTTCCAATAAGATCCTGCCCAAAGACCAAAACTCACATCTTGAAATGAATAAGACAACTTTTAACGATAAGAAGTTGAGGAAATAAACCTCTCAAGCACCCCTCGACGTCACAGGACAAATAATAAACCAGATAAAGGTCGAGATCGCTCCATCTTAGTTCAAATCGTAAACTGATTTGTAATTCAAACAAAATCGTCTGCTGCGCGTGAGAAAAGTATAGAAAAATGAAGCGGATTGAAAGTAACTCAAGTCTGTCCATGAAATAATTGCGAAACTGGCAACGCCATTTCAAATATTTCGCGTGGTGACGTCAAACGGTAGCATATGCTACCGGAACCGTAAAATGTAGAAAAAACTACGCGAGATCTTGTCTAATTAAAGGGCGAGTATATTAGTATTATTAATCCAAAAATAAAGAAAGCATCAACAAAAACAAACGAAAATACCACCTCAGATTCTATGTTCCAATGAGACTAAAATCCTCCTCCTCTGATTGGACGAGAGCTCGTTTAGTATATTCTATGTTTACGGCTCAAGTGGCAAATATTACCGTCTGACGTCACAACGCGAAATATTTGCAATGACGTCGTCCGTTTCGTAACTGCTTCATCAACGGAGTGACTAGCACGCCACTTCATTTTTCTGGATGTTTCACGTGTGCAGCAGACGGTGTTCCGGATGAAGTGTTCTTTAAATTACTATTTGAACTAAGATGGAATGACTTTTTCTGGTTCATTACTTATTTATCCAGTGCCGTCGTGGATACACGAGAGATTATTTACTAAACCTGTGATAGTTAAACCTTGAACAAGGCAACTTTTAACGATCACAAGTTTAGTAAATAAGCCTCTCGTGTTTCACGATGTAGGTTTTAGGATATGATATGGGTAGTGTCTTATTGGAACATATACATTAATGTGATGAGCTGACGGTAACATGGTCTGAGGTTTGCGACTTGGAGCGTATGTTCAATCTCGACGCTTCGCGTCTCGGTTCAACATAAGCTCCGAGCCGCAAACCTCAAACCATGTTACCGTCAACTCATCACAATATTCGCGTCTCGGTTCAACATAAGCTCCGAGCCGCAAACCTCAGACCATGTTACCGTCAACTCATCACAATAATTTATAATGTTTTCTATTGGTGAGATTCTGAACTCTTATTGGGAGAGAAACGAACAAACATTTCCAGTCGCGAACCGTGGATATTCTCTGACCGCTTTTGTGAAAGCATTTTATGTGAGGGAATCCATATCCTATTTTGTTGCAAACAAAACACACATTTAACATCTGCACAAGACTTCTGACTTGCTTTTAAACTCGGTCGTAATATTAGCCAGTTTATTCGATTCATTTACTTTAATGACTGAAATATCCAAATTATCAACAGACACGTTAACCAAGAACAAGATATTTTTAACGTTCAGTCACACTGGATAAAAAATGTATATATATACTGCTCAAAATTGAATTTTGCAAAGGATCACACCTTGCTCATCGACATATTTTACACAAGATGTCGATGAGCAAGGTTTGGTCAAGTCAAACTCCACAATTTGCTATTACCTATTTGCATTCATACATGGTCAAGCCAATGAGCGCGAATAGGGTTCACCCCCTTTTCTGAGATTTAAACCACCCACAGAAACTATGTATTCGTGCCACGAAATAAGTTTTGGTGGGGAGTTTGTCACCCTCTGGCATTCAACATTTATCTGACAGAGTTTCCTCATTCGTGGGCCAGTTTTGGAATATCTTTTGTGGCAATATTAGTTATCCTTGTGTTTTCCAGAGTGTGTGGAAATTTACACCGGTTTGGGAACTCATACACCCTGAGGCGAAGCCGAAGGGTGTATGAGTAACAAAACCGGTGTAAATTCCCATACACCCTGGAAAACACAAGGATAACGGATTTATTTCCAAGAATTTTGGTGTACTTAATACTTTAACCTACATTGTGGGCAAAAACTGATAGAAAATTTGTACTTTGCAAGTTTCTTAAATAAAACCAGACAAATATGGATGTCATTGGAACTGGCTCAATGAGCCAGTTCCAATGACATCCATATCTGTAATATTTTATTGCACATAAATATTAAATCTCCTGTATTTTTATTTTTGTTCTAACATAACCGAGCAAAAGGTATGAATTAATAATTAAAAATGGGTACTTGTTTTAGCCATATAGCTTGCTCTTGTATATTCTTGTTTTTACACCGTGGTTAAACACGGTGTAAAAAAAAGCCACCGTGGACTGCAAGTTACACCATACCTCTCAGCCAATCAAAGTGCAGTATTTTGTTTCATTTGGAAATAAATTGTTTTACCCACCAGCAAGGGTTTGTCCGAGTTCATGGATGGTATTATGTAGGATCTGAGGGACTCCATTCCAGTCGGCAGTCTGTCCCATGCATGTTCTATGCAGCTGCGGTCGAATGAGCACGCTGGACCGTACATCCACTATATTCCATTTCCCTCCACTTAATGGGTTACCAGTCTGATGGAATCCAGCATTATGAATCATTGGGATGAAGTCTGCGCTCAGTGTCCTAATGGTCGGCCAATAAGTTCCTTTGCCGTTTTCCATTCAGATTCTTATTCTAGATAAGACAGGGGTATGTGTGGTTATACAATCTGACACCTCCCCACACCGTACAGATATCATACTTCGACACAATGAAACCAGCTAACCTTTCATAGACTTTTCTCCATATTTGGGTGCATCTATCCAGAGAGTCTAGACAGGGGGCCTTGTCTCATATGTTCCAGAGAGTCTAGACATGACCCTGTCTCATATGCAAACGGACGATGGATTATTTAGTTGGTTTAGAGATTCTCTCCAACACTCAAGTCTGTACTCCCTGTTCCATTCTTGCTGCAGGACACTGCGATTTTCGTTCACGTAGTCCAGCATTGTAGAGTCAATTCCTGGCTGTTTGCGTAGATCGAGTGATCTATTATGTGTTTTGATTTACAGAGCAGTCGTGTGGATGGTGCAACATGCATGTCGAAGTCGCAATGTAAATGTCCGAATGAGCTGATGCGAGCTTTTAGTGATGCGAACCATGTTCTCTAGAAACTCCACCAGGATGTCTGAACTCATTCTAGCCCTACAGATCCTCATGCCTATTTCTAAGCAGCCTGTATCTTGGCTATTCCCGAGATTTTCTCGGAGAAGAGAAGTACGTGAATACACAATCTCTATTACATGAGATGCTTACTCGGAGAAAATAAAGAATATGTACCCGCCGCAAGCTTTATGACAGAGTTATTTAGTATACCCTAAACGATTGATTATCGAAGAAATTGCGGAAAGATAGAAATCGTATCCCCTACTGTGAAGATATAGAAATTTTCACTTTCACGGTATTAATCAAAATGGCGGCTTTCAAAGCATCACTTCCATGTGAATATCGTATATATATATATAGTCAAATTATCACTGGAAATGATCAAGTTGTTCTAAAAACGTATAATGAAAAGTAAATCTAGTTTTTTGGAGTGGATACCGATCATTTCCCGCAATAATTCAACACGTATTCACCTTGAATTGATGCATGAAACCCGTTAGTACAAACATGGCCTGAAAGTCCGTAATATAAGTTTTGTGTTTGGTACGTCCTTTCAAAGGACGTACCAAATCCAAAACTTATATGACGGACATTCAGGCCAGGTTTGGACTCGAAACCCGCCAGCTGACTCAGATTGCAAGACGCTGTCTGTTGCGAGTATCGATCAAATCACTTCCGCGTTTCAATGCGCTGTTTACTTTCATGCACCAATTCAAGGTTGAAACGAGTGGAATTATCAGATTCTTATAAAAAGCGTATAATAAAAAGAAAATCTAGTGTTTTTGAGTGGATACCGAAAATTATCTCACTTGTGACCGAGATAAAAAATAAATATTTGTCTCAGTCACTCATGAGATAATTGTCGGTATCTACTCAAAAACACTAGATATCCTCTATGTATTTTACTTTCAGAGACAAAACTGAACGCTGATAATTATCTTGATTCGCCAAGGAAGCTTGTGACGATGCATGATCGCGCAATAGTATGTTTTATTGCATTACTCAACCTGGTGGTTGGTGACTGGAGAGATTGTCCAGATGACTGTAGTTGTGCCGATATAACACTGAATTGTGAATATGGACTTTTGGAAAATGTGCCGACAAACATTCCACAAACCGTAACCAGCATGTGAGTGTATTTTTAATGACATTGCAAAAATATTGTAGAAAAACGAAAAACGTTCATTGTGTGCCAAACAAATGTAGATGTTTTCCTGTCTTTGGAACGATCTGAAGGACTTCGTTCCAATGATGGATCTTAAACAATGTTTTTGAAGCCAGATAATGAAAAAATAATAAACATTTAAAGCATTTTTTTATGAATAGGGCTGGTCATTACAACAAGTTTGCTGCTCAAGCAAAATTCATCGAACTCCTTACATGTAAGTATTTATTTGCAGCATTATTGTATTTTGTTTACAATTTTCGACTCTAAAAAAGATATAATATATATTCCACTTTTAAAATTCAATATCTGGTTTCTTTCTAACTAAGCACCCCAGTTATGGTTTAATGTCTTTTCATTTGCACAGCACGTGCAGAGTGTATTATCAGTAAATCACCCGCAGAGTAGAGATTCCACCCAAGCAATAGTTGCAAATTTGTTGCAAAGCATAACAAGCGCAAGCAACATTCCAGCCAATGGACCTCCAGGTTAAACCCGGAGGTCCATTGGCTGAATCATTGCCTGTATTGTTTGCCCATATGTACAGAATTTGAAAGTGATACTTTGGATGATAACCCCACTCCGCGGGTGATTTTGTTACAATCCACTCTCCACGTACTATAGGTCATATTTTAGGAAGTGATATCAGGAATTCCAGCCTAACCCTATGGGTTTTATCTCTTAACCCACTACGTATTTTCAAGATATTTTTCACTAAATTTGATGAAAAATTCATCTACATTCACCGCTAGGAATCATTAGTGAAGACATTCATTCAATTCAATTAGGAGAAGGGGAAGGGGTGTTGATTAAATGTACCCAAAGTGTACTTATTACAGTGGCAAGAGAAATCCTGCCTTGGGCATGAATATCCGCCAACAGCATGAAAACTACATTATTTCTCTCACAAAATGTTTGTATCATTCCACAATATGTTGAGAGTAGTTCTTTGGGAAACCACAACCCACCCATATTCCACATTTGGTACCGCTTTTCGTCGTTTTATCCAATTTTCTCTCTGAGCTCCAGTGATCTCGCCGACTGATTGATCAAAAGTGCTTCCATTCCGAATTGCCACCAAGGTACTCCTTAAATTGTAGCTTTTTTTTATCACGCAGCCACCCAAAGATCATTTTCTTCGGACTCCTTGAAAGTTCGGTTATTTATTTATTGTGGTTTAACGACACTTTAAACAGCCAGGGCCACCGCGTGTCGGACAGTTTTACTGGTGGGGGCTCCCGGAGTACCCGGATAGAACCACCGAGCAACGGCGAACAACTGCCAGACTCCCAACGTACTAACTCCACACAAGCAAGGTTAGAATTGGTTGAAGACAAGTGCAACGCCTTAGTACACGACGCCACCCTGCTCACACGTGAGCAATTGGGATTAAGTGTCTTGCCCAGGGGCACAACGCGGTTGCTGCGGGTGGGATTCGAAACGAGAACCTCTCGGCTTACAGTCTGCATCTTTACCTACTGAGCCAACGCGCTCCCGAAAATTTCGGTTAAAATCATTTCTCTCTCTCATCCACGCATGCTCATCCTGACTGCCTCGAGTGCTGCTATATTATTCAACCGTGTTATACATCGACCCACACCCTTCTGTAGAGTTTCGAAACTCTTACTGATTTCATAATTGTGCTATTCTGCATACAGATATGAGACGCCATTAAAAAACCGTGCATAACGCGGGAAAACATCCACTAGTATTTATAATTTATGACATCTCCAAATATATTCCAATCAGAAGGTTAGTTTACACTTTTCACCAAACTGCTTGTGTCATCATTACCGATTGCTGCCTTTCATTCTTATTCCGCCATCGTACTGTAAACGGTTCATGATTTTACTAATTTATTGTTCTTTACAACAGATTTTGTCTTGTTTTAACCTCCCCACATCATTATTGCTAAACTATAACCTTAGCTGCAGGTGTGGCGTTAGATAGCAATACATAAATTTGATTTGAGGTTTCACGTTCAAACTACACATGAAACTTGGTACACCCACCATTTACCAAATGGTTTGCCCCACAAAAACCTTAAGGAAGCTGTCTCCTCCTATATGATTCAGTCAGTTAACTAGTGGAGTGCTAAATTAGTTTGGTCGTCCAAATTGGTTCACTTGTCTTTACTTTGTTACAATGTATGAGAGAGTGCCTCCAGGCAATCTCCCATAAACTGAAACACGGCAATACATGCACACAAAATAATTGCAGCTGAAAGTAAATATGACGCACCTAAACAGAATTCGGAGACTTTAAGCTGTGCTTCCTGTACTTCAAAATAAATCCCAGTTATCGGCTTCCAGCACTCTTCCAGTTTAGAATTCGTTTCTCTTCCATAGTTTATTTGTGTGACTTCTGTAGATGCTTCTTCATGTGGTGTTTATTTATGGCCCCTCTCCCCAAATACTTTTCATCTTTCTAACTTAGCAGTTTGCCACCACCTTCCGAAATAAAGAACTCCCCCATTCGCCACTTTCGTGTAGTCTCCATTTGCCACCATGCGAGTATAACTTTGTTTTAGTTTTTATTCCCGTCGAGTCGCCATCTGTTTCCATATCGCCCTACCATTGCCAGCATTTTCGCTAGACTCTCTTCGTCTTCACAAACTAGAGCCATATCATCTGCGAAAGATAATCCTGGGATCTTCAGGTCCCCATCTGCTACTTCTTCATTGACATTCAGGAGTTCATTTCCTTAATCTTCGATGTGCAACATAAAAAGAATTTATGAATGGATATACCCATGTTTGAAGCATATTTTTTCATAGGCACCCAGTTTGTTTTTCGTTGTTACCTTACCGTGAGTAAGTTCACTTTGCGCGTCGGTATACAAAGCGTTCAGAATTCCAACAAACTCGCATCCCTGGCCCAACACCTCAAGCGTTTTCCACACACCATAACCATTCCACGTCATTTCACTTTTTGGCTTTTGTTGATTCTATCATTTAGGTTTGCTTGTTAGGACACCCCGTAACTCTCCTGACCTTCCTGATGCCTTGTCGGATCTCTCCCCACCCCTAAAAAGAAAAAAACTCTCTTCGTTCACTTCTGTTGATCTCCAATACATAACTTAACAGGAAACCTTATCGAAATTCTGAAACTGACACCGATCTCTCGGTTTACATCCAAAATTTCTTGACCCTATTTTTGTGGAAAAAAATGTTACTCCGCTTTCTCTCCACTTCTTGAAAACCTCTTATTTTCTATGGTTAAGGGATAGTCTAACATAAATTGTGACATTCTTTTGAAAATTTCAACAATGCCCTAAATACGAATTAAAGGGGTGACTAGCGATATATTACATACCAAAATAATGACAAAAGTACGCAAAATCTGAATTTATCCACCTTTCCAAATTTAAAAAAAATGTTGGTTTTGATGACAAAGAAATTGCCAGCCGCATAATTAACCGACAAGAATAACAGGGAATAGACCGGCCATGTCTGAGTCGTAAATAAAAGACTCCACCCTCCATACTCAGAGAAAGCATATTCGCCGACGTGTTGAAAAATTTCAGAGGGAAATGAACGACCACGAAATATAGATTGTATTGGGCCGACATGCTTGTTGTTTTGATTACGTGGTTCTTGTGCCAAGTGGCGAAACGATTTGATTCCCTAAGGTCTGAAATCTGCACAAATGTCATTGCTGTTTTC
This sequence comes from Pictodentalium vernedei, assembly GCA_031216915.1. NCBI lineage: Eukaryota > Metazoa > Mollusca > Scaphopoda > Dentaliida > Dentaliidae > Pictodentalium > Pictodentalium vernedei. Next base: position 192,032,247 of record CM062296.1, on the reverse strand, counting down.
GAATCTGCGAGGCGATGTAATATACTGAGTCAAAAAAGAAAGTATAATAAACTTTGAGGGGCTATTTTTTTAGTATTGTAAATTCATATTTCGAGTCTAGCTGTATGAATTTGCATAATTTCATGTTCTTACTGTTGCCAGCGTCACGTCAGGACGTTGCCCTTCAGGCAAGGGGTGAATTGAAAAGTTCACACATACAGTCAATAGCGTGTATGTCCACCGTTTGCCTCTTGGATGGCAAGACATCGACAGTGCATGGACCTGATAAGTCTCTGGGTATCACCTGTGGTATTGCGTTCCGCTCCTGCCTTAGAACATTACGTAAATCGCCTAACGACTGAAGATCATGAAGTCGTACCCGACGGTCCAACTGATCCGAAAGATGCTCGATTGGCGACAAATCTAGCACAAGTGGGGTCCAGGGAAGAAGTTCGATGATATGCTCCTCAAGACATTCACGACAGATACGCTTCACGTGACATCGGGCATTGTCTTGCTGGAATAACTGCAATCCGACGTTCGCGTTGAGCAACGGGACAACAACAGCGTTAAGAATTCCGTCCATATATCGCTGTCCATTCAGATTACCATCGATGAGGAGATCAACTGCGTTCGATGGTGCAAGGAAATTTGTGCCCAAAGAATTACACTACCCCCGCGAAACGGTCGCATTCCCGCACGCAAGCATCGGAGAGACGTTCTCCTTGCCGGCGATACACTCTTGCCCCACCATCAGCGCGCCGTAGACAAAATCGTGATTTATCACTAAAGAGAACTGTGCTCCAACGCTGCTGAGTCCAACGAACACGCTGACGTACCCATTCCATTCCGACGGTACGATGACGTTGGGTAAGGATTGGTCCGTGGTATGGACGCCTACTTCGGTTGCCGTGTTCAGCGAGTCTGTTGCGGACAGTTTGTGCACTGATTCTATTGTTAGTTCTATACCTTCCAATGAGACGGTAAATAGTGGCCACAGTGACTCCGAACTCAACCGCGTGCTCATCTGGAGGTATCCCAACCTCATGCATACCAATGGCACACAACCTCTGATTTTCGGTTAACCTTGGCATTTTTTAAAATGTCGGAAGACAAAAACTAGCGTGTTTTTCTCAATAACCCAGGCTCTCTAGCACAACATAACACAAACAAAACCGTTGGTCACCCATTCAATTTAACATTCTCGGGTAGCACGTGCTATTTTGAAATCCGTAGCAAAATTGTATATGGTTTGGTGGACAACAACAGCATGTCATTAAACTCTTTGCACGACTTCTTGTCCACAACGTGTAACATTAGAACTATTATATTTCATCCTTTATGCTATTTTTTCCACATTTGTTTCTATTATACTTTCTTTTTGTTAACTCAGTATATACAGCTCACGATACATTCATAGGAAAATATTCAACTACTAATGTAATAATTTCAAGATACAGTCCCTAGTAGCAATGTTGAATCAGGAAACTGTTGGACGTACACAAGTTTCAGCAAGGGATTATTATGCCAATGATTCGAACTATTATTATTTGGTTGTTGTCGATGAGCAAAACATAAAACTGGAAAATTATATTTGAAAACAAAACTATATTCACATCACCATACATTGCAATCCTCACAATTGTATGTTTACGAAAAAATAATTTGGCTATACCTGAACTATATTTGTGACGTTAATAAGGTTTGATCATCGAAGAAGAAGACCAATGTCAAGAAGATTTTTCAGAAAGTTTTTTGATTATTTACAAAATAGAGCGAAATTTAGTACCATCGTAAATTAAAATTTCTTCTTCGCACAGCCGCATTGTGTGTAAAATGGATCGACGCCGATTTCGATCGCTATTGGCACCAAATTGTTGCAAAAGTCTACGTGTATTGACAATCAGTTGACAGAAATAGCTTGAAGCCACCCGATGGTCAAAAATCCCAGGAATTACCGAAATGAGAACACAGCTTCTCATAGGTTTTTAGATAAATGAATTTAATAACAGACATAATTGCGATATTGTTCAGGCCAGTAATTCACTGCGTATAAAATTAGTATTGGTAAGCAGATCAGTTACTAATGTTCTTAAATCACACGAGTAAGCAACCACAAACAATACATTGTGTTCGGACGAGATTCCTTTTTATGATCACGTGGTTTTTGGGCCAAGTTGGGAAATATTTGATTTCCTCTAAGATCTGAAATCTTCAAGCGTTTCCCTGATGTTTTCGAATCTGGGAGACGATGTAATGTATAACACACGATACATTTATAGGAAAATATTCAACTGACATTGTGATAATTGCGAGACACAGTCCTTAGTAGCGCTGTTGAGTTCAGAAACTGTACAATGGGACGCAAGTGTCAGCAAGGGATTAATACGCCACAGATTCGAACTCCTATTATTCGCTTGGTGTCGATGATCAAAACATAAAAGTGGAAAATTATATTTCAAAACGAAAATATATTAACATCCATATACATTGCAGTCCTCACAAATGTACATTTTTGAAAAAATAATTTTACTTCTCCGAACTATATTAGCCCTTTACTTAACATGAAAAGCAGACGACACTTGCAAAAATAATTCTTGAATAACTATTTTTTTTCATTTTTTGTCTCAAAAACATAGGTTATGACCCCTCGTTGGAACGAGCTCGACGAGCTCGTTCCAACGAGGGGTCAATACCTATGTTTTTGAGACAAAAAATGAAAAAAATAATGAAAATTAATTGGCGATTTTTGAGAATAGCGCTGGCCGGTTTTGGCCGTTACGTTAGGTAAAGGGTTAGTGACGCAAAGAAGGCTTGTTGAAGTCTGCTAGGCAAAAAGAAGACCAATGTCAAGGAGAATTTTCAGAAAGGTTTTTTCCTGTTCACCAAATATAGCTAGTTTCCACTAAATATATGTTTTATTTCCCAAAAATTGATATATAATTTATTGGGGTTATTCCTTTCTGGCCTTTTCTGGACATTGGAGAAAATTACCTGAAATTTAACCAAAGTTAGTTTGGACGTCCAGGGGGGTGGGGGGGGGGGATCCAGGAATTTGAATAGGGGAGATGGGGCGCCAGTTCATCGTATGATGCGAAGCATCATCTGAGTAGCGAAGCAGCGAGTAGGGGGCGTGCGCGAGAGGGGGCGACCGTGGTGGGGGGTCGAGGGGGCCTCCCCCGGGAAAGTTTCACACAAATTGCACCAGAAACACGTCTTTTCCTCAACTCTGAGCTCTCATTCGGATAGTAAATTGCTGCCAGGAAAATAGTAATTATATACACAGATAAACATACATGTTGACTACACGAGGCATTTTATGAGAACGAAATCAGTGCCATTGTCATATTCTGTACTGCCTAAAAATTATAATTACGTCAGGGCTGTTAGAATATGAGCCGCCATAATTGCGTGAGCATGCGTAAATGCGTAAATTCAGACTTTGCTCAATGCTGTATTATGATATAACATGGCTCTGGCAAACATGTGGTGGGGTGGGGGTGGCGCCGGGTGCGCCACCAGGATCCGCCCTTAAGTTGGATAGTACCGTACGGCTTCCTTATAGCTCATCTACACCCCCACCCCCCATTTTAGAAAATTTGAGGGGGACCACAATCAGAAGGTGCCATAGATTTAGTAATCACAATTTACTACACGCGGCGAGTGCCACGCAGCTATCCGAAGTGTACTGTATAACTGACTGGGTTTTGAACCAACACAACAACTTCCTCATACACACTACATTTCTGTTTTGTAATGCGTCATTTTTCTTTGATATTGGGTTACGTTTTTTGTGTGGAGTAGGGTTGGGGCACACTCCCCTCTTTCTATTCTCTCGAGTAGGGCCATATGTGTATATGACACGCACACATAAGGATATAAACAACATTAGTAATGACCATACACGGTAAGCATGACTGCTATCGATATCAAAACATTTACAGCCATTCACGACGTTCAAAAGTACACTTTGGTGTTACAACACAACTGTGACGAATACCCCTATCTTAACGCGCCCAGTTTCGGAGTCAGTTGATGAGGAGCGCGTGATGGGTGCAGCTCATAGTTACTGGATTGGATTAACTTCAGAAACATTAGTACCAATTGTTTGTTCTGTTTTATCGAAACTTAACGACACTTTCGACAGCTAGGGTCGAATGCTGGAAACCGTTGTAGAAGCCAGATTACCCGGAGAGAACCAGCAGCGTCGAGCAAATGCCAGACTCCACAACGAACTAACTCCGCACATGCAGGGTTAGCATTGACTGAAGACAAGTGCACCATCGACTTGTAGTACGCCACCATGCCCCCACGTGGGCATTCGAGATTAAATGCCTTGCCCAAGTACTCAACGCAATCATCCCTTGTGAGGATCGTCCATTGGACGTTTCGGTTTAACCCTATACCCAACGAATCGCCCACATCCGCCCGCGTAATATGCAAATTCAGCAGCTGAAAAAATACTATTTTTCGAAAAATGTCAACAAATCCATATCATGTTACCCCTCATTGGAACGAGCTCGTCGAGCTCGTTCCAATGAGGGGTCACATGATATGGTTTTGTTGAAATTGTTTGAAAAAATTTAAAAAATTGTATTTAAAATAATAAATTTTGATATCGTCTGCCTTGGGTAAAGGGTTAAGGCCGAATGCCGTTACCACTGAGCCACAGCGCTCCCTTTAGTACAAATAACGAGGAAGCTGTGACGCCTCATCTGGGTAGATCTTCGTTTATCGTATTATAACAATTATTTATTTATTGCAAATTATGAAATAATCTAGACCAAAACATCAGAACAATTTCGAGTCGAAATCTGTTTCAAAAGGTAATCACAACGTTAATTAACTCATCTTCAACTTCTGCCACATATGAAAACCCCCACTGTCAAGACTGCACCATGCCTTCAAACAAAATATGTGTGTTCTTGTGTGTGTGTGAATGAGAGTATATGATTGTGAGTGCAGATGTGCGTCTGTTTTTGTATGTTTACGTGTCCACGTTTATATGTGTGTGTGTTTTTTGTATGTGGAAAATATGAGTAGGCATGTGTAAACACATCAAATCAAAGTCTAGGATAAAACTGCATTGGTTAATACGGGCATCATTCGGTCATCGAATGGTCAAAGAGCAATGCGTGAACATGAGTTCTGGATATTGAGCAAACGACTCTTTAGTTAGGTGCCGTTTCACTCTGTTCGTGTAGTGTTGCTGACGGTTCCAGTGATACATGTTTCCATGCGTTCTGTGGCTACACAGCAGGAGTCAACTATCCACGTGTTTCTCCTCACATGACACTTAGTTCACTGTTTGATGTTTCATTATCCTTTATACCTAAGCATTAAACTTCCGTAATCCCGGTTAATGGAGGTAGCAGTAAGACAGCCAATAGTGGTTATGTAACCACCTCGCATTATACGTGTATTATACTATACTTAAAATGTGTTTGTTCTATTTTGTTTTGGTTTAAACTGTAATTTACAACAAAGTGTATGTTCTCAATGTTATGTATAGTGAGAAATAAAGTTCATTCCTTCATTCAAAGTGCTCCCCAGAAATGCTTCTTAAGTGTTTTCTCAGTCAATACGTTACTGTTATCAGAAAAGCTGACATAAAACGTCCACTGAATCACGATTGAGGCGCGATTTGATCAAAAGTTTAATTCTATGACCGCTTTCATACCAGCAACAATGTATAGAAATGGAAGAACATTGAATGCACGTTGCTGTTTTGGTTTGATGCTCGGGGTGCTCTCTCTTTATTTCACAGTACTTTTGTGTAAGATATTAACAAAGTTTTACTCGTGTGTTAAAACCACACGAAGCTCAACAGATCACGTGACGTGTTGGGGCGGTGGTGAATTAGAATCTCAATACAGCTCAACACCTTATGTGATTGAAGTCTGATCGATCAACAGTTCCCAGCATTCGACTTCGCTGGAAAATGGATTTTCTGCCTGACATTATGTAAACAGACAGAACAGCACAAGCGTTTGAATGGATTAATGTTTATGGCACGAGTTTGGTTGGGCGCAAGAATACCACGAGAGGCGAAGCCTCGAGTGGTATTCTGCGCCAAATCAAACGAGTGCGATAAACATTAAACCATTCAAACGCTTGTGTGGTTCTCTATTTATTACACACCTTCGCAAATTTCTAAAACAGGCCTTTTACGGTAATACTAAGAAAGAATTAACCTATCCTTCTGAGACGAAAAGGAAATAAAATAAGACAAAAATCCAAATTATTCTTCACAAGCAGGAGACCAGCTTTATTGTTATTTCGTACGCTGATTGAACTTTCATTCAAAGTTTCACTTGCAAATTGTAATGCGTCACCACTTCGATCGATGAAACACTGTTCATCTGAAATACAGTTTACCGTCTTTAAAATTTTATGCCTCAGTTTTACAGCGCGAATTCTGAACGGTTGATGTGATCCCCACCAAAAAGTTACCACACATTCACAAGAAACAATAGGTGTAAATTCGGAAAAAATCAAAATCCATCAATGAGAAATTATAAAAAAAAACTCACATGTTTACCTGACTTCCAAATTCCATGCGACTGTTGTTACTCGACTGATTGACAGACAGGTTAAAATTTTAGTCAAGATTACAGTAGCCATTGTCAATTCATCCCACGTAAATTAAATTTATATCCTTATTGTCCAAGAGAAATGATAGTATTGTTCACTATGCCTGCACAAAATTTATTAAAGTTCGTGGTATAGCCTTTAACAGGGGTACAGAATCCATACGAATTCAAGTGAATATCGACAGGCAATTTGTTTTGTATTTCGATTTGGTGACCTAGAAACTTGCTCGCTTAACATCATTCATTCGAAATGACGTCACTCATAGACGCTTTCATATTCTGTCTACATTGTTCTTTAGTTTGAACTGTATGTCAGTCATTTCCATGTCACACTTTAACCCATCGCGTTATTTAACCAATAGTCAGTCAGTATTGTTCACGTTAAGAAAATAAATTAGAATGTTTCTTTTAATGGTCGGTCAGTGTATAAGACATGAGTTTCTTCAGAAACAATATAAACTCAGATACTATAAACCGCGAACATCCACTTTACAACATCAAAATAAATGACCCATTGCATCGAAACGGGCCCATGTACTGTATCCCCAGAAATATGCCTGGTTCCATTCTTACATTAAAAAAGTGCAAAAATCTGTATCCCACACGTGTGCAATAAAAGTTTATTTTTATCACACATCCTAGAATGTCGTGAACAAACCTTAATTTTAAATGGGTGTGTAATAAATAACTTTTATTTCAGAGTCATTCGTTCATCTCACGAAGATATTATGCACCGCAAATATGATCATGGACCTGCCCCCCACCCCCCACCCCCCATACACACACACACCCTAAACTATGTGTTTCAACGACTGTATGAAAATGAAAACTTGGACGTTCCCTAAATCCGCAGTAAACCATACAGAGTATTACCATGTGATCTTTCAATTTCTGTTTGGTAACAAAACAGACAATGATGATTGTGTCACTGTTATTCCTATGGTAATATTGAGGATATTAAAATAAATGTTGGGTCAACTGTTTTCCATTGTACAATCACACTGCGGTCGACTGTCATTATTATCCCCCGCCATGTTGTGGGAGAGGAATCTACGCTTGGGTTCCGTCCGTCCGTTCTCATGGGGGCTACATTGTGTGTTTATTGTTATGCCTGGTGGGTACTTGAGTGACTAATTTCTGTTGTGGGACTAGTCACACAAAACATGAGATAATGATTTGCCAGATGACTCCTTGTGTGTTTCTGAAGCTCTTGACGAAAGGTGCCACAAAATAATGACACTGTCCCAAAAAAATTCATGTGTCCAATTACGGAATGTACCACTAAATCTATACGGACGCGTGCCATATACAAACCCTGCAATCAAAAGGAGACACTACCAGGTCTTTATAATTAGCAAATTAGAGTGTCGCGCTGAGTGAAGTGCTTCCAAGAAACATGTGTGGCGACACGATGGTAGGCACTCTTTTGAGGTTTTACATCATTTTAGAAGTTATTTTCACCAAAACAGCTATTTAAATATTTACATATCTGCGCAGACGGAAGTTTATTGCCTATAATGTGTGACACGCCAATATATGTGACAATATAATCTTTCGAAATATGGTGTGTATTTGTATTAATTTTGTCAACTCGAAATCTATTTATGGAAATTATTAATGCTGAACATGACTCTAAACCAAAATAAATAAATGTACTACACTTTAAATTGTTTGTGTTATATAAAGACACAAAATTTAAAGTGCATTCTTTCAAACACATAATGTATCGATGATCAGAACGTTTTATTGAACACACAAAGTTGCATGGACACGCAAGAAAACACACAATATATCATTTGTTAGAATACGTTTTTTTAGTGCCACAATGACTCTACAAAATAGTCACACAATGTAATAGTCACGCAATGTATCGTTCTTTCGTCCGTCCGTCCGTCCTTCTTTTCCAATTTTTTGCCATCAAGTTTAACAGGAAACCGTTCAAATTATTTTTCCCTAGATTTTATATTTAGCTTTTTGGAAATAATTTCATGAATGGGATTTCCAACCAGCTCCGTGCAAATATTTCTCAGAGCTATTGTCTTAACTGGAGCTACACTTTCTTATCACAACATTACAATCTGTTTTGTCATCACATTTCAAAGAAAACCGTTTACGAAAAACATGTACGAACGAACGAGGCGAAAAACCACCCTCACACAAAAGGCAAAGCGCACAACTCTGAGTTGAGCGCCGGTTCCGTCTAAATGATATCCCAAAGGCAAATAAGCTTTAATTTTCACAACTTTAGAAATGGAAACGAGTATTTTAGTAACGGGCTTTATGCCACAGTTGGGAAATGTCACCAAAGAAACAGCAGCGAGAGGCACTAAAAGTTAAAAACCCGCCCAAACACCGCCCGAATTATATTCTGTCAACTGTGCTCTACCGTAAATACGGGACAAAGTTCGACCAAATGTATTCATTGGAAAATGAATTACATTTGGTCATGGCGTTTTCATCCAGCTGACGAATGGGAAATGAGTATTTGGACCCAAAACGTATAATAGCTACATTAACAATGTAATTATATATGTATATAGCGTTGATCGAAAAGTGATTTGTCGTTCTTTGACTACTACGACCGGTTGGTATTTGCCGCATTGTAAAAATTACGACTCGGATTGATGGCGCTTAGTCAAATTTCGCCTAGGGGCGAATACCACGGCATACCTTGTGTCCCCCGACATCAACTCACCACAGTCGGGAATGGATTGCTTGAGAAGGGTCCCGAGGTGTTCTCCCCTAGGAAAAATGTGCTTCGCAATCAATATGACATCACAATCAACAACGGCTCGTACACTGCACATCACACAAATAAACGGCAAGACGTTGGAAACTTTGTCGTTGTTCGGTACGGCCACCGTGGACTGGTCACTTTCAACGGGGTGGGTAGTATTTTCACGGACGCAATAATAGTAGATTCCAAACACCAATTATAAGAATATTCATCAACAATTTAATAAATGAAGAACCGGGTACAGCCAGGTGCTTCATTAATTAATGTTTTGCGTGTGATGATTTTTATTACCTGGTAAACGCATGCGCAGACATCACTGCCCACACGTGGATTACGACCAGTCCACAGCGATTGCACTGTAATTATGACACACAATTACGCTGTAGACTTTTCCATTAATATGATCGCAGGTTTGACAACGTTATTAAATTGAATCACCATGGACAAAATCGAACACTCAGAAATAAAGAATTTCCCATACCAATCGGAAGTAAGTCATATTAGTCTCTAAAGCGTAGAAGAGTTCATGGAATCAGGTGGAGATAACATATTTATCGATAGGGCCTATAGCTTTTTGGTGATAATATCTCGAATGGGATTGCGAACCAGCCATGCTCAAATATTTCGTCAAAAGTTATTCACTTAGTTGTGAGAATTTATTGTCGTACATTACTATTTTTTACCATCACATTTCAAACACAGTTGTTCAAGGCTTTTTCCACAATTTAACATATAGCTTTTTGATCTCCTCTGGGTTTCAATTCAGCAGAGAATTCAACGAGAAGTTTTTTTTTAATTCTTATTTTCAGAAGATCTTCACCACCCTACTTGTCTAATTTGTTTATCAGCCACAAGCGACAAGGTTTCTTCGGTCATCATATAAATTTAATCTGGTTTCGGCATCATCGAAATACAGTTCTGCTGGGGATAAGGCATTTGCCTTTTCCGGGCCAAAGAAATGGGTTCCACCGACTATTGCAAGTCAGATATAAAAATGCACCATTTCCATAAGGCATTTTGCAAATTTGCCCAATTCTCGATGTAGAATGCCAAGTGTGGATTTAATGCTATAAAAGTAGTATTATCATTATGAGAATCACGTTGCAAAATCACACCACATTCGCGTACTTTCCGACAACTTCGATTCCAGAACAGCTACAAAAGCAACCATGTTCCCTGACACCCACCCCATGAACAGATGCCAGCATGACTGCTGAGTGACTGAATCACATTCCAAAATCACACTACACTCACATACACTCCGAAAACATCGACTTCAAAACAGCTGCAAACACACGCATGGAGTGACGCTAGAGTTGTTAGGGACAGGTAATAATATCAACGTGGTACATAATCTTATCGCGTCCCCCTAGAAGAGATACAATGGTGCGAGCTGCTCGTGGCTTATTGCAACCGAATCACTAGAAATATATAACCACATCAACAAACTATTGAAACAGAAAACTGTTGAATTTTTTCATGGTTTAATATACACGTGTAGCCGTTTAGTGGTAATGACATAGATGGGATTGCAAGCCTGCAGCATACACGTATATCTTTGCGTGTTATTGCTATTGTTAGACTTGGGTGGTTGGTGGTTAGTCATCCCATGGTGTTGCACTTGTGCCCTATGTTTTACTGGAAACAATGGTAGTACTAGTAGTAGCATGACTTTGTTGGTTATAGCGGTTAATTAACGGCTCCCCAGAAACGACTTACTGCCCTCAACTTATTAGTGGCCATCCACCTCGTCTCTGGCCGTTTATAAGCTGTCACCCTGTCAAGCATGTCGGTGAGGTTGTTATTGTTATATTAACAAATTATACACTTTTTGATTCACTCATTAAACCCATCCTGCTTTACGGAAGCGAGATATGGGCCACAGAATTCAACAATGTACCCACTGATAATTACGCATGTGAAAATGTTCACCTTCAGCTTTGTAAAACCTTACTGGGGGTGAATAATAAATCTTCGAACCACGCTGCAAGAGCCGAGCTTGGACGAAACCCTCTACACATCGCAGCCTCCCTTCAAATGCTGAAATACGTTGAGAAATTATATCAGTTACCCCCGTCCACTTTACTAAGTGAAGCGAGAAAAGAATATGAAAATTACACAAAGAACGATTCAATACTACTCAAATACTAACTTATTGTAGGAAATCGAATCACCGAAAACGATTCCGGTAGAACGCTGGACTTTAAAATCTGCAGTTATTTCCTAGAACACGCTCACATTGAGAGGTTTTTTAATGACATTCGTGACGATAACGAGCTAGACGAGCTCGTTCCAACGAGGGCCATAACCTATGTTTTTGAAACAAAAGATGAAAAATAATGAAAATTAATTGATGATTTTTGAGAATAGCGCTGGCCGGTTTTGGCCGTTACGTTGGGTAAAGTGTTAACCGAATTGTTTAGGACATTCGTTACCATTAGGAATGATGGCACACCACAGCTATAGTTTTATGTTTATGCCGGGTTGTTCCATTAACTGAGTGAATATCTTGATGTTTCAATGTGAATTAAAGTCTTATTGTTTGGAATATCTCTAACTGTACGAAAGAATATTGGCTTATCTATTCGAGTGAAGAAAAATCGTATCACATCAACGGTAGTCTTCGCGCAAATTCCACGAAAAAAATTCCTTTAAATTTGTCTGGTGAGATGAGAGCTTAAAATTTTCTCTCATTGCAGTGATCTGACATTTAATGTCATAAAGAATATTTCACACGGATTTACTGGACTGATGAGCTTGCACTCGTTGTAAGTATTATTGATATTCATTTTTATCGTGCAAAACGTATGTATTGGTTCCGGAATTACCCGAATATAGCGTGTATCAGGGGGCATTGATACACAATCGGTATATTGCAACTGCATAATACAACCACGTGCTTTGTTACGACTGGTTTACATTACTATTCATAGTCCACTAAAGGCTTTCGAAGTGGGTTTGCGAGGAACCGTGTATGTTTCTATATCTTACCTCCTACAAGTATCTGGGAATTTCATTGGTTCAAAGACGTCACATGCAGGCCGCATATAAAACTATATACTGCCTGTCAACATCAATATACGCTGACAGCTATGGGTAATCTCCCCTTTGTTCAAAGATTATTCAAAATGGCGGCAGCCGATAAACGCTTCAAGTTGAAAGATTGAGTGTCGGAAGCCCATATTTGGTCAGAAGTGCAGGCTAGGCAACCTAAAAGCTTCATGTTCTGTGGATGTGTGTCATGTTACCTTCGAAATGAAACTGCTTGGTATGTATGAATTTGCCTTGTTACAATTTATGGGGCACTCTCCCATAAATTGTAACAAGGCAAAGACACGTGAACACATTGTGAGAATTCTGTCATTTAATTTTGATCGCTGTTGTTATTAGTTCTGTGCATCGATGCAGCAGTCGGTAAGATATATGTGTTACACAGTTTGTTGGTGGCCTAATATGGTATACATGGTGTCAGTTAATTCCATATTGGACTCAAGCGAAACTCGAGTCCAATATGGAATTAACTGACACCATATATACCATATTAAGCCACCAACAAACTGTGTAACTAATAATGTGCGAAAAGAGAAAAAGAAAACACTTCACAAAAGTATAATTATTAAATTATGGTACCAGGTTGTATTTATGCCTTTGTGGCAAAACACTAGAAGCATTTAAGCTTGAACAATACGCAGTTATACTATTACAGCGCACAGTCTTTTCGGAATGTTGAACGAGTACGCGCTCACGGCGTTTATCCGAGGATCGCAAAATTTCAAGGTAATCGTATTTAGTTTCATCGTAAACGACAAGCATTTTTATGAATCTGAAAAAGAAATATGAAATTCAAATACAAGTTAATTCTTACTGAACGCACAATATCACAATTCAGTAATTCAATTATTTTTGTGTACAAATTCTAAAACATTTAATCAAACTATACCAGGTGACCCCTCATTGGAACGAGCTCGTCAAGCTCGTTCCAGTGAGAGGTCACATGGTGAGGTTTGGTTGAATGATTTGGAAACATTGTTTTTTCAACTGCTCAAATTAAATTATACGGGAGGGTACTTACGATTCACTAGGTAAAGTGTTTATCAAGTTATTGTTGTTGAGAATTGTAAGATAAATCCATTTTCCCTATTCTGTTCATGTACAAGATGTTGTATGAGCGTTGCGTTCTTGTTTCTAAGGCTACATCTCGACTCTTATTTGACTCGTCGAGATATGGCCTTAACAACAAAAGATCGTCTCTTATACAAGATTGTTTACATAAAAATTATGGTGATGATATAAGTTATCTCCGTCAACATGTAAGGAATATGGAGATATACCTGGATGTCGGCTTTTAAACACCGAGCCGCGAGGTGTTTCTATGAGACATCCAGGTATTAAATCTCCGTATACCATACATGTTGACGGGGATAATGTTTTTGTCCCGTTTGAAACAGAATAGAAACATAGTGGAGAAAAATTTGTGGACGCATTTCCCACGCTCCGCAATCACTTGGAACAAACGCAGAAGACAACAGACAGAGTTACATCCCTTGGGTCGTTTAGGAAACAGGAAAACAGTATTTTTGTTGACATATCGTCCCCGAGTTCCAATGTGTTCTATGTGTGTGATGCAAAATTTATTGTGTTTAAAAAGGATTTTTGTTTAGTGTTTGAATCAATTAATTTGGCTTTTCCCTCTGGAAAAGACGTTTGTTTTTCTACGGATTATTTCGCTTTTCCTGCACGGAAGACATTTGTTATTCTTCTTGAAAAAAAATATTTGTTTGGCTTTTCCTGAAAGGGAAAAACATTTGTTATTCTGCTGTTTTCCAACACTTTGGAAGGGACAATTTCTCGAAGGCTCTTTTGTAGATTTTTCTGAAAGTCTGCTCAATCATAGACGCACATATATTGTAGGTCAGATAAGCATTTAACCACAAAGCGGATTGAATGCCCTAAAACGCCCACAACAACCAAATTTAATTGACCAATATTTCGTGGTCCGAATGTGCTAATCACCTGACATTTTCACAGATTTATCAAACACACTTTTCCATAACCAACTGGTAACAAAGGTTTTTCTAAATTTTTTCTGCAAAACATTTCCAAAATAGCCATGCAAATCGGACATTTTGGCCTACAATCTCTGCACTGTGAATTAGCAGAACACCAGTAACGGACTGAATAGTAAGAATGTAAAGTATCATTATCATAAATTCAAAAGAAATTTAGATTTTATCCACAGTGAGTCCAAAATGGCCGCCAAACGTGGTCATTCCTGAAATCCTAGATCTCATCACAGACAAAGGATGGGTTAACATATGTTACATCACCGTTCTCCGTGATCATAGTAGAATGACGCACATATAAGGATGCCGGGCTGTCCCTGTTTAGGATCAGTTTGAGGGGCAGAGGCATGAGTTGGGGACAATATGAAACAACCAGAATATGCAAGTTCAGAAAATTGGTTTGTACTCTGTCACTTGATACTTGTGCTTCAAGGTACTCTGTATTGTGCTAGCAGCTTAGAAGTACCAAGAAGGTTTAGGTAATAAAGCAACAATTGTTTTGATATCCAGTTATTAATAATACCCATGCAAGCATTGCTGAGAACTGGTATTTGCACCCCACGAAAAGAATGCATCTAACCCCTTAGCCACAGATTAGGGCGAGGGTATTTTTGTGATGTTTTTTTCTTCTTTATAATAAGTTTTGAGTAATTTTATGAAAAACAAATCTTCATATGAGCCTTATGGGCCCTTTTCCCGCTTAGGGTGGGTCGATTGGGGTGATGTTTTTCTGCTTTAAAATTAAAAGTTACCCTAATTAGGCTGAGGATAAATTTGGGTGGTTTTCTGTTCTGCTTTAAAATAACTTTTGAAGGATCTCAAGTGATTTTTTCGCAATAAAAAAGAGTGATTTCATGCAAAAAAGAATATCACCACATGACCTTTATGACCCTCTGTTCCCAGTTTGGGGGATGGTCTACTTGTATGATGATTCCTGCTTTAAAATGATTTTTAAAGGACTTCGAGAGATTTTATGCAACAAAACGTCGTCTGAGTGCTAGAATGTTCTATGTCCCCTATGGGACATAGAACATTCTAGCACTCAGCCGACGAAAAGAAAATTCACTATGCTATTTGTGATCCCTTTATCCTAGTTAGGATGAGGATAAATTTGGGTAGTTTTCTTTTCTGCTTTAAAATGACTTTTGAAGGATTTTAAGTGATTTTTTTGCGATAAAAAAAAATCACCAGTCTTTTTGGATAATGTCTTCCTACATTAAAATGAGTCGTGACATATTTCAAGTGATTTTATGCCAACAAAGAAAGAAATTCACCATGACCTTTATGGACCCTTGACATCAGTTAGGGTGTGGGTAAATTTGGGTGATGCTTTTTTCTGCTTTGAAATGAGTTTTGCAAGGTTTTGAATGATTTTTTCGCCCGAAAAGAAGAAAATCGCCATATGAACTTATGGCCCCTTGACCCGGACTGGGGGAAGGGTTTATTTTCAATAATATATTCTGAAAATAATCAATTGTATTAGGAATATAGGCATGTGATACATCAAATGAAAGGTCTCGTCGCGTAGATTTCTGAAATGGGATGGCAACCCTCCCGGGGTGGGGTGGGTGCAAGGGAGTCAAAACTTGAGTTTTCGAAAAGTAAACATGCGATACATCGAATGCAAGGTCTCTTTTGTTGACGATTTCTCGAAGGCTATCATGTAAATTTTTTTGAAATTTTGCTGAGTCATAGAAGGGTATGAGTTGTTGGTCTGGTAAGCTTTTCACCTTCTACCATGAGCTCTGAATACCCCACAACGCACCAAAATGCCAACATTTTTATTGACCAATATCTCCTGATCCAAATGGGCTAATGACCTGAAATTTTCCCAAGTTTGTCATAAATACACTTTTCCCCAAACAATTGGTAACAAAAGTTTACCAAATATTTTTTTCCAGCCAAAATTTACCAAAGCATAAAAATAGGCCTGAAAAGCGGACATTTTGGTCCACATCAGTAGTAAGGGAAGGCACTTGGGCGTAAACACCGAAATCTCCATAAACATTGGTTCGCCAGAGCAAATTTTCGTCTAGAAGGAAACGAGCGTAAAAAATGAACACTGAAAATTCCCATAGGGTCTTGAATTTGGCATGAAAATCGACGTAAAAGGAAACGGGCGTAATAAATTTAACATTGAAAATTCCCATAGACATTTTTTTTCACCAGAGTGCCAAAAAAAAAAAAAAAAATAAAAAAATCGATTGTATTCACAATGAGGCCAAAATAGCCACAGAACGTAACCGATGGCAATCGTATATGCTGTGGGGGTTGGGGTGGGGTGGGGGCAGTTCTCCCCGTGGAAAATGTTTGAAGTTTGCAATGTGCTGACGAATTCATTTGGGGGCTCGTTCTTGTTTAAACTGAGATCAAAGTCACAGGAGCGGGGGGATTAAAATGACGACGGAAGAATGTGCCCTATGTGCAGCTTTGAAGAAACAGAACGTTTCCGTTTAGATCTCCACAAATACTTGCCTAATAGAATGCGACTGCTTGAGAAACTAATGGATGAAAACACGAGAAATAGGCTAGATGGACGAGGGAGAGCATTACGGAAAGGGTCAGTATTTTATTTTGGGAGATTGAGAAGCCGACAATAAGGAATATGTTAAAACAGTATGCGTCTGGATGCTGGAAGTAAGGAGGTGGGTGGAATGAGGTGGTGGGAGGTGGGGGGGCCTTGGGAGGGGGGGGGGGCTGCTTGATGGAGGACGTGAATTTTTCTTACAATTCTTTTTTTCAAATCATTAACAGCCGCAGTATTCTGTTTAGGACAAACTATGCTCCTAACCTGAACCAACATTTTTGACATGCTTGTTCCAACGCCAGTGACAGAAAAAAACTGCTATAATATTTCTTTTTGTTATTGTGTGCGTTGGGTAAAGTGTTAAACCCCAAGAAGTATCCATTCTCCTCTCGTGTTGTACATAATGTTTTCTTCATTGATCGTTTGGGGAGAAGTGATCAGAAAGAATCGTAAAACCTGAGCAGTTTTTAATCGGATATCGTCTGTCTGTGAGCCAACGAGTCATGTTATTTATTGTCTATTATATTGGTATTTTTGTCTTCGGCTTGTGCATGTTGGTAGTATATAACTTGGGGTTACGAGGACAGCCCCCTCAGACCTCCGTATTTCGTCTAATAAACGACCCTAGCTGCCTCCAGACTGGCATTCCAGAGAGTCATAGTGCCACAATCCTATCCCACTATCCTGGCCAGTCAATGAAGGTTCACTCCGAGTTCACTCCTGAAATCACCAAACAAAAAACTAAAAAACAATATCATGGAAATACTATCACTTACTCTGTGTTTCTTAAATTTTCTGTTATTCCTGCCAGGGCGTGGCAGGATTCTACTGTTTTACTTCACAACACCGTTAAAAATGCGGAATTCATACATAAATTGTAAATGTAGGCCGCTGACGTTCGCGTAGAACAAAATTGGTGTGTTGGTTTGACCAAGCGTTCCTTCATGAATATGGTATTTAAGGCACACAATAGCATAACAACGGCGTTCATACAGGAACACCTATGTGTGTGTTAGCTTCACGCGCAACCGGAGGTCGCAAGCTACTGACGCCCGCTTATTTTTAGCCATCATGGTTGAGCGGTTTCTTGTTTTTATAACACTGTTGACTGGCGTTCATGTAGGAACGGCAGATTGTGAGTCACACCATACTGACGCACTAACTGGCCTGCTGAAAAGCAAATTGGAATGTTCTCTTTTCAATTCTGGAATTGTCATCTCCTGGAAATTTGTTTCAAAGTCTAGTGTCATCTTCCATGTAATGCCTGGACATCACACTCCATTTGCTCATACTCACTCAGTTTGCTACGGATCTGTGGTATTGCGCAGTGCTCGAACACATTTTTAACTGATGTGATAATGTTCCTCTTCTCAACTTTTTTTGTGGATGGTTTTCCAATATGGCAGCAAGTTCTGTTAATATTGAAGTAAACTCCCTTCTCTTATTTTCATCTGATAAAATTCTGTGTGTAGCTTGTTCAATCGCAGCCGTTGAAAATAATGCAATATGTTTGGTACTTTCGCCTGCCATATTCCTCCTGTCAGTCAGATGCGAATTATTGAGTGACTACCCTATCACTGAGGAATGCGACCTATTCAAAACTATAGATGAAAACCGTTTTGTAAATAATACTGACAAGAGAGCTTTATTACTGACTTTGTTATGTACATGTATCTTCCGACATTGTCTATGGCTACAGTGTAGTAAATGATTTTATACACTGGGAGCACATGCCTTTAAGCAATGATGACCCGCTTCTGTGGGTTTAACAAGTTCGAACGTCTGACACTGATCCGCCGCTGTTCGTTGGTTTCTCCGATACTCGTAACACTGTCAGGACACAAACAGACCCAAGCTGTTAAAAAACCTGTCACGTTATTTCCGGCCTGACACAAATTACTCCTAATGGGCTGCATCCTACATATTCACCAGTATTATCATTTCAGAAAAATAGAGATGACAATATACATATTTACAAAGTCCACATTTTTTTACCGGATAAAAGAGCAGTGCATTTTACCACAGATAAAAGGTAACGTTTGCTTGGTTAACTCTTTGCGTATTGAGGGTACTAACATAGTCCTCTCTAAGGATCCTCAGATCGCTACAAGACAGCCTCCTTATCAGTTCCCACACTCTTCAACTTCTATATTATTCAAGTTGGAATCTTCTTCACATGTATGGCGGCAGTGGCTGCCTGGTATACGTCTTTGTAAATTTTACTGAGATTTGCCACTTTTTAGCATATTCTGGAGGGCATCCTGCACAATTTGTTTTTTTTGGGCACCAGTCAGTTTGGCTGATATAGCCTTCTTTTGTATTGTTTTTTTCATTTCTTGATATTGCTTTTGTTCATTTGTGATGTTTCGAAATTCTTCGTCTGTTAAGCACCCATCCTCGAATGCGCTAGCAACCCTCACAGCTATTTTACTAAATTTTGCTTGTGCCAAGACTCTTATTTCATCATGTGTTTTAATCTTAGCGCTAATCTTCCTATCTGCTACCTTCCCAATCACACCTAACGCACCTGTAGCAATACCTACACCCTGCTATGGTAAAGCAAGAAGGGCACCCGCTCCAGTAGCTAAAAGACCAAGACTGGTAGCTGTAGAACCCATGCCGAGACTGAGACATACAGCATCAACAGCCTGTAAAGCATTCAAACCCCTTTTGTATTTCTTATACAATCCTTCTCCAATGTTTACCTCATTTTTCAACAGCTGCTCGATCTCACTAATTCTCTGAAGCCTGTAATCATCCCCACTCAGTAGAGCACTCGGGACTTCGTCGGGATATAACCTCTGTTTTTCTTCCATGATACTCTTCAGTATATAATAAGACAGACTGAAACTGCATATTCAGTTCTATGAAGGCCGATGCTGTAGTGATTAGGATAAAATCACTTCTGCTATAGAAGTTTATTCTATCACCATCATTTACTGACAATGGAGGAACGAATTGTTTAACTGCTGTGCTCTTTTACCCTCTTGGATTGTTGCTGTGCACCGAGAATCAACATTCACAATACCATTAATCGCTATAGAATAAGACCCATGTGTCTTTTAACAGAATTACCACTGGTTTCGGTTGAGCGTACAGTGAAATATTTAATTCTACCAGATGCAGGCATCACTACTCCTTTTTTACCATTGTTTGCTTTATTTGAAGTTGCGTAACGATATGATTTAGCTACAAAGGAAGAGTTGAATTCCTTACTGACCACATCCTTGGGCTCCTCTGGAGCAGCAACAGTAGTTATTTTATTGTCACCCATATCTATGGGGCCGGACATAACACCATCCGACTTCAAAGGGCTTCAGCATCTACGTAGTTTTTTGGTACCGCATCTCCGTCATACGTAAGCTGTGGGAGGTTTAGTAATTTGTTATAATTCATGTTTATAACACCCTCCATAACGCTACCACCTTTTTTCCCCACTCTCCCCATAAGTTTCCCATCCACATGTTTCTTATTTGTCGCGTCTTCATGATCGGCAGGAAGAGCTAATCTAGACAGCTTCATACCCTCCAAATCAACGGAGCCATCAACCTCTTTTTGCACTCAGTTAAGCAGTTCTGTCTTGGTAGCATATTGATCCGAGTCAAATTTTTCCTGAGTTTCCCACTCTTGTGCTATAAACACAAATACATTCATTGTACATACATTATTAATCAGGGTTAAATTTGGACAACTCCTCTTTGTAGAATGAACTCTGCGCAACATCTACTATCCTGTAAGTTGGTGGGACTGTTGGAAGCACTTCACTGTAAGAAAATACCCCATCCGTATAGTTTGCTGTATAACCCCTCTTGAACTTGCCTCTCATTTTAAAGATTCTTACTTGGTCCCCAACTTTCAACAACCCTCGAGTTATTGGAGGCATGTCTCCGTATGGATTGTCCCAAACGACAGTCTCATTTTTCTTTTTGCTGGCTTCTTTTTGTGACATCTTGATTGATCTGTGATAGGAGGTGTTGTAGTTCTCGATAAGTTTAGGTAATACGCCAAGTCAGTGCTTAGTCTTGTAAGCAGTGAAATACCTACACATTCTGTCCTTCAGAGTTCTGTTCAACCTCTCAACAATCTGAGCTTTGGTTTCATTCTCTGTAGCAAACCAATGGCTGCCAACCTTTTTGAACAGTTCTTGGGCTTCTTTATTAATAAACTCTGTTCCTTTGTCTGTCTGCAACCTTGTGGGCATTCGTTGTTTGAATATTTTGTGGAATGCTTGAGAAATCTCTTCCTCAGTCTTCTTTTTGATAGGGAGTCCCCATGCATACTTGCTAAATACGTCTGTAACTGTCAGAGTGTAGTTAGTGTTCTTGTTAGCGGCTGAAAGACTCCTCATATCAACCAAGTCAGCCTGCCACTGTGCACCAATGCCTCTTACCGTCGCTCTTCTAGTGGGATGATTGCCTTTGTAAGGCTTTTGTTTGGTATAAGTCTGTTGTTCTTGAAACCAGCTAAGGATATCCCCAGGCTTTATACCGGTTCTGCGGGAAAGCTCAGCTACTGAAGAAAATCCCTGCACTGGGTCGTAATAAATCTTGTTCGGCTTGATTCTGTCTGTTCTGTTCAGACCTTGCCCCAGTTGAATCTTCTTCACAAAGAATTTATAAACGGCGGAAGCAAGTGCTCTCTGATAGTTATATAAACTGGTGTCATTGACAATTCTAATTCTCATCCATTAATTTTTTATCAGTAATGTGTCTGTTTGCTACATCCTTATATACACTGTAAGCCGCATCATGGTAAAAGCAAGCTCTATCTAATTCATCCTTGAATATATGGCTTGTGTCCCATGTTTGTAAATACTTTTCATGGCGAGCTTTATGCTTAGTGCCAGGACCAGCCGCCGATTATGTCCCCACGAAAGGGTCCCATAAGTGCATCTCAAATGGGAGATTATTCACAAACCTGTTTATTAGAGAATCATTCATCGTATATTGTAACTAGTATTAAAACAGAGTGCCCAACAAAGGAACATCACCCAAGAAAGGTACTTTACCAATCCCTAACGCTTTTCCTAGCAGTCCCTGTCCTTCTTTCATAGACACAAACTTGCTTTTTCTGTTATCACATACACAACAGACACCTTTGGCAAGATACTTTCCGTTCTTAGCTCTTACAACTTGAACATTGACAGTAGATGTGGGTTTCTTACACTTCACACAGTATGAGTTCATTTTTGTATACATTTTGAGTCACAAAAGAAAGTATAATAGAAACAAATGTGAAAAAATAGCGTAAAGGATGAAATATAATAGTTCTAATGTTACTTGTTTGTGGATAAGAAGTCGTGCAAAGAGTTCAATGACATGTCGTTGTTGTCCACCCAACAGTATACAATTTTCCTACGGATTTCAAAATAGCACATGCTACCCGAGAATATCAAATTGAATGGGTGACAGACAATTTTCTTTGCGTTATGTTGTGCTAGAGAGCCTGGGCTATTGAGAAAACACGCTAGTTTTTGTCTTCCGACATTTTAAAAAATGACAAGGTTAACCGAAAATCAGAGGTTGCGTGCCATTGGTATGCATGAGGCGGGGATACCTCCTGCTGAGTTCAGAGTCACTGTGAACACCATTTAGCGTCTCATTGGAAGGTATAGAACCACTGAGTATACTGCCGGCCGACCGCGTTCAGGTCGACCAAGAGTTACGACCCCTGCACAAGACCGACACACCAGGACGTTTCACTTGCGGGATAGCTTCCTTCCGGTGACGAGGACAGCAGCAATTACTGCTGGTAGAACTAACAATAGAATCAGTTCACAAACTGTCCGCAACAGACTCGCTGAACACGGCATCCGAAGTAGGCGTCCATCCCACGGACCAATCCTTACCCAACGTCACCGTACCGTCAGAATGGAATGGGTACGTCAACGTGTTCGAGCACAGTTCTCTTTACTAATGAATCACGATTTTGTCTACGGCGCGCTGATGGTAGGGCAAGATTGTATCGCCGACGAAGAGAACGGTTTTCTGATGCTTGCATGCGGAAATGCGACCATTTCGGAGGGGGTAGTGTAATGGTTTGGGCAGTTATTTCCTTGCACCATCGAACGCAGTGGATCTTCATCGATGGTAATCTGAATGGACTGCGATATGGGGATGCAATTCTTAACGCTGTTGTTGACCCGTTGTTCAACGCTAACGTCGGATTGCAATTATTCCAGCAAGACAATGCCCGATGTCACGTGGCGCGTATCTGTCGTGACTTCCTTGAGGAGCAGAGCATCGAATTTCTTCCCTGTCCCCACTTTCGCCAGATTTGTCGCCAATCGAGCATCTTTGGGATCAATTGGACCGTCGTGATCTTCAGACGTTAGGCGATTTACGTAATGTTCTGAGGCAGGAGTGGAACACAATACCACAGGGTGACATCCAGAGACTATCAGGTTCATGCGCAGTCGATGTCTTGCCATCCAACAGGAAAACGGTGGACATACACGCTATTGACTGCATGTGTGAACATTTCTTTTCACCTCATGTCTGAATTACGATGTCCTGACGTGACGCTGGCAATAGTAAAAACATGAAATTATGCCATTTCATACAGCTAGCCTCGAAATATGAATTTACAATAATTTATTTGGGATTAAAGTCGATAATACTAAAAAAAATGCTTCTCAAAGTTTATTACTTTCTTTTTTGACTCAGTATATATACGCTGATCAATTTATCATTTTTCTTGTAATCGCTTGGGTTGAAGTTGGTTAGTTCATCAATAAACTGCCTTCCTATAAGCAACCCTTCAGTCACATACATACAGAAGAAGCGGCAGTTGATTGAGATGATATCTTGGATTCTATAGGAGTTTCGAACCATTTTCTTCCTACCCCGTCTCATCCTTTTCAAAACCTCTTCTGGTTGGTAAACTCCGAAGCTGTCAAAGTAAATACAGCAGGAAACCCCATTGAAGACGACTACCCAATGAGTGCCAGGTCCCCCCTGGTCATCTAAATTCACTTTGTAAAATAACTCCTCTAGTTCTGGTAGTTGTCCTTTGCAAACACACCACCGAAGTAATCATTGCCTTCGTAGTAGTTCATGCAATCAAAGCTGGTAAGGGGAGCCTTTATTTTTTTTAGCTGCCCCGCCCTCCTCAATCCTCTTCCACCAGACCGCCCTGCTCTTCTTAAACCTTTACCACCTAAACGTGTAGGTAGTAGGCTGCTAGCGAGTGACGCTATCAGAGTGCCAATGAACCCTCCTTACTGCTTTGAAATGGAAAACATACACTTTTGGCAGGTGTTTCCTCCAGCTCTTTCACAATACCGAAGAGATCATTTGTGTCATTTCTCGTAAAGTAGATAGGTATTACACCATTCCAGCTCTCGTTAACCCTCTCCCACCAGTAGCCTTGTGTGTAGCTCCTGATATTGCCTCTGATGCCATACTGAGCCCAAGTGTGCCAAGCACAGGCAAACCTTCGGGAAGCAGAGTTTTAGCAACGTTCAAAATAGCTCCAAGAAAGCCTCCCCTTTGTGCCCTCTTCTGTGTTTTGGAGACCGTAACTCTGACAGCTCCAGGTGCTTTCTGGAGTTTCTTGATTTGCCTTTCTGTCAAGTATAGCTGATGCTGACCACCAATTTGCTGTGAGGACAACTCCAAGGTGATAGTCTCTCCATTTCTTTTCCCCTTTCTAAGTTTGTCAGTTTGGCTTTCTGTTAAAGCAAATTCAACTGGGTTATACATGCTTATGTGCTATAATAATATTCAGATTAAACAGTCCTGGTAGTCGAGGGATTTATGAAGTCAAATGTAGTCTTTTTTCTCTAGCTATAAAGAACAACAGCCTTGCATTACCCGACTGTGTGGCTCTAAACTTAATTGTTTGAGCCTTCCTAGGGTGGCTCTCAAATACCTTCTGCCTTGACAAGTCAAACACATAATACCTGTGAATTGCTAGTCAATCATTGTAGTCAAGTAGTACACCTGTATTTTTGTCCTTTCTGCCCATGTTGAAATTCTCCGCCACCATTTCATACGCTTCAAAGTCGTTTTGAATATCCTATGGGAAAAAAGTCCTCACTATCTATGACAATGTTTATGGCCGTGATTGATGTGTTTGACGTGCTCTCAATGTGCTGCTGGCTATTCCATCTTGCTGTTGGTACTGCTACACAATACAAGTTCCTTATTCCATCCAATAACGCCTTCAACTGTAAATCTTGGTGACCATTGGCACCAACAATCTCTGCCGGGTAATGAAGCCGGTTCCATACAAGAGTTTTGGTCATTGATTCTACATGCATTCTCTTGAGCAGTCTTTCCTCGTACTCCCTAGGTAGCTCAACTCTTGGAAGATACAGAACAGCAGAGTCAAAAAAGCAATCAACAGCATCGGCATCCTCTCTTAACAATGCACTGCTAGTGCGGTATTTGATATCAGACTCAAACGCTTGATTAATCAACGGGAATTCTAATGCCCTGAAGAAAGTTGATATGTTGGACAAGGGCATTTTCACACTGAATTGTATTTGTTTGTTGTTAGGATCAGGAATTTGCCACTTTCTGGTAGTATGCCCAGTATTATTCTCATGATGTTTTGATGTGTCCTTATTAAAACAATACTGTGCCGCCACTCTTACATAGTCGTCGGGGTATTCCAAGCTGCTAAGAATGGGGACACTGACAAAGTTCAGCCTGGAATTATCCACCTCGTCTCCATTAATTCGTACTACTGTTTGATTGATGAAGGCGAACGAACCTTTGGGTGTCACAGTTTTAGCTGCAAGAGCGTCTCTAAAAACCGTAGCAGTGAAAAGGATATGTCCATTGCCATAATTTACCAGCTTGTCCGATGCCGTCTTACAATTATAGTTGATAGCATTAGTCAAGAGATTTGCATTGTCGTTAATAGCATTCTGAGTGGGGTGTATTTTAATCCACCTTTTTTGTGAATATTTAGGCAAACTAATTTCTTCGTCAAACAAATTATCAAGCTCTTGGTAGTCCATCCTTGATTATTTATATAGTTCTGACTAAACCTATTGCAGGTTTTTGACTCTCTTTCCTTTCATCTTTTTTCTTCGTCCAAACCCATATTGGTCAGGCTTGGTGCATACTGGCCAGAGCTTGGTGTCCCAGCTAATTTTAAATTTTTTAAGATATCTTTTCTATATGGCTGCTTTGGAGATTGATTCTTTGGAGCAATTCTGTTCGCTAGTTCACTACCAATTCGATCACCAGCTGCTGTGATTCCCTGTGAGGCAATGCTTGTGGCCGCTTTTTTATCGCTGCTGTCACTGATGGTGGTAGCTGACTAATACCTGTTCTAAGAAGTCTAATCACATCACCAATAACTTCGCCTGTCTGACTTATATATCCATAGTTGCTGTGAAACCTTGTGTGTCGCATCATTAACTTATAATAGCTCTCCAGACTAAATCCTAAAGAGGTCTTTTTTATTAGCCACTTGTAAAACTGAACCCCAGTTATCCTCTAGAGGTAGCAGTTTCCCATTTTGATCAGTGAGCCACACTTCCAACACATTCTCTGTTGCATTTCTCGTGTTCCTCCACTGTGGGTATCTTGGTGTGATTGTTAGAAGAGAGCCAAAAGAACTATTAGGTGAAAAGCTATAGAGGAGAGATTTGTCAGTTTGGTATTCATTGTAAACCAAATTACAATGTACATGGACACTGGTCACATTTTCCAGCTGAGGCACGTTCGGAAAGTTTTCTGTTTGGTTATAGAATGTATTGGCATTAGCACCCAACACTTTACTCGGGCCTTCACCGAAACGTATTGTATATCCAGACCAAATTTTAAGGGTTATTCGGTTATAGACAGCATTTTCATAAAGATGAATCGCATATCTCTAGTCTGATTGTTTGCTTTTTGTGCTGTCAAAATGTCCATTGTTTTCCATAATGTGATATAGGAAGTTGTTAATAGACTTTACTGTGTATAACCCATCAGGGAGACTGACTGGGTACGAGCCACCGTCAGGCGTCTTATACGTGAAAGTGTTATTGCTCAGTTGCTGAGTAATCTTCCGCCAATTATACCATAGATCTATATTGCTGAGACCTATGTAGCTGTCAAGAGTCATGGGACTGTTGAGAGCATACCTAAGCCTGTTATTTGATTCAGTCTTGACATTAACCGCCGAGATTTGCAGAGTATTCATGCTTACATCTATGGTCTGTCTAAATGCCAATGTTTGCGAGCATTGACTTGTAATCAGCCTTCTTGATTTTTCTAAGATCGTGAAGCAAGTCAGCTAGTTCGTTCTTCAGTTTTATTAATGTGTTACCTGCCCATATTTCACCCAACAGCACCTGAATCCTCTCAGCTATCTCGTGCACTGGTGTGAAGACCCCAGAACCTCTGATTGCTTCGGCTTGGAAAGGGGATAGCTTTTGTCCTGCATTCCTGTAGATTTTGTCCAGAAATTCCTTCTCACCAACTGTTAGGTTTGGATGCTGCTTACCAGTTGGATTTAGCACCACATTCTTTACGTTGCTGGACACCCTCTTAGCTCCAAAAGCAGGCACCATTTTATTGGGCTCATTGGCATATCTCACAGATAAAATGTTGTCTCTTTTTAAATTTTTTTAGTGGGATAGTGTAATTCCCTATGGGTAGTCCCTCCCCTGTCGTTTGTAGTCTCCTCAACACATTCCTGTATTTGCTTATGGATGCCAATTCTTGCTCGATGGTAGCAAGTCTATCCATATCTTGCTGTGCGAGGTTGTATCTTCGTCTGATACCACTCGTCTGAGCTCCTAGCATCTTCAAAAATCTTGACAGTCGCTGAAGTGATTCTTGAATATTGTTTTGGTCATCGTCTCTAGCTAAATCGTTCACATCCCTAAGATTCTTCTCCTCATAATAATACTCATCACTCTCTGTTATATTAAAGCGCTCATAAAGATCTCTTCCTGGTTGTGACCCATCTATTGCCGGTATGGCTGGTGGTGGTGCAAGTAATTGATGCTGATCCACCAAAACTGTAGTTTGATTGCGGATTTCATCTTTCAAAGCATCTATCTCAGCTTACACCGGAGCCAGACTTTTCACAGCCTTTTGCTGGCTGATTAGTTGGTCGATTGGATGAGCTTTTGGCTGAAGGGTCTTGCCTGTAACGAGCTCAACTCTGGCTATTTCTTTCACTGGGAGTCAGGGTAGAGTCTATAGACTTATTACTCACTGCTATCCTTCTAATTAGCGCTCTCTCCAGCTCTCTAGACTGGTTGAGCTTCTTGTAGTCAATATCCTTGAATTGCATAGTTATGTTATACTATATGCTTCGACTAAAATCCCACTATGTTTTTACGCACTGGGTAGTTTTACACAAGAAAGCAAGACATGTCTTGCTTTTAGCTCTCCCCTATTTTTATGAATAATCTTTCCCACTATGTAGTTTTACACAGGAACTTCAGGCGTCCAAACCTTGGTAAAATTCCTCCTATACTTAGCCTCTGTGAACATGGGGTCAATAACTATAGCAGTGTGATCAGTAGTGGCTTCTCGAAACAAATGCTTAAAGGTTTCAAAGTCCATCTCCCTCGCTAGACTTTGATGAATCTGCTGTAAATCTTTTTCTGATGTGCTCCCAGCATATATAAAGAAATTACAGTTCCTTCTGATGGATTTCGGTGTCTGGAAATAGTCCTGCCTAATGAAGACAAGAGAGCAATTTTTCTTTCTCATTTAGTAAAATAGGCAGAGACTTTCTTCAGGCTTTTGGTATCCTCATCCAACATATCTTCAAACACCATCAAATTCTGATATGCACTGTCAATCTCAGTTGACGTCACATCAGGACGGTCATCCAATTCACAACGTTTTTCTATTAGAATAGGCACACCATGCCTTTCGTCAGCAGCTTGTAGCTTAGGCAATAACACCTCATCAAACAAAGGATCATAATTAATCCATCAACTTAACGAACAAGTAGAATCTTTCAAAGCAGTTCAACTTGTCAATCAGATTGAGCAGAGCATTGGTTTACCACCCCTTGAATCTCCACGGATGAGACACCGAAAGGGGTGCTTGAATAGATACCTGTCATTGTTAGGGTTATTATAAGAGACCCCACACCCTTGAACTTGCTTATAGAAATTAGTACGTTCAGACATCCTTAAGCTTGTTGTATATATCATTACTCAGTTGAAATGGGGTGTATACGAATGGTTTGATATAGCTCAGAGCTTCGCAGCAGTCAACTACGACTTTCAAGTTAAGTAAAGCGCAAGGTATTTTCCACTCTAAATTATAATATTCATCATAACACCAGGAAACATTCTCTTTAGCGACTCTCTATTACACAACTCTATTAATAATTTTTCACCAGTCAGCTTAAAGTACATGTAGTTGAGATATCTCTGGTCTTTGTGGAGAAGGTATCTGTGAATGTTAGATGCAGTGAAATCATTTTTCAACTTGGCTTTCAGCGTCTCCATACAGTCAGCATCAAATCGTGAGCACGCTTTGAACGCTCTACCTTGCAACCTTTTCAGAACAGCTCCAAAGGTGTCTATAGGGGTTGTATGTCGGTTTTGTAAAGTAGCTCTCACTGTATTCTATGGCTACTTGTTCGTAATTAGTGTTTATCCACCCACAACTCCTACTTACCCTCTCATAGTCATCGATGGTCGTCTCATCACCACATTCTTGCTGTCTTATTCAGAAGGATGCATGGTTTGACCTTATGTACTACAAAAAGATCCTCGTTGATGATCTTTGATGAGATGAAGGTAGGCATGCTGACCAGATTTCTCAGCTTTCTTTCATTTACAACAAGTTTCAAATCAACCATCTTCCTGAGATGCAAAAGACACTATTGTTCATCAACTTCAAGAAATCTTTTTCAAAGTCATTTTTCGCGGCAGTTCTCTTTGCAGTGTTGATGTCAATGTATTCCTTAAGCCAGGGAGATTGGTCAAACTCAAGTATTCTGTGAACTCATGTAAGCTTCAGCCCCAAGGAGATATATAGCTGCAAGTTCCTGTAGTTGAGCACATACTTCTTCTTAGTAGCCAGAGATGGTATCAGCTTGTGAACACCGCCTACTTTAACATTGAACTTCTTCTTGAGGGACATACAGTAAGCCGATAGCATACCCTGCTTCACCTCAATCTGCCCTGGTGCCAGGGGATAGTCATTGTGCAGATCGTGCATTTCCACTGGATATTCAAGATCAACTTCAAGTATGCAACCTCGCTCTGACTTTTTGACTGTAGTTTTCCAAGTTGAGGCTGGCTGGGTCTGCCCACTCGAAATTGCCAGTGGGAATGGGGCTGGCTCATTGCCCATCCATACAGATTATTTGCGTCTAGGTACATTATGTATTTTGAAGGCTGAAATGGGTCATAGTCTGATAGATACTTGTTGTTTGCTTTGGCATATGTTATCAATGTAGTTTACACCACCTCTCATGCCCTTCTCAATGAATTAATGCATATTAAAATCAATCATCAGATTCAATTCAATACCAGTCATCTCGAGTGCAGCACCCCAAGCAGGGCCAGGACTGGTGAAGTAGTAGACGGGATCGAGCTTGTAATACTGAAGGCAATTTTATCTATCTGCAAGGATAAGCATATCAGTTTTGAGTTACAGGTCATGATACTGACCCATGTTTTCAATGCAACACCTGCTCCAAACGTCCTCTGCCCTGATGTCGTCAGCATCTGAAATACCTTCATCATTCAGCTGACTGTAGAAAGCTTCTTTGGGTGTTAGGCTGGTCATCTCAAATTTCTCCCAACAGTCCATGAAATCATAAGGATAGACACCTTTCTTGGTAAGCAGTTCATAAAGGCTTGGACACTTCTTCTGGAGAATAGGGAAGTCGGTCAAATTGGTAGAAAGTCTGTCCAAGGATGAACTCATGAACTGGAAGTTGTCTATGAGCAAATGATGCTGACTCATCATGAGTGCCGTGTATTTTTCCATGTTGGTAGGGATGACATTCAGATTCATCACTCTGCAGCCTGCCACCCCATGAACGATCTTTCCAACTTTGCTCTCCGCATAGACAGGTTGTGGGTTCTCCTAAAAAAACACCCATCTCCTGGAGTAAGATGTGACTGTCATAACCCCTCAGGTTGTGAAACACCACTTGACTTTTGTCAGTCAGCCTGTAGTTGATATTGCATACATTGTGCGCAGCTCCTCTGAACTTGCCAGTGGCATGACAGTGGTCTCTTATAGGCTTTAACTTCTCATCGCCTGAGGTGCCTAACTCACCATTGCATATGGGGCAGTGTGTAGCTGCTTGAAAGTCTAGCTCATCTTGAACTGACATTTTGAGAGGTTTGTTGATGTGAGTATTCCTAATACCAATGCAGTACTTGACCTCTTCAACCATTGCCTGGAGAACCTTGTATGTAGCATTTTTTCCTCTAAAGATCATCATAACAGCAAAGGACCTTGTAGCCATAGTCGCATGGTATATGTTTCTGTGGTGTAGGAAAAGTGTTTCTTTAGTGTAGGAGTTCTTATTGGAATCACAACCATCAATCTCCTCAGTGAGTGACTCAAAGTCAGCATAGATGATGAACGGCGTTTCCAACTGCTTATGGAAGTTGGAAAACTTCATTTTGGAGTTCTCTGGAGGCATCTCTACAGCCCGTCTTCCATTGATCTCCAGACACAAGGGCTTGTGTTTCTGAAGAAGTTCTTGTGATGAGAAGCGCTGAAGGCAAAACCTGAAGGAATGCTTCCTCTCTCTATGTTTGGTTTGTTTGAACATGAAACTGTTGAAATGCTTGATAAAGCAATAGTGTAGGTTTTCACCTTGGGTTATGAGGAGCAAATCCATGCAGTCCTCGAATTGTTCATTGCTTACACAAATAGGATAGGTTTGCCCTTTCTCATACCCAAACAGACTGATACCGATTTTTTGTAGTCAATCCTCTTGTAATCCTCGTCTTTACTGGGAAACTGACACCTCTATAGTTCAGTTTTTGAATAAGTTCGAGTTTGTTGTAGTGAGTAACTCTTTCAGCGTGGTGAGGTGCTGGATACTTGTGAACTAAGTTACACCATCTGAAGCACTCATTGTCATTTTCATTTTCGGTGTTGATGATGCCCTTTTTGGAATTTTGCAGCTTATTAGGTAGTTGAATGTATGAGGAACCAGCTAATGGTTGATAAATGTTAATATTCAACCTGTGGCCAAGTATTTCATTAATGACCCAAATTGAAACATTCTTTCTATTGACCTCATTTTTTTCACACACATGTTTATAAACAAGTGATGACTACAAGTGACAAACCGCTCGAGAGTGAAATATATAATCGTCTATTGTGAAAGCTTTTTACTCGATTAGCAAAATGTGTCAATTCCGAGGAGTAAAAAAATGTTAGGCACAGCTTTGCCAGTGGCTACAGGTCGTCACTGTGTGTGTAAAACAGTCTGAGGAGGTAAAGTGAACGTATGTTTATATACCCTTCCAGTAAGTCGAAGCTGTGGTACTTATGTGCCTTGTTTTTCTGGCTAACCTTGAGCCCATTGATGCTATAGATACCCCGTGGAAGCTCTGCCCATTTGGTAGCTGGCTTATTTTCCACGTTGTCGAAATCGGCATCAGCTGGAAACATTGTGTTGTTTCTCTCTCTTACTATACCAAAGGGATTCTTTTCACTAAATGGGTGACTCGGGTTGTTCAAACAAAGAAACAACCAGGTTTTTTTTCGGCGAGTGTCCCCGAGGCAGCTGAGGTCGTTAGGGCTGTTGGTTGCACTTTGACTCTCTGGAATGCCAGTCTGGAGGCAGCTAGGATCGTTTATGAGACGAAATACGGGGTTCTGAGGGGGTGTCCTCGTATCCCAACGTTATATACTACTCATGTTAACACCGGAAATATATTACATAGATTGTTTAGTATTAGGAGCACGATGGCTCACTGGTTACGTCATTGAACATCAAACCGAGAGGTCCACGGTTCGATCTTCGCCAGGGGTAACTGCGTTGTGTCTTTGAGAAACACATTTAATCCCGACTGCCCACGTGGGGGGGGGGGGGGCACGGTGGCGCTGTGTACTAAGGTGTACCTGTCTTCATCTAATGTTAACCCTGTTTGTGTGAAAAAAAATATATTGAGTATTAAAACGAAATGGTATACTTAGAGTTCCAGCTAATTGTAGTTGACAGCAGTAAGCCCAGTTTGATTGAGGACTCTTTTATCTGGTCCATGCCAGTATATGTTGACGATGGCACATATTCTTTTACACAATGCGGAATGCAGGGTCGTAGGAAGCTTATAATATTGGGGGGGGGGGGGGGGTATTGTAAACGGGAGCTTGTAGGGGGCAGCACGGTTGCCCTTGGCGGTCCGCTCTGCGTAGCCAAACCCGAGGGAGAATGCGGGAGAGGGGTACCAGGAACATTTGTGAAATATGAACTACTGAGAGCTCATTTCCTCTCTTCTCAAGTGAAAAAATCTAGGTATCTTTGCTGTTAATTTTTGATGTTTATCCCTTTACCTAACATGAAAAGCAGACGACACTTGCAAAAAAAATTTCTTGAATAACTAATTTTTTTCATTTTTTGTTTCCAAAATATAAGTTATGACCCCTCATTGGAATGAGCGCGACGAGCTCGTTCCAATGAGGGGTCATAACCTATGTTTTGAGACAAAAAATGAAAAAATCGTGAAAATTAATTGACGATTTTTGAGAATAGCGCTAGGAGGGTTTGGCCGTTACGTTGGGTAAAGGGTTAAAGGAGGATGTATGTCAGAGAGGAAGATGTTAACCTGTCAAATCAGTCAGTGACATCGGCTACCAACTTTTCTATGCACTGCAAATGGTGTAGATCATACAGTTTTTATGTGCCCCTGTATGATGTAGAATATGCAGATGTATGTGGTTATTTTCGTATAGACACTAGATATGATTTACAAAGTTTAGGAAATTTTGCGGGGGGTGGGTGGGTAAATAATCCCCTCCCCCGGTTCCTACGCCACTGGCGGAATGCAATTGCGACAGTCAACAGCAGTGGAATTTTGTTTCTGTCAGAGATTTACTGTATATAACCAACTTTCAAGAGATATTGTCACCTTTCAATGAAATGAAACTTTTTAATAAATGTTAATTTTATCTACTCGTTTGGTAACCGGTTCTCGACAGATCACCGAAGTTAAGCAACTTCGAACCCGGTTAATCCTCGGATGGGTGACCGCCTGAGCGATCGATTCGGATCCCGCGTTGTGTCCTTGGGCAAGGCACTTAACCCCGATTGTCCACATGGGGACACGATGACGCCGTGTACTAAGGCGCACTGCACGTCGATGGTGCGCATGTCTTCAACCATTCTAACACTGCCTGTGCTGCAGTGTGGAGTTACGATGTTGGGGAGCAGGCAGCTGCTCGTCGTTGCTCGGTGGTTCTCTCCGGGTACTCTGGCTTCCTCCACCCGTAAAGCTGTCACGGTCATGATTAGCCATTGTGCATAAGTATGTGACCTTAAACACCAATAAATAAATAAATATCTACTCGTTTAAACTAAACTTTTTCTTCATATTCATTTAACCGGTTTATTTACACAGTGTTTTTTTCTACTTTTATCATAAACAATTACCCATTACTGTTACCACTGTTTTACATTTTATACCATTGTATCGCCACGATCTAGTGACAGATACTGATGCGATGTTAAGCATCAATAAATAACTGATAAACAAATACACTCCTCTTTATTTGATACATGTTTTTAAAATTTTAAATTGAACATCACGAATCGCCCTCCAAGTGCTGCGAACAGTGTTCACACTAACGAGAGACAATTTAGCCAATTGAACAAAAACATTGATACCAAAAAACTTCATTGGCTAAACTTTTGGCACCAAAGAAGTCGAGCAGTAAAGGGCGCGATCGATGACGAAACAAACAAACTACACTAAAACCCAGTGAGTTTGTCAAGTAGGAGTTCGTTAGAAATAGTGTTTAGACTAACTTTCAACGTTCATTCTCAGTGAGTGGAAATGGGGCATTGTTTTTTTTTTAAATAGAACATTGTAGGTTATCAATTTTACAAAAGGCAGAATTTAAAAATACTCCATTCGTCGTGCGTGACTCACGAAGATACAGTACTTGGAGAGTGCATTATCACTAAATCACCCGCAGAGTGGAGATTCCACCCAAGCAATAATTGCAACTTTGTTGCAA
The DNA here is from genome assembly GCA_031216915.1 of Pictodentalium vernedei. Classification (NCBI taxonomy): domain Eukaryota; kingdom Metazoa; phylum Mollusca; class Scaphopoda; order Dentaliida; family Dentaliidae; genus Pictodentalium; species Pictodentalium vernedei. The sequence continues at coordinate 191,997,214 of CM062296.1, read as the reverse complement.
AGCATAACAAGCACATGCAAAGTTTCAGCCAATGGACCTCCGGGTTCAACCCGGAGGTCCATCGGCTGAAACATTGTTTGTATTTTTGGTCGATATATACAAAATTTGAAAGTTATAATTTGGGTGATAACTCCCCTCCGCGGGTGATTTAGTTACAATCCACTCTCCACGTACTGTATGAAGTATTTATCTAATTAAATGATGCCCATTGTAAAGGCTTGCCACCCCTAAGCACAGTAAATTAACAGTGATTGGTCGAGTAATCTGTCATTATCAAAGTGCAACAATAGGTTCACATATCGGCATCATTCTGGTCGATCACTAACTGAATCGGTGACATGGATATAACTTAGATGACCGCCCTTTTCGCGTATCGATGATTTCGTCCGTGATCAATTGTCCGTTCACTAGTGGAATAACTGCCAGTTCAAAACTCGATCAATTTATTTGGATTAGACAGGGAAGAAACACACCCTTTGGCATCAAAACTCTTGGTATGGCACTCAAATATCCAGAATGGCAAAACATTTGACACCAGATAGTTTTGGTCCAGCGTGAACACTGGCGGAGATCATCTTCATAAGTTTGGTTATCCGGCTCACTGTTTCAGCTCCAGTTTCACATTATAGGCTCTATCGATACATAAGTCATCTGCACCCGATCCCTAGAAGTCTTTTACAGTCCGGGTGGTATGAAGAATTCTTTGTGTCAAAGGGTGTGTTGGTTTACACTGTGATGGTATTGGATTGCGTTCTCAAAACTGCGAGGATACTTATGGAAAAAACATACTGGTGCGTAACTAGGTGGCATAACTTGATTACAATGGCAAAGTTTTCAACAGCCATGTCGACGCTTTTTGAGATATGCAATGTACAATACAGTCTGTAGACTGGTCATAATGCACGCGTGCGCAGTGATGTCCACGCATGCCTTTACCGGTTAATAAAAATCATCATCAGTAAAATTTTAATCAATGAAGCAATGTGTGTACCACCTATGGAAAATGCCTAGTCCATGGCGACCATACTGTACGAGTCAATGCTATTGTCATGTTGATTATCATGCATAATGTGCTATGACAGAACCCTGGGACTCCCATCCACCGACCCACCCCGACTTAGGTGTGTTGATATAGCAATGGCATTGGAAGTTTTTTTGCGAGTAAAAATGTGAAATTATACCAGTAAATGGAAGTACTAATGTTTACAGTACGACAAATACCGTCTGGAAGGAGTAACCGCCTTGTGAGTGCTAGAATGTCCTATGTCACATTAGGGACATAGGACATTGTAGCACTTAGGCGACGAGCGGTTAGTCCATGAACGACAACTTACTTTCCAAGAGATGCTACATAGCAAGAGAGATACGCAACTCAAGTTTATAGATACATGTACTAATTAGGAAGTGCCATATCATTCGTAAATATAAACAAAATATCATTTTAAATGTTTCAGGAAGTTACAGGGCAACGCGATATCCGATATAGCAATGGCGTTTGATGGTTCAAGTAACCTGCAGACTATGTGAGTACGCTGTATATATTTTAGAGTTTTCATTTTGAAAACTAAATCAGCAGGCTAGTGCGTATAGCTGCGTTATTATGATAGTAGAGTGGAATTATTTGTAGCAAATAGATTTTCGTTCCGAAATCCCACTCCTTTCAACCGCGACACCGAACTGCGGGCACAGACGAATTCAGTTTTCAGAATAACTAAACTCCGAGGCAAAGTTTCAGCAGTTTCGAAGTTTTTTCTATTAAACAGCATACAGCTGATTTACTGCACAGCAACTTCGATAACATGGAATGTCTATTCGGCAGGTAAAAGAATTTTGTACATCAACTTTCAATGGAAAGGATATATTTCGTGTTTATTATAAGTCTACATTAGGAACCATCTCAGTGTAGTTACTGGGATTGTTTAGGTATGAAATATATCACAACGCGCCGTGTATGACAAAATCGAAATAAATGTATTGACTTTCCGACACCAATACTGTGTCAAAAATTCTGTCTTCACCGACGGGATAATAGTTTTGGACGCAACCGAACAACGTAATTACCCAACACGATTTAAAATACGAGACAGTTAAACCAGCACACGCTGTACTACTATTGCCAGAGGCGTCGTGAAGATGAACTGTGATGGCTCGCGTTCCGACTGAAAAAATATTCTTGGGCCCTGCGCAGCTTCGAGATTCGATTCGATTTCCAATCTCAAGTAGATATTCGGTTCGATTTGAAATCGGTTGCCCGAATCGTTTCTTCTGGAATCTTTTTTCTTAGGAACATAGCTTGGTATCAGTCATCTTCATTGTCTCGCAAAACGTACAATGAAGATGGAAATTGTACATAAATAATGTTAAAATAAAAGACTGAGTGTAACTTACGCTGAATTAAAATAAATAGTATCCGTACTTGCGTCACCAGCCATGCTAATTCCAATATCACTAGTCACTACCACTGTCAAATGCAAATTTAAGGTTTCCAAGAAATATCGACGATAAAATATAATGCTTACAGGGTAATATTTCAACTACATCATCAAGGCATGACTGCGACGGAGGCATGCCTTGATGATGTAGTTGGATTATTGTATCAGTCGGGACTTGAGCCATCGCGGTCGGAATAAATCAGGTTTGTAGCACCATTACCTACATCTGTCGTCTTCCAGATGCCACTGATGCGATTCGAGGTTCGATTCGATTTCGAATATTAGACATGAATCGAAAATGTGTGACTTGCAGGGCCCTAAAATATTCCATCCACATCACCGAAGCACGCATTGGTCGATGGCATGGTTTGGTGATGTAGTTGAGTATTCATCATTCGAAATTACATTTTATTTATTACTTTCCAAAGTATGATTTACTGGGATTTCCGTGTTTGATTATAAACGATAACTTCACAAGTGAATTGTGCAATCAACAATTGGGCCATGTATCCGTGAGCGCAAACGAAGACGCTTTGCCGTGGGTGTAATGGGGACTTCAATGTTTTTTGTTTTTTTAACCTTTTACCTACCATGAAAAGCAGACGACACTTGCAACAAAAATTCTTGAATAACTATTATTTTCATTTTTTTCTCTCAAAAACATAGGTTATGACCCCTCATTGGAACGAGCTCAAATGAGCTCGTTCCAATGAGGGGTCATAACCTATGTTTTAGAGACAAAAAATGAAAAACATAATGAAAATTAATTGGCGATTTTTGAGAAAAGCGCTGACCGGTTTTGGCCGTTACGTTAGGTAAAGGGTTAAATAATATAGTTATCGTTAATAATGAAAAGCAATAAACAGAGTAATCGCTTGTCAGGACTGGTTACGTGAAATAATTCCTTCGAGGCGAGGGACTACATTGTAAAACAGTCGTGCGCATTCGCGCACCCGTGTTCGTACAACGTCCCTCACCTCTCATGAATTATTTCCCGTAACCAGTCCAGTCAAGCGATTACTCTATTTACTCAAGCCTTCTTAGGAATGGAGTTGTGGATGAATAAAATATACGCGTAGTGGTCGTGATACAATTTCCTCTTTAATTAGCAGGTACCACATGGTAACTGAAAATTGGTCACCCTGTCCCAAGAGCAGCCCGCGTTTGGTGTATGAAAATTGGTTATATCGATTTGATATCTAGGAATTAAATCATGATAAGAATGTTCGATTGGAAAATATATTGAAGGGGGCACAGGCCAAATTCCTTTTGGCGACACGCGTGGTTATTGAAGACTATATATAGTTCATTCAGACCAGTTGAACTGCTAACACACCCGCCTTACTCTGTGCTGAGAAAACGAATGGATGTTTGCATTAAGAACCAATTTTTGTTAAACACAATACAACCCTACCAAACCAAATGTCTTCATTGCAAATAAATACAAATGCTTTTAGCCTACAGTTTTTTAATAGTTTTTGTTTTTAGAAAATGTGCATGTGTCGCCTGCTAATTCACATCAAATCAAATGCTGAAAATTAAAAAAAAAACTTACGTCAAGATTTTAACCTGTTTTCACAACTGCCGTTTTATCGCCAAGACATAGCCTTAGATGCTTTGGTGGCTTAAATAAATAGCATAAATAATAAATACTATATTTCTAAATAAATAAATACTCTGTTTCTAACTCAGTCATGCCTGCAAAATTGTTTACCCTAGCTTATCATATAAATAGAACCGCCACTGAAGAAAGTCACCATTGACACGTTTTCAACATATGACGTGCAGCGTTTTTAGTAATTTCAAATAATTTATTTCAACTGTTTTGCTTTCTCTTTTTCAGAGATTTGAATTGTAATCGGATATCTGACATAAGTAATGCATTCCGAGGACTGCACGAGTTGAAAACCCTGTGAGTTATTAACTTTATTAGGATTCAGCCAGGAAGGGTAACAATTATAACTGAACCGAAGTTATTGATAATACAGTTTTGTGCAACTTCATAACTCTAACATTGTTTCCTTTCTTCTTTATTGTTTTATATTCTGTTTGCGCAGGTCCACTTTTGTTTTTTTTAACCCATTAATTAAATTGTAAATAGTTGCTGTTTTGCAACCTCTGTCCTGCTATGACGGTTATGTTGTACTAATAGACCCACTTGTCCCTTCCGGGGTTATCAAGTAAATATACAGTGCAGTGCTGTGATTTGAAATACCCTTGAAACCAAATTCCACATTGAACCAAAAATATATTAATAATTTTTCAGTAATTATTGCAAAACTTTCTCTCAGTTGGCTGTCAATAATAGTCGGAGTGGTATGTGTATGGCGGAGGTCGTTCCTCCGCATTGCCCCAAAGCTGGACATTCTGAGGTACCAGTCATAACATATTCGCCACATAAACTTCGTTGCAGATGGTAATTTGGCGACCACTTTGGAGAGAATGAAGTTAGAATTCCAGAGAGTGACACTCCAACCCAACTTCCACATCTTCATCTTCGATTAGTAATCAGTCCTTGATAACATACTGCTGCAAAATACATTTGCAAACCAGTCATTAACGCCCCCACCCCATCCCTAAAATCCTCCCCCCCTCCAAAAAAAATAAAAAATATGGTAAGGATGATCTGACCTATTTGTTTCCATTTTAGAAAACAATTAGCAATGAACATCTTTTTTCAAATTGAAAAAAATATATTCTTACGATTTTTATTTATTTTTTTTAATATTAGTATTCGAAATAATTTAAAAGAAAATCTTACCAAGCATTATTTGGTTACTCAACCAACTTCATGTCTATATGTAATGGTGGTTATATCACTGAACTTCAAACCGAAAGGTAAACGGTTCGATCTTGACTAGCTGTAACTGCGTTGTGTCTTTGGAAAAAGACACTAAACTCACGGAGAGGTACGGTGACGCAGTGTATTAACCCTTTGAACTCTAGCGGCCACTTTTCCGGTCCAGAACATGATAAGTCATAACGTAATTAAATAGGATGGCTGTTCAGTAAATCTGTGGGGTAGACCTATTAAAATATTGATTGGTCTACCCCAAATAATTAATATGGGCTCTTCCAAGTGCTTCCATTGAACGGAAATGAAAGATACCACTAGAGTTTAAAGGGTTAAGGCGACAGTAGTGCACTTTCCCTCAACCGCTGCTAACTCTTCCTGAGAAGACTTAGTACGTAGTGGAGTCCAAAGTTGATCGCCGCTACTCGGTGGTTCTCTCCAGGTAATTCGGCTTTCTCCATCCCTAAAACTGCACTGCATTATGTCACCCAGATTGTTGAAAGTGCCGTTAAACCATAATAAACAAAGCGCATGGTGGGGCGTACTGCTTTTTGCTCATACGCGCTTGGTAATGAGTTCACTATCATAAACGCAATAAATTTGGGTAACCCTTCACATAAAAGAGTGAGTCAACAACACTTGCAGATGATAATTCTCGAACAACTAATTAAGTCATTCAACAAGGTTCATTTAACTTACAGCGATCGTTTGTCTTTTTAGGGCCCCGCCGTGAGGCGGACGCCCTATAGTAATCGCTCTGTCCGCGCGCCCATGCGTGTGTGCGTGCGTGCGTCCGTAACAAAACTTGTCCGGGCTGTAATCTTTCTCTCTTAATAGATAAGGTTTTGATATTTGACATGTGGCTATATTATCTCATGACGATGTGTCGCGTACCAAGGTTGCCATGCTTTGACCTTGAACTTTGACCTCAAGGTCAAATTATTCCGTTTTCGGGGTTCTTTTCTGACAAGTTCGCGTCCGGGCTGTAACTTTTTCCCTTAATAGATAGGGCTTTGATATTTGGTATGTGGGTAGATTATCTCAAGACGATGTGTCGCGTACCAAGGTTGCCATGCTTTGACCTTGAACCTTGACCTCAAGGTCAAATTATTCAGAATTCGGGGTTCTTTTCTGACAAGTTCGTGTCCGGGCTGTAACTTTTTTCCATCACCTCGTCTTCGTCAAACTTTTCCAACACCGACACACAGGACTATGGCGTTTTTGTGTTCAGCGGTGTAGCAGGTGTGCACCTCTTCTGTTAAATAAAATATAGAAACAAACCCCAAAATGCAACATATATATACCCCAGTCACAGACAGCCAGAACCGCGATCGATCGAATTGGAGGGGAGGGGGAAATCTCCTCTCTCATCAGAGAATTCTCTACCGGATCGACTCTGCGAGCCGCAAGAACACTGAAATACCCAGGACAATTACACGTTTTGCATTGTGTGATGATTTCTAGTGTTCCACATACGAAATATCACAGCCAAATCGCCCAACTCCCTCGACGAGACACCTGAGAATATCGACAATAAATTACACGTTTTAACACTTTGTGTCGCGATGTGTTTTCGCATCAGAGAGATCTCAGCGAAATCGAGAGAGGGAACACATAAAAAGCCGAGTAAAAATACATAGTTTGGAGTTTGTCATTAACTTATGATTTTTCATGTCGAATTTGCGATATCTTCACTGTCATCTTGGGAAACAAATGCAACGATTTCCCGACTGTCTAATATTTTCAAACATTTTATTTTTGCACGATCTACGAGACTCGACCGACAAGGCGGGACGGATCCTCATAGTATGTCTATTGGCGATTCTATTTCCCATCTGATTTCCGACTCGAAAAAGCCACGTCTTGTCACGTGGTATACGAGCCCATTTTGCTAGAAGTCTAAAGTGGGCTCGTATTTTTTCCCGTGAAAATAAGCTCGAAAATCGCGAGACATTACCTAAGGGGACTTAGTGTGCTCGAATCGGCAATTCCTCACTACTGTCATTATTAATGTTTGAAAACGTATTTTATGATCAAATTTACTCACTGCTTATTCTCTCCAAATAACCTAATAACAAATAATTTATTATCTTCCGGAATGTTTGTAAAAAAATAAAGCAAGATAAAAAAAATTATGTAACAAAGAAATGTTTTGATAAGAATCAGATTAAATGGATACACTGTTAATTCAGTTGGCCTATAACAAAGGGCACTTGTTATCTATAGATTACCTGACAGGCGTAAATTTTGTATCGACTGTGTCACCAGGCAGCGATTTTATTGAAAGCGACGCACTGAAATAATAAACAAAAAGCCTTTGAGACATACCAGAAGTATATTTGTGGTGCTAATTCTGGTGCCAAATGCTGTATTTTCGGTGCCAAATGATTTGTTAGTGCGATTGGCGCCATCGGCATCAACCGAATGAATCCTGCATCTTAACCCCCCATTTTGTGATTTTCCAAACTAAGAAAGTGCGAGAGACACGTCCTTAATTTTTTGAGGTTGTTACTAGGTTAGTTTCATATTGGCGGAGATGTCACCCCGAGGTAACTTCACATACACAATTTGGTTATTATAACGAGTTTTTATGTAATGTTTTATTCATAAAGGTCATTTTCAACATTTTAGACATTTGGCTGGCAACCAAATATCTGATATAACAATGGAAATTAACTATTTACACAATCCAGTAGCTACGTCTGTATGATGTATAATTTTATTACACGCCTGTTACCTTTCCTCCCTTTCCATATTTACAAATTCATACTGAACGCGTGTTCCATATGGTTTCCGTTGGCGGACTATCATTCCACCTGACGCCATGATCCATCAAAAGAACTAGACTCCCCGCCTACTTTCACAATCGACCAACCGAAAGGTCGCCTTCTGAACTAATCAACTGGGAAGCTGCGGTGACAGTCGATAAACCGAATGTGAATTGGAAAATATTTCCGTTCAAATCCACCAAAATTAACGAAACTAAAGTTATTCCATAAATGGTTTTATATCACTCAATGTCCAACTTTGAAGCGAGTATCTATCAGATAACGTCAGCTAATTTCTTAATTTCGAATAAATCTATTCGTACACAATTTTCATTTATATTTTTCTGTTTACCTATCAATTTGCTACACGTGTTTGCCAATCCCATCCGAGTTTTGTTTCTGATCTTATTTCATCCAGATAAAGAGTTTCAAGATTTGAATTTTTCTATGTGTGATGTTTGATTTTTAAAATTAGTGAAGTCTATGTCATACAGCCGTGTAATAAACACAAAACGTCAGGATGTGAGAATGCGTTCTTCATTACGGCATTCATGCCCTCTCGATCTCTCATTGCACGCTGCCATTCGTGCCGAAGTGACGAACGCATCCACACATCGTGGCGTCCTGCGTATCAAAAGCCAATCGTGGTTATTATGGTGAGTTTCAATGTACTGTTTTAATTCGTAAATGTCCTTTTGAACATTTGACATTTGGTAGTCAACCGGATATCCAACATAACAATGGAATTTGATGGTTTACATAACTTAGAAACTATGTGAGCTCGATAGACAGTTGAACAAGTAATTTCTTATGAAGCCTGTCTTTAGGACCGCAACAGCAATTCAGCAAATTTAAATAAAGCACCCATTGGCGTCATGTGTTTACAGTCGTTTCTGTGAAAAGAATTTATGTATCTTGCAAAACAACGATTTACCGTATTGTGATTATGAAAACGAACATAAAATGACGAATGAATTCCGACTGGGTCGCGATCCGATTGAAATTAGCTGTTTAGGTTTTTCTTCCAAGAGCCGTAAGAAAAGAAATCCGACAACATTGGATCAAAGTGGTTTCGTGATTCGGTGCCAGTTTGGGAAAAATGTCGACATGAATCACCAATGACGTAACATGACCCTGATATCCACCGCGATCTGCCTCAGTTTACAATGTCTTCTGGAAGCATTAATAGTTGTCGCCTTCTTAACAGTGTATATTGCGTTCTCAACAACAAACGTTTTAATAAGGATGCATATTTGGGGTTTAACAACACTTCCGATATCCAGGATCATCTGGTGTCAGGCAGTTTTGCGGGTGGAGAAAGCCGGGATAGAGAATAACCGAGCAGCGCCGAGCAATTGTTATGCTCCTCAACATACTAACTCAGCACAGTGTCAGCACTGGTCGAAGGCAAGCGCGCCATCGACATGCAGTACGCTTTAGGACACCGCAACACAGTGTACCGACGTGGGGAATCGTAATTGTTGTGCCCAAGAGCACAACGGAGTTATCGCTGGAAAGGACCGAACCGTGGACCATTCAGTTTGAAGCCCAGTGCCTAACCAATGGGCAATCTTTGTTTTCTTCGAGGTAAAGATGGAGGATATTAGAGACAGAGTGGTTGATATTGTTAAAGGCCCAGGTCCAGATGCTGTGGCAGTACATGTGGGTACATACAATATCGGGGGCAGAAGGACAATTGGGCTGGTGGATACCTACAGGGATTTGATAGCTAAGTTGCACACCTGAAATATGGGGGTAGTAGTGCCAGGGCTCCTCCAAGTGAATTTTGAAGAGGAGTGAACGAAAATCAAGAATCATGGGTCTTGACGAAAAATTAAAGTACTGCAATGATCTAGTTTCTATTAGGGTAGGCATGATTTGTATAATAGGGACGGTTTTCATCTACAGTACCACCACTGTGGACTGGTCGTAATCCACGCGTGGGTAGTGATGTCCACGTATGCGATCACCAGGTAATGAAAATCATCATCAACAAAATCGTAATTAATGAAGCATCGGGTTTTACCCAGTGCTACATTAATTAAATGTTTGATGCTTATTTCAATAATTAGTGTTTGGAATCGAATGATATTGCGTCCGTGGAAATATTACCCACCCATGGAAAGTGACCAGTTCACAGCTTCCATACTGTAAGCCCAAGGGTAAGGAGGTGATGAGAGGAAACATGTACCAAATAGTGAAACCACTTTTGGCATAAGGCAGGGTGGGTGGGAAAAGCTGAGAGATAAAAATCCCTTTGGAGAACGAAAATGTAAGAATGGAGGAAAAATGGGACCCCCTACTAAGAGGAATGAAGTGGAAGTCTTGGTGTTTTCAAAATATACCACAGCATCTAAGGTTTGCTGTGGAGAATAATTGAAATCACAACCATTGGCCAGGAAGAGGATGTTGATGTAATAGTCCGAAGTGAGGCAAGGACTAGACAGGGTGAACAATTTGCTTAGACAAAGGGATACGTGTAGTTTGGAATGAGGGGATTAGAAGGTCACAAAAAGAGAGGAGGACTAGGTATGTATTTCAAGGAGGAGTTCAAGCGGGTGTTAGGTCCTACGACGATCACAGATCTATCCAAAGTCAATACAAAAAATCCAATAGAACGCGAAATAATATGGGCGAAAATCTACACGCAAAACAGAATTGTTGCAGTGGAACCTGCATACTTCGAAACCGAAGTGGCGAAGCTCGAGTGGAAAAACGAAATATGCGACTCTCAGATCCGATGTTACAGAACTGGTGAGCAGATGGTTTTGTATTATACTGATGGGAAAACTTAATGGTCACAGCGGAGACAGATAGGAGGGTGCAGTTGGTGGGCACAATAAACACGATGCCAATCTGATGAAACGTTTGGTCTTTACAAATGAACTGGGCCTAAAGATAGTGAATAGGGATATAGAGAATTAGGATAAGTGGCCCTGGAAAAGGAACAACAGAAAGACAAAAATGGACAATGTATTTACTGACCCTTAGTTATGGGTGGAAGTTATAGACATGGAAATGGATGGCGAAGGAATTTCTGAGTTAGGCAGTGATCACAATCGGACTCCAGTTAGGGTCAGTAAAAAAGAATAACAAAACGTAGGGTGTTCTTTAACCCTTTACCCAACGCAGACGATATCAAAATTTATTATTTTAAATATAATTTTTTCAAATTTTTCAAAACATTTCAATAAAACCATATCATGTGACCCCTCGTTGGAACGAGCTCTTCGAGCTCGTTCCAACGAGGGTCACATGATATGTTTTTGTTGAAATATTTTGAAAAATAATATTTTTTCAACCACTGAATTTACATATTACGCGGGCGGATGCGGCCGATTCGTTAGGTAAAGGGTTAAGGTTGTATTGAATCTCATGAATATTCCTTCCGCGATGTGTCACGTTAATACGGACTCTCTTTCCCTCGGTTTTTAATTCGCTTGTGTGTGCTTCGATGGTGTGTAACGTACATTCATTTATCTGTTTCATATGTGTTGCATTTCTTTTTCAGTGATTTGAGTCATAATAAGATAGCTTTTCTACCTGATACATTCCAAGATCTGCAGAAGTTGAAAACGCTGTGAGTTATTAACTTTTTTCCAATACAGCCAACAAAGGATAATTAATAATCATGTTGAGGTTCGTAGGGATTGGGGAGAAACATCGCCAGCTATGACTAACACGGACAATAAGTGCACGTTTGATGAAGACTTTGCCAGTTGGCAAATTGACTTATCTTTTAAAATTCGCATGATTCATTTTAGTCAGTTATATTAATAGGTAAAAAGTTCCATTCTAGAAATTACAATTGTAAAGGTTCTATAGTATTGGCTGCCGACAGCGTGAACAGTTGCACAATATATAGATTATTTGTTAAAATTTGATTCATGCACAATATTTACACGCGGTTTACAAGATTCTTTGAAAGAGAAAGCTCTACAACTCGTTCTATTTTATACGGCGATTATCATCCTCGTCAATTGAATTCGATTTGAATCTCAGTAAATGTTTGCTCAAGTCGAATCTAGTGAACTCGGCTTATGTGTCTGTAACCTTTACCCCCATCACGGTTAGAAAACGACACTTCTTGAATAACCACAAATTGTCAATTTTGTCCCCAAAACGGGCTTGATCCAGTAACGGGTCTCAAGATATGTTTTGCAGTCAAATATTGAAAAAAGTAGAAAATTTGCTTGACGAATTTAGTGAAAAACACTGACCGGTTTTTCTAGTTACTTTAGGTAAATGATTCATATAATGCCAAAAAAAAAAAAACAAACTTAACCAGATTATTGAACAGAACCGGAATGTTTCTGAGATGTAAAAATTCCGATTACAACCAAACTTGGTCTTTGTGTAGGTAATGTTATGTCAAGAAAATAATTGCCTTTACGAATAAACCGGGATTGAAAAACCCCGACCAGCTTGATTAGAGAAGTAAAGGGTAATCTTAACACACCATATATGTACACAAGTTTTCAGATGAATGGTTCTCTTCTAACTTTCCCCGATATTCACGTGAAACACTAGAATCCATCCAGTTTCTGTCAGATGTGTGTTTCAAAAACACGATTTTTTGACGTAAGGGTTTATTTATTTGATTATGTATTTATTTGTTTATTTATTTATTTGTATATAAGGCCAATTTCAGCACCTTTGGATATATCATAACCGCAACATGGGTATAAGTCAAGTGAAAACAATCGTGTATACGAACGCTGCCACTTTAGATGACTTTCACTCCGGGAGTTGGTTTCGCGTCCTATTTGACCAGTAAAGCAGAGCTTGTTCACCACAGTAAACAGGCATACACCACCTCCCGTGGTTCGCATGGTAATTGAAGGTGGAATATGTTTCTGATGGAAGAATTTTAAATTCAACCACATTCCAGTTTTTACCACGGCATCCACATGGCACCATGGCCATTGTTTGAAGAGATACGATTCTGTATGAAGTTATGTTGTATGAGCCTACTTCCTTCAAACACTTGGTATTTTTCTTTCATTTTATCAAACATATCAAAGCCATCGCAGGGACTACGGGGATTGCAAATGTGAGTTTTTTTCTGTTATTCGCCGTTCATTCGAATAGGACATGATTGATACTTTTTTGTTTTTACTTTGTGGAATATTACTAGGAAGTGGTATAATAGACACACCATAACTCAGATGTTCAGTCTAAATACTTTGAACACTGGTGTCAAAAATATCTAACTATCAACCTGCGGATTATTCTCATTACACAACTAGGAATTTAACCAATTTAAGCTTGCGTCATGGAACTCATTGATCTCTGTCACGCAAGACACACTGAACTTCTTAAATTCCTTTGTAAAAAACGTTTGCTGCTTAAAATGCTGGTATTAAGGGGTAAAGTGAGGTTTAAACTTCTTACCTATGTACCACCCAAGAAGGACGTGTTGGTAGTAAGACGAGTTTGAGAAATACATTTACAGCTATTTTCTTCAAACAATTGACATCAAGCTCTCAGGCGGACAGTCTATGTTTGTAAGGAATTCGACACTGGTATAGCTTGGCTAAACGTTAAATAGACCATTGCATATGTTTGGATTCACTTGTCTGGAGCATTTCAACTGGTCGACCAAAAATGAATCTACAATTCGCTTTCTATTCATCTGATCTGATCTCCTTATTCAAGAGGATTGGATCTTCTTCATTTTCTTTGAATCGACGACAGAAATGTCGCTCGATCAAAACTTGAATTTTTAATGACTTTACCAATAGGCATAAAGACTACGGGGTTGTTTTGTAATTACGCTATGTAGTTCCACTCATTGTGTTAAATATCTTGATGATTTTAATGTAAACTAAATACGCATTGATTGGAATATATTTATAACTGGAGAACGAAACAATACAACAATACCAGCAAGTGTGTTAACCCTTTACCTAACATGAAAAGCAGACGACACTTGCAAAGAAAATTCTTGAATAACTAAATATTTTCATTTTTTGTCTCAAAAACATAGGTTATGACCCCTCGTTGGAACGAGCTCGACGAGCTCGTTCCATCGAGGGGTCATAACCTATGTTTTTGAGACAAAAAATGAAAAAAATAATGAAAATTAATTGGCGATTTTTGAGAATAGCGCTGGCCGGTTTTGACGGTACGTTAGGTAAAGGGTTAAAGGAACACCTCATTACATCAACGTCGTCTCAGCACAAACTATACGACAAGTGGGTAAACAAACAACCCATTAGAGCGTCAAACTCTTTCCAGAATTATACTGGTCACCTGAGAGCCTGATTTGACGTACCACATCGCTCAAACCACAAGTTAGTGAGAGGAAACATGTACCAAATAGTGAAACCACTTTTGGCATAGGGCAGGGTGGGTGGGAAAAGCTGAGAGATAAAAATCACTTTGGAGAACGAAAATGTAAGAATGGAGGAAAAATGGGACCCCCTACTAAGAGGAATGAAGTGGAAGTCTTGGTGTTTTCAAAATATACCACAGCATCTAAGGTTTGCGGTGGAGAATAATTGAAATCACAACCATTAGGTAAAGGGTTAAAGGAACACCTCATTACATCAACGTCGTCTCAGCACAAACTATACGACAAGTGGGTAAACAAACAACCCATTAGAGCGTCAAACTCTTTCCAGAATTATACTGGTCACCTGAGAGCCTGATTTGACGTACCACATCGCTCAAACCACAAGTTAGTGGGTAATCAATGTAAAAAATTAGTAAAAGTTCCAAAGCTTTTCCTTTATAAATCTACCGCAATAATCAAACACATCCGGTAATAAAGGAAATTTCATGGAGCTGCACATTGTAACACCGATATTGTCTCAAACCTCCGAAAATCTTCTCAAAAGGAATATGACCCACTGGTGTCGTACAAATTTGGACGGCGTTGGTGTAATAAATATAATGTAGTTTATTTACGTTGCTCTTTTCGTATATTGTATAAGTAATTTCTTATTAAGCCTGTCTTTAGGACCGCAACCGCAATTCAGCAAATTTATATAAAGCACCCATTGGCGTCATATGTTTACAGTCGTTTCTGTGAAAAGAATTTATGTATCTTGCAAAACAACGTTTTACCGTACTGTGATTATGAAAACGAACATAAAATGACGAATGGATTCCGACTGGGTCGCGATCCGCTTGAAATTAGCTGTTTTGTTTTTTCTTCCAAGAGCCGTAAGAAAATAAATCCGACAACTTTGGATCAAAGTTGTTTCGTGATTCGGTGCCAGTTTGGGAAAAATGTCGACATGAGTCACCCATAACGTAGCACGACCCTGATATCCACCGCGATCTGTCTCAGTTTACAATGTCTTCTGGAAGCATTAATAGTTGTAGCCTTCTTAATAGTGTATAATGCGTTCTCAACAACAAACGCTTTAATAAGGATGTATATTTGGGGTTTAACAACACATCCGATATCCAGGATCATCTGGTGTCGGGCAGTTTTGCGGGTGGAGAAAGCGGGGGTAGAGAATTACCGAGCAGCGCCGAGCAACTGTTATGCTCCTCAACATACTAACTCAGCAAAAACAGGGTCAGCACTGGTCGAAGGCAAGCGCGCCATCGACATGCAGTATGCTTTAGGACACGGCAACACAGTGTCCCTACGTGGGGAATCGGAAGTAATTGTTGTGCCCAAGAGCACAACAGAGTTATCGCTGGAAAGGACCGAACCGTGGACCATACAGTTTGAAGCCCAGTGCCTAACCAATGGGCAATATTTGAATATTTGTTTTTTTCGAGGTCAAGATAGAGGATATTAGAGACAGAGTGGTTGAAATTGTTAAAGGCCCAGGTCCAGATACAGTGGCAGTACATGTGGGTACATACAATATCGGGGGCAGAAGGACAGTTCGGCTGGTGGATACCTACAAGGATTTGATAGCTAAGTTACACAACTGAAATATGGGGGTAGTAGTGCCGGGGCTCCTCCAAGCGAATTTTGAAGAGGAGTGAATGAAATTCAAGAATCATGGGTCTTGACGAAAAATTAAAGTACTGCAATGATCTAGTTTCTATTAGGGTAGGCATGATTTGTATAATAGGGACGGTTTTCATCTACAGTACCACCATTGTGGACTGGTCGTAATCCACGCGTGGGTAGTGATGTCCACGTATGCGATCACCAGGTAATGAAAATCATCATCAACAAAATCGTAATTAATGTAGCATCGGGTTTTACCGAGTGCTACATTAATTAAATTTTTGATGATTATTTCAATAATTAGTGTTTGGAATCTAATGATATTCCGTCCATGGAAATATTACCCACCCATGGAAAGTGACCAGTTCACAGCTGCCGTACTGTAAGCCCAAGGGTAAGGAGGTGATGAGAGGAAACATGTACCAAATAGTGAAACCACTTTTGGCATAGGGCAGGGTTTGTGGGAAAAGCTGAGAGATAAAAATCACTTTGGAGAACGAAAATGTAAGAATGGAGGAAAAATGGGACCCCCTACTAAGAGGAATGAAGTGGAAGTCTTGGTGTTTTCAAAATATACCACAGCATCTAAGGTTTGCGGTGGAGAATAATTGAAATCACAACCATTGGCCAGGAAGAGGGTGTTGATGTAATAGTCCGAAGTGAGGCAAGGACTAGACAGGGTGAACAATTTGCTTGGACAAAGGGATACGTGTAGTTTGGAATGAGGTGATTAGAAGGTCACAAAAAGAGAGGAGGACTAGGTATGTATTTCAAGGAGGAGTTCAAGCGGGTGTTAGGCTCTACGACGATCACAGATCTATCCAAAGTCAATACAAAAAATCCAATAGAACGCGAAATAATATGGGCGAAAATCTACACGCAAAACAGAATTGTTGCAGTGGAGCCTGCATACTTCGAAACCGAAGTGGCGAAGCTCGAGTGGAAAAACGAAATATGCGACTCTCAGATCCGATGTTACAGAACTGGTGAGCAGATGGTTTTGTATTATACTGATGGGAGAACTTAATGGTCACAGCGGAGACAGATAGGAGGGTGCAGTTGGTGGGCACAATAAACACGATGCCAATCTGATGAAACTTTTGGTCTTTACAAATGAACTGGACCTAAAGATATTGAATAGGGATATAGAGAATTAGGATAAGTAGCCCTGGAAAAGGAACAACAGAAAGACAAAAAATGGACAATGTATTTACTGACCCTTAGTTATGGGTGGAAGTTATAGACATGGAAATGTATGGCGAAGGAATTTCTGAGTGAGGCAGTGATCACAATCGGATTCCAGTTAGGGTCAGTAACAAAAGAATAACAGAACGTAGGGTGTTCTTTAACCCTTTACCCAACGCATACGATATCAAAATTTATTATTTTAAATATATTTTTTTCAAATTTTTCAAAACATTTCAACAAAACCATATCATGTGACCCCTCGTTGAAACGAGCTCTTCGAGCTTGTTCCAACGAGGGGTCACATGATATGTTTTTGTTGAAATATTTTGAAAAATAATATTTTTTCAACTACTGAATTTGCATATTACGCGGGCGGATGTGGCCGATTCGTTGGGTAAAGGGTTAAGGTTGTATCACGATGTGTCACGTTAATACGAACTCTCTTTCCCTCGGTTTTTAATTCGCTTGTGTGTGCTTCGATAGTGTGTAACGTACATTCATTTATCTGTTTCATATGTGTTGCATTTCTTTTTCAGTGATTTGAGTCATAATAAGATAGCTTTTTTACCTGATACATTCCAAGATCTGCAGAAGTTGAAAACGCTGTGAGTTATTAACTTTTTTCCAATACAGCCAACAAAGGATAATTAATAATCATGTTAAGGGTCGTAGGGATTGGGGAGAAACATCGCCAGCTATGACTAAGACGGACAATAAATGCACGTTTGATGAAGGCTTTGACAGTTGGCAAATTGACTTATCTTTTAAAATGCGCATGATTCATTTTAGTCAGTTATATTAATAGGTAAAAAGTTCCATTCTAGAAATTACAATTGTAAAGGTTCTATAGTATTGGCTGCCGACAGCGTGAACAGTTGCACAATACATAGATTATTTGTTAAAATTTGATTCATGCACAATATTTACACGCGGTTTACAAGTTTATTTGAAAGAGAAAACTATACAACTCGTTCTATTTTATACGTCGATTATCATCCTCGTCAATTGAATTCGATTTGAATCTCAATAAATGTTTGCTCAGGTCGAATCTATTAAACTCGGCTTATGTGTCTTTAACCTTTACCCCCACCACGACTAGAAAACGACACTTCTTGAATAACCACAAATTGTCAATTTTGTCCCCAAAGCGGGCTCGATCCAGTAACGGGTCGCAAGATATGTTTTGCAGTCAAATATTGAAAAAACTAGAAAATTTGCTTGACGAATTTAGTGAAAAAGACTGACCGGTTTTTCTAGTTACTTTAGGTAAATGGTTAATATAATGCAAAACAAAACATAATCAGATTATTGAACAGAACCGGAATGTTTTTGAGATGTAAAAATTCCGATAACAACCAAACTTGGACTTTGTATAAGTAATGTTATGTCAAGAAAATAAATGCCTTTACGAATAACCCGGGATTGAAAAACTCCGACCAACTTGATTAGAAAAGTAATGTGTAAACTTAGCACACCATATATGTGCAAAAGTTTTCAGATGAGTGGTTCTCTTCTAACTTTTCCCGATATTCACGTGAATCAATAGAATCCATCCAGTTTCTGTGAGATGAGTGTTTCAAAAACACAATTTTTTGACATAAGGTTTTATTTATTTATTTATTTATTTGTTTGTTTGTTTATTTATTTGTATTTAAGGCCAATTTCAGCACCTTTGGATATATCATAACCGCAACATGGGTATAAGTCAAGTGAAAACAATCGTGTATACGAACGCAGCCACTTTAGATGACTTTCACTCCGGGAGTTGGTTTCGCGTCCTATTTTACCAGTAAAGCAGAGCTTTAAACAGGCATACCCCACCTCCCGTGGTTCGCATGGTAATTGAAGGTGGAATATGTTTCTGACGGAAGAATTTTAAATTCAACCACATTCCAGTTTCTACCACGGCATCCACGTGGCACCATGGCCATTGTTTGAAGAGATACGATTCTGTATGAAGTTATGTTGTATGAACCAACTTTCTTCAAACACTTGGTATTTTTCTTTCATTTTATAAAACATATCAAAGCTATCGCAGGGACTACGGGGATTGCAAATGTGAGTTTTGTTCTGTTATTCGCCGTTCATTCGATTAGGACATGATTGATACTTTTTTTGTTTTTACTTTGTGGAATATTACTAGGAAGTGGTATAATAGACACACCATAACCCAGATGTTCAGTCTAAATACTTTGAACACTGGTGTAAAAAATATCTAAGTATCAACCTGCGGATTATTCTCATTACACAACTAGGAATTTAACCAATTTAAGCTTGCGGCATGGAACTCATTGATCTCTGTCACACAAGACACACTGAACTTCTTAAATTCCTTTGTAAAAAACGTTTGCTGCTTAAAATGCTGGTATTAAGGGGTAAAGTGAGTTTTAAACTTCTTACCTATGTACCACACAAGAAGGACGTGTTGGTAGTAAGACGAGTTTGAGAAATACATTTACAGCTATTTTCTTCAAACAATTGACATCAAGCTCTCAGGCGGACAGTAGATGTTTGTAAGGAATTCGACACTGTTATAGATTGGCTAGACGTTAAATAGACCATTGCACATGTTTGGATTCACTAGTCTGGAGTATTTCAACTGGTCGGCCAAAAACGAATCTACGATTCGCTTTCCAACCACCTGATCTGATCTCCTTATTCAAGAGGATTGGATCTTCTTCATTTTCTTTGAATCAACGACAGAAATGTCGCTCGATCGAAACTTAAATTTTTAATGACTTTACCAATAGACATAAAGACTAGGGGTAGTTTTGTGATTTCGCTACGTAGTTCCACTCATTGTGTTAAATATCTTGATGATTTAAATGTAAACTAAATACGCATTGATTGGAATATATTTATAACTGGAGCACGAAGCAATACCAGTAAGTGTGTTAAAGGAACACCTCATTACATCAACGTCGTCTCAGCACTAACCATATGAAAAGTGGGTAAACGAACAGCCAATTAGAGCGTCAAACTCTTTCCAAAATTATACTGCTGACCTGAGAGCCTGACTTGACGTACCACATCGCTCAAACCAAGCCCCATGGCTTAATTGCGGAAGTACATTCGTTTTCCATTTTTAACACAACAAGTTAGTGGGTAATCAATGTAAAAAATTAGTAAAAGTTCCAAAGCTGTTCCTTTATAAATCTACCGCAATAAGCAAACACATCCGGTAATAAGGGAAGTTTCATGGAGCTGCACATTGTAACACCGATATTGTCTCAAACCTCCGAAAATCTTCTCAAAAGGAATATGACCCACTGGTGTCGTACAAATTTGGACGGCGTTGGTGTAATAAATTTAATGTAGTTCATTTACATTGCCCTTTTTGTGTAAATTTTTTGTACAATTTGATTCCGGCTGCCCAGTGTCGCGATGGACGTAGTATGGATTGTCAGTGGACTGGGTCGGGTGAAGGCTATTCCAGACAAGGTGGAGTGGTAGAGAGGGGTAGGGGATCATCTAAGCGATTAGTTAGTGGTAGCAGGAAGTAGTATCGAGCAGGAACAGGACCAATTTTTCTTTCCTTCGAGGGCAAGATGGAGGATATTAGAGACAGAGTAGTTGCTGCTGTTAAAGGCCCAGGTCCAGATACAGTGGTTGTACACGTGGGTACAAATAGAATCGGGGCAGGAGGAGAGTTCGGCTGGGGGATACTTACAGGGATTTGATAGCTAAGTTTCACAGCTGAAATATGGGGGTAGTAGTGTCGGGGCTCCTCCCAGCGAATTGTTAAGAGGTGTGAACGGAATTCAAGAATCATGGGTTTTGACGAACAATTAGAGTACTGCAATGATTTTGTATCGTTTAGGGTAGGCATGATTTGTATAATAGGGACGGTTTTCATTTACAGTACAAACACTGTGAACTGATCGTAATCCACGCGTGGGCTGTGATGTCTACGTATGCGTTTACCAGGTAATACAAATCATTATCAGCAAAATTTTAATTAATGAAGCATTTACCCAGTGCTACATTAATAAAAAATTTGTTGAAAGTGACCAGTCCACGGCTGTAGTACTGTAAGCCCAAGGGTAAGGAGGTGATAAGAGGAAACATGTTACAGATAGTGGAACCATTTTTGGCATAAGGCAGGATGGGTGGGAAAAGCCGGGAGACAGAAATCACTTCGGAGAACGAAAATGTAAGAATGGTAGAAAAATATGACCCTCAACGAAGAGGTACGAATAACACAACAGCGACGTCTTGGTGTTTTCAAAATATACAACAGCATCTAGGGTGTCCGGTGGAGAAAAGATGAGATGCGAAAATCACTTTTGGAGAACGAAAATGTAAGAATGGTAGAAAAATGGAACCCCTACTAAGAGGTGTGAACAATACATCAGAGAAGTCTTGTTGTTTTCAAAATATACCACAGCATCCAAGGTTTCTGGTAGAAAATGATAATAATGACAACCATTTGCCAGGAAGAGGATGTTGATGTAATAGTCCCAATAGAGACAAGGACTAGTCAGGATGAGCAATTTGATCAGATCAAGGGATACATGTAGTTTGGAGTGGGGTGATTAGAAGTCACAAAAAGAGAGGAGGACACGGTATGTACATCTGGCAGGAGTTCAAGTGAGGGATGAATATTTCGAAGCCGAAGTGGCCAAGCTCGAGAGACAAAAAGGAATATGTGACTCTTAGATCCGATGTTACAGAACTGGTGGCCAGATGGTTTCGTATTATACTGATGGAAGAGCTTAATGGTCACAGCGGGGACAGATAGAAGGGTGCAATTGGTGGGCACAAGAAACACGATGCCAATCTGAGGAAACGTTTGGTCTTTACAAATGAACTGGACCTAAAGATATTGAATAGGGATGTAGAGAATTAAGGTAAGTGACCCTGGAAAAGGAACGATAGAAAGACAAAAATTGACTATGTATTTACTGAACCTAAGTCATGGGTGGAAGTTATAGACATGGAAATGGATGACGAACGCATTTCTGAGCTAGGCATTGATCACAATCGGATTCCAGTTAGGGTCAGTGAAAACAGAATAACAAAACGCAGGGTGTTTTTTCAAGTCATTTGGGATCTGGGAATGGAAGCAGCTTGAGTTCGAGGAAGCACTTTTCGGAGAATATAGAAATAAAACAAGAAAATGTGTCATCTGGGAATAACCTGTGTGTGTTGGCTGATTAAATAGTAAGCAGTCTACCAGATGCTGGGAGGGAAAGCAAAGGGGGGGGGGGGGAGGGTGGGGGAATTCGAGTATCGTCAAAGAAATTGGAATTTGAGGTAAACATTCATCTTAAAAATGCAGTAATGGAAAGGACGAAAAAAATGTGCTGCATTTAGCAGAAGTAGATAACGTAAGAAAAGGTTCCACAAGCAGTGCAGGAATAAACAAGACAAAAGTTACTGTAATCAAGGACAAAAATAGAAAACAGCCCAATAGGAATCTCATTAAAACAATTAGGAAAACAGTGAGGTCAGGTTCCACGGTATTCTTAGGTCAATGAAACTTACAAATAAAATGCCGTATTAAAGTGGATGACAAAAGCACCGGAACTGCATTGCAACAGAAATGGTCAAGCATTGGGCGAGAGTAATGATTGAAGATGGGGAGTAGGTTCCTTCAGGGTGTTAGGTAGAAAGTACTGAAATTTTATCTGACTTGTATGTAGGGAAAGAACTGTCTGTTGTTTTCGTTATTATAAGTAACAAAAGAACACTTCGCTTTATTTTCTACTGATGTCTCATGTGTTTTCTAGACTATTACATGATTCTTTACTGGACCTTTCTCGCCAATGTAATAATTTCTGGCGAGATAACTTTATCGAAAGTCAGCTTTTCAATATGACAATATAAGTTAGGGATGTTTTCCTCATCACAATGAAAAGTGTTCCCGTTTCAAACAAATATTGAATTGAATATTTTGGAAGCAGCAAACCAACAGTTAAGACTAAAAGTCTTGTCATGAAATGCGCACAAATAGCACGTCGATCTGCGCGTTAATATACGCATTATGCCCATATTAAGGCTAACACATTCTGTACATATGGCCTGTGCACAAGCACTGTTTCAGCCAGTGGACCCCTGGGTAAACCGGAGGTCCATTGGCAGAAACATTGCCCGTGTTTGGTTTGCTATGAGTAACCAGGAGAACATGCCATGCTTTGGATGTCATTAGATATGGCAATTGCGTGCAATTCCTACGCGCAATTAAGAATAGATGAGCGCACAGTTCGTGACAGGACTTCTAGTTTTCACTGTATGGTACATGAGACAGGTCGCGCAACATGCTGTGCGTCAAGTTGTTTTCACAAGCTGCCAAGTGCGGCGACGTCTTACAAGTACTTTTATGCCACCTTGTCGACTACAGGGGCAGAGCTTCGAATCCATGGGACGCAGCCCCTCGTTATAATCAGGGCTCAAAATAAGCGGTGTGGCGTCGCTTTTTGCTATGCAAAACTTGCAAAAAGCTACACAATGTTAAATTATGTATAGCATTTTGCGATATAAGATAATCAACTGCAGCCTATTAGGCTGCAGTTGATTATCTTCTATCGCAAAATGTAAATGAAAATTTGCAAACAAATTTGAAAACTAGTTCACTGATGCTTTACTTCTGATTGTGGAACATTCCAGGCATAACTCAGATTAACTCTACATCAAGCATCATTGGTAACTTCAGATGTAAGATGAGTTCTGTTGGTTTAAGTACTTCCTGTTTTTACAACATTTTGCATAAAATGTCCATTAAAAATAACTACAAGCCCATCAAATTAAAAATCCCAACTTCCATTTTGAGAACTCTATTAAACAACCAAGACGCCATTTATAACAGTATACAAGTCCATGCAACCCTTAAAGGCAGTTCAGTTAAAAAACATAGTAAATGTTTCATGTGTTGCAGATCATTTGGAAATGCCCAGAAATGGATGGAAACTATTCTATCTACTTAGAAGAATTCAATATAAAACAGCATAACATAACTCTGGTATACAAAAATAGCTATGTAATTTTTACAAAATTCTATTCATTTTTTGGAAATGCGTAGCCTTTTGCTACGCAAAGAAAACAAGTTATTTTGAGCACTGGTTATAATGGATAGTTTAGTCAAATATATATGTGCCAGGAATTGATGAAAGTTTTTTGATGTGTGAGATAAGATAAATATATGCACCACAAAAGTGAAGGTGATTTAACAATACAAGTTATTGTGATGAATGCCCGGTAACATATTCTGAGATAAGCAGCTCGGAGCTTATGTTGGCATCAGTTCATCACAATAACTTATATGTTCCACTAAGACCCAACCCATAGCCCAACAAACCACATCGTGAAATGAACAAGATAACTGTTAACGATTAGTTTATTAAATAACTCTCTCGAGTACTCCACGTCGTCACTGGACATATAGGCAGTAAATCTGATAAAGGTCGAGATCACCTCATCTTAGTCCAAATCGTAAACTGATTTGCAATTTAAGCAACACTTCACACGCACATCGTCTGCTGCACGCGTGAGAATTCTAGAAAAATGAAGCGGTTTGGAAGTCACGCCTTTGATAGAATAATTCCAAAATGGTTAACCTCAAATATTTCGCGTGATTACGCCAGACATATGCTACTAGAGACATAAACATATAAAAAACTGCCGGGATTCACGTGCAACCAGAGAGTGGGTATTTCATCTTACTGGAACATGAGTGCTGCAATGAGTTTTGGTCAGAACGTTCACTTCAAGAATAATTATTTGTGTTACATGGCTGCATTGGA
This sequence comes from Pictodentalium vernedei, assembly GCA_031216915.1. Lineage (NCBI taxonomy): Eukaryota > Metazoa > Mollusca > Scaphopoda > Dentaliida > Dentaliidae > Pictodentalium > Pictodentalium vernedei. Next base: position 191,972,369 of record CM062296.1, on the reverse strand, counting down.
TTGCATTTGAGACGTTGGGTCCTGTTCTGTGGACTTCGAACAGTTTTTGCTCGAAATGTACTCGTGAAACAGTTAACAATATTGGATGCATCTGGTGACATTTCATAAGTAAAAACATGGTATTTGTTTCCCTTTACTTTTAACTTTATGACAGAAGAAGAAGGAAATATTGCTGTTTTCATTTCAGGCGTCTCGAGGGTAATACTTTACGATGCACCTGTCAGTTACAGAAAGCATTACGAAGAATAGGCAGCACGAGTGTTAATGGAAGCTGTAGCATTTCTAGACACGACCAAAATCTTGTAGATTTTGCCACTGGAATAGACATTCTTGGTAAGAATAATGAATACAGAATGCAGCAGGACATTAGTAGAATCGTAAACTATATTTACAGAAGTGTCTCCTATTGATCTCTTCTTCTGTTAACAAGTTCTTGTCCTCTAAGCCTGATGACAGAAGAAGAGATTATGGAGGTACCCCTTCTAATACCACTTTTATTTCTTTTCTGAACTATTCCAATTCTTTGGTTGACCTGCTTAAACAAATTACGCTTTGTTTAATACAATATTTCATTGAGATCCGACATTATTTTCTATATTCGGTGCTGGCAAAAGATACAATATCTGCAATTTGAAAAGTCTTTGAGATGCGATTTGGAATTCAATTCGTAAAAATTCCAACTTTTTGCCTGCTATCGCCAAAAAGAGATGTCCCCCTTTCCACTTCTCCCAGTGGGCATACTATTTAATTATTACTGAGAACAGTTGCAGTACAGTGAAGGTTTCTGGAATGATGTGTAGCATCGAGACGAGGACCTGACAAGTGCGATACAACTCGGTCAAGATCCGCAAAAAACATCTCTCCATATTGCATGTAAATGTCAGCATATTGTTTTCATCTGTTCCTGGGAGTATGAAAAATTACATTGGTCTGAAAATGGATACCACTATATCAGTTTCCAAACTAGTGTAAATGTTCATAAGTGGTGCATCATCTCTCAAGCGGTCTTATTGGCCGGACCTCGCTCCACCTCAGGAGCGACGTCATAGACTTACTCTTAAAGAAAGAAGCCAAATAAATAGTTGTCGAGTTGTGTATGGTAATTCTAATCGAGGATTCTGTGTAATTATATTGACTCTTATACATGGAAAGGGGGATTCTGGGGGAAATCTAAGTCCGCTTTGATAGTTTTGGGTGTTTTGGCGATTTGGAAGGATTGTCGATCGGGTCTATTTGGGTAATCCTCTGGACTAAACGAGTATTGTGGGAAAATCCGAACCTGAAAACTACTCTAGTTTATTCGAACACACCCTCCGAATATACCCGTCCTATTTCAGGCCTTTGGGTCACATGACAAACACGTGCTACCATAGAAACCAAGATGGCGACCACCAGTTTACAAAATGGATGACGGAAACACGCATCACCCTAACATCTCGCGCTGCGCATGCGCTCTAAGACCACATATCACTATAGAGATGACGTTACAAGATGGCTGCTCAAGCGGGCTACAATGGCAACCAAACACGTCGGAAATGCTTCACGTGACTATTTCGTCACATCCGAGGTCCGGCCAATGAGCCCTGTTTGGGTATAGGCTATGCTTTTTTCCATACACCCTGTATTAGACGGGGATAACTAATAGTATTCTTAAGTTCAACTAGGTGTGTCCTTTGATCTCTTTCCACAGCATTGTTTGGAATTTTGGCAGCTTGAAATCGGTGCGTAGAGGTTTAAATCAGTGATCAGTATTCCAGAGGAGACGGCTTATAAAAGCTTAAAGCTTACTGCTGAATCCTTTCAACAAATCTCGTTTTTGACTCATTACTTTAATGCATATCATTGTACTGCGCACTCTGTATGACAATCATGTTGTAGTTTATAATATGTAAGCATCATACTTTTTCTTGAATAAATATTGTTTAAATTAAATCAGTGATCAGGAACTTCTGCGAGTTACATCAGTGAATGGTAATCTGGCTCTGGTTTACAATCAGCACCTGTGGATTATATGTCTTGCGCAGAACTGTGTTGATGAAGATCATACAAGGAGGCGCGTTCGGAAGTGCAACATTTTGGCATAATGACATTTAAAATTATAATTAATTAATATTTTGTGATTGGTGTTAAATTATTAAGTGAAAATGACTCTTGAACATTAACAGTGTTAGAAAGTTAATTTACATCTAGAAATCGAAAAATAAAACGTATTCTTATCACCCACAGCATATGATAACGAACACAGGCACAACTTAAAGAGCATGTCAAATTTAATTACCATGGAAACATTTTTTTTCTATTTTTTATGCACATCACTAGCCTGCAGGTAGTACAGTCTGCATAGCCGATCGTGCACCATAACAACAAATCCAATTCGTAACGGATATGTTCTATGGTCCAACTATTTCGGAGGGAAGGCTGAATGAGGGTGGGGGAGTCTAAAACACTAAACAGCGCATACCATACGAAATAAAAGTGAATGATTTAACATAGATTAACGGTAAGTGACACGTAGAAAAAAGCATAACTGGTAAAATGGTCAGCAACATATAACTCCTACCCAAATAAAATATATAAACCATTTTTGGTTTAATTTTGCATGTGACGCCTTTGTGTATACAGTTAAAACTAGAAGTCCTGTCATGAAATTCGCACACATATTAGTTCGATCTGCGCGTTAATCTTCGCATTATGACCATTGTCAAATTATGTACATATAGCCTGTGCACAAGCAATGTTTCAGCCAATGGACCTCCGGGTAACCCGGAGGTCCATTGGGAGAAACATTGCCTGTGTTTACTATGAGTAACCAGGATCACCTGCCGTGCGCTGGATACCATTCGATATGGCACTTGCGCGCATTTCCTGCGCGCAATTAAGCATAGATTAGCGAACAGTTCGTGACAGGATTTCTAGTTTTAACTGCATTTGGAATATTAATTTTGCTTTGCACATGCCTGGGATAAAATTATGAAAATCTGTTTAGACTACTGTATCTTACATTGCGTTGAATTTTCTTTACAACTTTCTTCTTTCTGAGCTCCATCCAATTATTACAAACGTATTGTCTTAGCTCCTCATCAAACAAAACTTCAACTCAAACTACTCCATTCTGTCTGATAGCGCAAGTTTTCCCGATTGCTTTCGGCGATTAACGGTAAGCGATGTCGAAGGAAAGGTATTGGATGCGCCTAGTAACCGACCGGTGGGGGGAAGGGGGGGGGGGGAACTTTATCTTAGCTCACATTGGCCGAAATCGGCGACATATTATTCGAGTTTGAAATCATGTCGGCTTCGTAATGGGAAATCCTTGGAAAGAAATTATCCAATAAATAAATAAATGTTGCCTGTGACAATGAATGTTTCATCTTACGAGCAAGAATAATCATTTAGCCCACTATGCAAGGCCCGTGGGGTAACCACTTATTGCGACGAGTAGCACTACAAATTTATTTTAATACATCAGATGTTTATTTCATTTATCGCATAACTTGTTTTTCTACAATACCTCGGCGAAAAGTCAATAATGACTGTAAAGGATTAAGACTTGTCTTTAACCATAATCGTGATATTATGGCGTTACATATTGGTGGAACTGTAATGACATCAGTTACGCCATACACACAAAAGGTATAAATTTATTTAAGAATTGAATCATGATTGTTCGAAATCCAAGAGGTGATGAAACAAATTGATCACGCGCGGTTCATAGTGAATTTGCGCGTGAACAATTTATTTCATTGCCTCGTGGATTTCGAACAGTCATGATTCAGTTTGTTTAGTTCATTCCCTTGATAAAAACAGAATTATTTTATTGTCGGAGAGGATAATTAGTGGACTCATTCGGAAAGCACCGGTTCAGGTAACCATAATTCGGTTAGGGCCCAATTCCCAAAAGGAAACAAAACATTGTGGCATCTGGCAGAAAATCGTTCCTGCAAACAGTGTAACGCTTAAAACATGCTCTACTGACCCATGCTGAAACCCAGATAGCTTGCGGAATTAAATATACCGTGAAAAATATACATGTTTGTGACAATTACTCAGATAAAAGTTTGAAGGCCATGCAATTGCAGAAGCGTAAAATTATACATGTACAGAAAAAATAATCAACAATGACACCTATCCGTTAAGTTTGTGACACAATTTTAATTTGCAGTATTAGTCAGTTATTCATATATTGACATTATTTTTATCACCTTATTGGAGTTCACAAATATACACTCTCTAAAGAACTGCAATTAACTAATAATAATGAACAAGAAATAATTATTTGCTTAGGAGATTATGAAATAAATTATATATTTGTGCTTAATTATTGGTTTCCAGTTTTCAACAGAGCCTGAATATTAAGCATAGCATCGCATGACTCAATTTTCTAATTTATAAGACAACTTTCTTTTTTCTGACAAATTTGTTAGTCTCCCATTTTTTTATTGCTTGACATTGTTATAGATTTCATGAGGTGAACATACCTGTTAACCCTTTATATAACAAGACAGCTGCATGTGCCCTCATAATTTACAGAATGAGGCTCATTGAGCGTTCAAGTTGAAAAACATTTTTTAAAAATATTCCAGCAAAGCCATATGATGTGACTCCTTTCTGGAAGGAGCTCATTCCAGTGAAGGGATCATATCATATAATTTTGTTGAAAATTGTTTTGTCATTTTGAGATGAGAAAATGTTTCTTTTTATTTTCTCTTATTTTTAAAATTCATGGAAATATAAAAGTTTTCTGTTTTAAAGTTCGATCGAAGCCAGCGCGTGTAACCAGTTGTCTATTTCGTCAAAATAATTGCATCGACGCTTCAAGCAGACGATGTGTTTCAGCAAATTGCATTGTCATAAGTGATAAGAAAAGGATACACCATAATAATTTAAATAAAATTTATATTCGAGGCATTCCATTATTTGAACAGAATCTCTTCTGCTCGTGGGTTATCACCGAAGAGACCTGATTCTGAGACGGCATTCAATCGCGGAAACAGAAAGTTGTTTGCGTTGACAACCGTCCATTTATAGGACATAAATGGAAATTTCGGTATTTAAAAATAGACTCTGAAAAACCGAATGTGGTGCGTAATATCAATGCGCGATGTTCGAATGTCACATAGTTAACTGGTATTCATGGGATAAATCACATGGTCAACTGGTATTCATGGGAAAATAACATCACATGGGAATCCACTGCCAATACAGTGTTTATTGGAGAACATTTCAGCTGTAGTGTAAACATTTTGAATTTCTGTATGGAATTCTAGTGTGCAGGGCTACAATACATGGCCATGTATGCTGCATGATAGGTTCTCTCCTTACACTTGGACTAGATTAGGATTCCTACAGACTCCTCCCACATTAATTTTATGAATCGATTGAGATATAAAATGTCTTGCACAGGCGGATTAGCAAGTGGATTTTCAAGCTGTGACAGTCTGACGAAGTTATCTCCTTTGTCATTCTAGATGTCTATATTCAGTTCCTGTGTGTTTAACTGCTACAGTCCTGCGCTTATTTAAAGGAAAAAAATCAAATATTACCACTAGAAAGGGAACGTACATATGTCACAACATTGCCCAAGCTCCACCTCTAAACATGCGTTTGTTATAGATAGATCTGGTTAGATGTTATTATTGGATTAGTTTCCTATCGGCCAAGATATCAGCTCGGGACAACTTTAGCTCATGTGAGGTTACAGAGGACCGATATCTCGGCCGATATGAAATTAACTAAGTAATAATCTCATTTTAACCCTTTACCTAACATGAAAAGCAGACGACACTTGCAAAAAAAATCTTGAATAACTAATTTTTTTCATTTTTTGTCTCAAAAACATAGGTTATGACCCCTCGTTGGAACGAGCTCGACGAGCTCGTTCCAACGAGGGGTCATAACCTATGTTTTTGAGACAAAAAATGAAAATATAATGAAAATTTATTGGCGATTTTTGAGAATAGCGCTGGCCGGTTTTGGCCGTTACGTTGGGTAAAGGGTTAATAGACCAAAGGAACAATTACAAAATGTTCTCAGATCTGTAACACTTTTCGGACAGGGTTATGGTTTCTCATTCTTTTCACCAAGCACGAAGTTTCTTCTTCTTCTTTGGCCATCCGAACGTATCGGTTTTCCCTCTGGGGAAGCCGCGATGTTAGGAGAGCTAAACTACCTCTTCTCACCCTTCGACGAATCTCCGTTCACGACTCTGAATCTTAGTTTGGGATGAATTTTCTGCCTAACTCTCTTGTTTCTTCTATTCATTTACCCAATCATTACTTACTGACCTCATTAATTCCTCGTGATACAAAACTCTGCTTCAAACCACTGCATGGTCACGCCAATTTTCAGATTGCGCTCGATGATTAAACGTGAAAAATTGGTTGTATACAAAATGGTTGCGCCTATCAAAGCATCAAGGGGACAACTCTACGTTAGTCACATCGGCCGCGATCGGCATCATATCAGCGAAGTTTGAAGCCATATGAGCCTAGTTTGATGGAGGGCAGTTCTAGGAAGGAAAGAGAATCTTATCTAATAAATAATTCCTGTTTTCATCAGTGAAGATACGGTTTTTATTTTCGTAATATTTTCATTAGATTATTCATTGTCTGTAGAATATCACATATACTGATTCAAAAAAGAAAGTATAATAGAAACAAATGTGGAAAATAGCATAATGATTAAATATAATAGTTCTAATGCTGCATGTTTGCGGACAAGAAGTCGTGCAAAGAGTTTAATGATATGTCGTTGTTAGTTTAGTTTAGTTTAGTTTAAACAATAGTTTTATTTAAGTTAACACGTTATATGTATACAAAATTTGGGATATGAGATATAAAAAACAATACACATAATAATGGCTATACAATATAACAGAAGGCTAGGACACAAATTAAGGATGGGATTCGACAGAAAGCTTAAAGCTTATTAATGGTCGTTTCCCAATCAATGAAATATGTACACAAATGAGGCTTTGACAGTATATCAGCTATAAAAGGAAATTGTTCAAACTAAAGTGAACTAAAGTGAACAGAAGAGAGAGAGAGAGAGAGAGAGAGAGAGAGAGAGAGAGAGAGAGAGAGAGAGAGAGAGAGAACAAGTACTAACAACTGTCGAAAGATGGGATAGAGAGAAACACGTCATGCAGATCACTTGCACATCGTACACAACTAACGTCAGTATACAAACATCACACCATTTCATCCATGCCAACATCTACGTTGGGATAGAGCCGGCATAGATGAAATGGTATGTCATCTCTATTTCCATCAATGGAGTTTTGCCTTACTTTCAGACAATGGGTTTCTTCGTAGTAAAGTGTACGAACTTATAGCCCCACATTTCAGAAGAGAGGTGGTAAAAAAGGAAGAAAAATTCAAACAAAAAAGTGAATAAAAAAAAATGAATAAAAGTGGAAGGGGTTACAGTAGTAAGCCAACTTGAATATAAATAATATAAGGACAATACGGAAGGGTCCGATTAAGCCCCGGGGCGCACTAAGCGGCGCCACGCCCTACCCATCTGCCCCTGGTGTATACGACCCCATTTAGGAACAACAAATCACTTCGTACTCAAATTGCGGCAACCCGGTGCAGCGCAGCACACCGCAGAACGACCCGGTGTCCAATTGGACCAACACGCACGGATACCAACAAGCAATATGCTAAAATTATAAGGACTGGATACCTTTATTTAGCTGCATAATGTATAAATTATATTTGGGAGAGCGTCGACGATAGTAACTTAAGCAACATAGATCACTAGGGTCCTGTACTAACCGAAGCGCCCACTTAGCAAAATAAATTTCTGCACTTCTTCAAAAATACGACAGTTCTCGGTATTCCCAAGTAAGTTCGAGCCGAACAGAAGAGTTGGAGAATCGAAAACAAATGGCAGAACACTAATTGAGTGAATGCGAGCATTCAGGTGGCGGGGACAATATAAGAGAAAGTGATCAGTTGTCTCAAGTTCTCCACATTGGCAGAAAGGGGTGATTGATAAATGGTTATCGAATAAATGGGCATTTAGGTTACTACAACGCAGACGCAACCTACTGTGGTAAACTTGGGCTACACGAGATCTATTGCTACTATAGAAATGAGGTAGACTTGTGTTGCCGCTATTAAGGAAACATTTAAAGTTGCTAATAGATGAATTGTTACGGATAGATAGAGGCAAGTTATTCCATTGACTAGTAGTACTAGGAATGAATGACCTTTGGTACAAATTAGTGTGGCAGAACGGAATTCGGTGGTTCTGGGAAGATCGCAAACTGTGACGAACACCGGTGGACGAAACAGGCGGCGGGACTTTAGTTGCAATGTAGGGTGGAGTAATATTATGATACATCTTAAAAAATTGCACAAGTTTATGTTTCCGTCGTCTTTCTTGGAGAGGCTCCCAACATGTTTCAGTGTATAGTAATCTCTTGCTCTCACTCACAGTTGCACCAGTTATGATTCTCGCAGCAGCTATTTGAATTTTCTCTTAGTCTGCTGCCTTGAACGCAGAACAATTGTCCCATACGGTATCTGCGTATTCTACGAAAGGCAAAGTAAATTTTCTCTAGAATCTTGCGATCCAGTATGAATTTATATTTCCTCAGTAAGTCTACACGTGTCCATGCCTTGTTACAGACATGGTCAATGTGATCATCCCACGTGCCAGTATTATTTATGGTTAATCCCAAATGCTTGTGATTATTAACCTCAGAAATCCGAGAACCACAAAACATTAGTGGAGGGTGAAGTAGCTGATTGTTTTTATGTGATAGCAACATGCATTCTGTTTTCTTGGGATTAAACTCTACTAGCCACGTTTTCGCCCAGTTATCTATTGATGTCAAGTCGCGATTCATTAAAATTGATGTTTGGTCCGGATTTTCAACAATGAGATATAACGACGTATCATCTGCAAAGAGACATATAGAGCTAAGTACATTTTCAGTGATATCGTTGATGTATATTAGAAACAGTCAAGGCCCAAGTATAGATCCTTGAGGGACCCCTGCATTAATGGGTTTCCAGGAAGATGATTCAGAACCTACGACGACTCGTTGGGACCGGTGCGAGAGATAGGATTTAAGAAACAATAGAAGATCACCGGAAACTCCGATTCTTTTTAAGCTTGTCAATAAGCCCAACATGCCACACCTTGTCGAAGGCTTTACTGATGTCGCAAAATACTACTCGAACTTCTTTACCTTCGTCTAGAGCTCGACAGAACTCATCGTATAAGTCAGTCAACTGGAGAACAGTCGAGTCTCCAGGAGTAAAACCAGACTGGAAATTACTTAAAATATTGTTGTCAGCTAAAAATTTCCCTAAGCGTCTAAACACACATTTCTCGAATATCTTGCCAACACAGCTAATTAGAGATATTGGACGGTAATTAGTTACCAAATTGGCAGGGTTCTTTTTCAGAACTGGGGACACATTTGCCTTTTTCCACTCAGAAGGAAAATGGGAATTATTTAGCAGAATATTAAACAAGACCAAAAGAGGTCAACACAGGGACAACTTACATTCTTTAAGCAGTCGAGGGCTTATAAGGTCAGGTCCACATGCCTTGGAGGCTTTAACAGATTTTATCGCTTCATACACCTCGCTATAATTAAGGGTTATGCTATCAAGGGTTTGTACGGGAGTAGGGGCAGGGGTCGGAATGTGGGCATTTGAATCATCAATAGTTGAGATCGAGCAGAAATAATCACTGAACAACTCAGCCTTCTCAGTATTAGAGGGGTAGAGAATATCAGAATGACAGAGGGGGAATTGCAGGTACATTATTATTTAAGGATGACTTGAGGGTTTTCCACCAGTGAGACGGGGCTGTTTCGTGGCTTCCTAATGTTGATTGGACTTTGAAAGGTATGAATTTTTTGCCCTCCTAACGGCCGCTACTACTTCATTCCTTTTTATTTCGTATTTCTCCCATGCTTGGGGGGGGGGGGGGTGCCGTTGCGTTTTGCAATAGGGTATAAACGTTTACGCTGTCTAATCAAGAGACGAATTTCATTATGCATCCATTTGGGCTGGGATGCCCTGAATGTAATTAGTTTAGTGGGTATATGCTTGGATGCAATATCAAATATCTTACTGGTGATGTTAGTCACAACCGTATCGAGGCAGGGGTCGCCGAATAGGATGTCCCATCTTTCATCACTGTACGCAGCATTTAACGTTTCATAATTTCCTTCTGAATATAACCATATACGCCTTTTAAAGTTGACTTGGCATGGCTTAGTGAATTCAATATCAATGGAAATTGGACAGTGGCATCGGATCATTTCGGGTATAAGTGGCTCAAGAACTTCACAGGCTAGTACGTTGATTGAATTGCTGATCGCAAAGAGATTAATCAGCGAAGCAGATGACCCAGTAAAGCACGTTGGTTCACTCACAAGCTGACGGAGGTCATAACACCTAATTATATTGGAAAATTGGCTGTTTGTAGATGTTTACTGGTTATCATTGAAATCACCTGTAATGATAATATCGTCAATTGCAGTATCTTTAGCTTTATCAATTGATGCTTGTATATTCTCCCAAATTTCAGGAACACTATTTGGTGGGCGATAGAATACACATTGAAGCAATGGTCTTCGATATTTTGCAGAGATTTCTGCCCACAGGCATTCAGAGTTCGGAGTTTCCAGATCTTGTCTATGGCGAGCGCAAATATTATCTTTGAAGTAAATGCAACCCCACCTCCTCTAGTTGAGCGGTTAAATCTCAAAGGTTCCTGGAAGCCATGCATCATAATATCAGAGGAAGGATCAGCATTTTGTAGCCACGTCTCAGTAAAAGCTAGAATATTACATTCAGAAAGTTCACATTGAATACGATCAAGTTTAGGCTTTAAACTCTGGATATTCTGATGCAGAACTCTCAGGGTATTAGGATTGTTTACTTTGTTTCAGTATCTCCCGACAATATGAGCAGGAAAATCAGGATGAAGAAGCACATACAGCAAGTGAGGGCTAAGGGTAGTACTATGGATAACATCACATTTGGATTTGGATGAGCACACATCAGTTTAAGATCCGGGCAATGGGATTGTGAATCATCTCGACGACACTCTAAGTCGATATGATTCCCCAGTGGCGCATCAGAGGAATATTCCAGCTTGATATAGAAAGACAGAGCAACCATACAAGTAAAGCTTTTACCCAGCTCCACACCACTCAGTCTTAAAAGAGTGTAAGTCAGTACACAATGGATGATGACGTGACAGTCTATGTTTTAAACAACGTACATAAACAGCAGCATTGAATGTTCCAATACGAGCACGGTATAGGTCGTTATTACACATTTAGCAAATTTGTGGGATAGCAGATATTGTATTGGTTCAAGTTGGCTAGGAAATGTAGACTTAGATAATAACAAAGGTTTTCCAATTGAATAACAATTAGAAAGATAATTTAAAGAGGAAAGTACATCAACATATATACATATTTGGCAAACAGTATTCAACAAAAGAGAAGACCCGAGAATGTCGGGCGTTTGGAATATTTGTATTTACAAGTGCTACAAAGTCATTGGAGTTCCGGAAGGTTGATTCACAAAGGATTTATATACAGGAGATTATTAATAGTTAATGTTGTCGGGGTAATTTGAGGCAGTTGTGGACCACAATTCATATATTATTAGTGACATCGTGAGATCAAGTGTGAACATATTGCCTTAAACATAATCAACCATACTTGCTATGTGTGTGTTGGGGTGGGTGGGGATGGGACAGGGCGCAGGGGTAAACTAATCTAAAATAGTTGAACTACTTTATGAGAATAGGGGAGCAGAGCCATGTTTCGGTGGTGTCAGCTGTTGCCTCAGGCTGGCAAGTGCTTACTTTATCTATCGCCCAAAGCTCACATCTCTAAACGAAAAGAACCCAATAAGCTTCGCAACCATTCTTGATGGAGTGAGACTAAATCTAAGACGGTTGAACTGGATTCATTTGAATAGGGTAACAGAGCCAAGTGTCAGCGGGGTCAGCTGTTTGCTCAAAATGGCACGTATTTGCTGTAACTACAGCCCACTGATCACATCCCCAGATAAAAAAAACCGATAAGCTTTGCAAGGGGGAAGGGGGTGAGGCTGCAGGTTGAATCACGAAGTAATAATAATAATAATAATAATAATAATAATAATAATAATAATAATAATAATAATATTATTAATAATAATAATAATAATAATAATAATAATAATAATAATATTAACAAAAGTAAAAATAATAATAATAATAATAAAGAAAATTGCATTATCGAGGATAGCTGTTTGTTATATACGGTGAATTAGGTGGAATACGGTAGTGCAAGTTAGGCTCCCTTCCTGTCTCGAAACTAAGAGCGAAATATGACAAGAAGAGAAGGCAATCTACCTACAGCCATAAATCAAGTGTGATTCGCCCCTAGCTTAAGTTTCGTTCCTTGCACTAGAAGTATGAGGCCGACCGAACACTCCGTGTAATTGCAAGGATAGAATCTAAGGACATCACAGATGATGGGAAGTAATGAATCCAGAACAACTAAACATGGTTTATAGGATCCAGGCATATAGTAGAGGAAATATTTGTAACTGGGGCACTATAGACATAATTAAATATACTTAAAATGTATATACTCGCTAACTTCTTTAAGAAAGATTATTATACTGGCGGGAAGAAAAAAAAAAAAAAAAAAAAATACAGTTGGATTAAATTAAATACAATAGATAAGAAGCTGTTTGACGGCAGCCACGACCCAATTGGAAAATTCCTGAAATATCGTTTTTAGTACAATTTACAGGCCATGGAAATCTTACCCTTTATTTTCAATGGATGAGCCCAATCGACAAAGGCTTGTGGAGGTCCGATTTAATCGATAGCTTGATAGAATACCAATTGCACTTCTCAGCAGCCATAAATCAGTTCGACCATAAACTCAACAGAATATTCTTAACATAATTTTTTCTTCTTTTTTTTTTTAACAAATTTCATATCTGATATGTTTTGTGAAGGGAGTAAAAAAAACAATAAGGGCAGAAGTCAATAATTTGACGAACATTCCTCAAGCTCACAGATTCACTCCAGTATATTCTTTACCTATAATCTTGACATATTACAAATCAAATATTTAGTGACGAGATAGGAAAAGGGATAAGGGCAGATATCTATTTAACGAGGGGGTAGGATCTACCGAGCTGCCATATCCAACTGGCAAAATTAACTGGTGGGTGTAAACAGTTTGCTCATAACTTACACAATTCACAAAACTACGGTTAACTTTGAGTTACTGGCCAGCCGGAAATTTAAGCAGTCCATCAGTAAATAAGCCAACACAAACAATATGTCGTTGTTGCCTACCCAACCGTATACAATTCTGTTATGGATTTCAAAATAGGAAATGCTAGCCGAGAATGACAAATTAAGTGGGTGACCGACGATTTTCTTTGTGTTATTTTGTGCTAGAGAGCCTGGGTTATTAAGAAAACACCATAGTTTTTGTCTTCCGACATTTTAAAAAATGCCAAGGTTAACCGAAAATCAGAGGTTGCGTCCCATTGCTATGCATGAGGCTGGGATACCTCCAGATGAACTCGGTGCTGAGTTCGGAATCACTGTGGCCACTATTTAACGCCTCATTGGAAAGTATAGAACCACTGAATCTACTGCCGAGCGATCGCCGAGTTCAGGTCGACCAAGAGTTACGACCCCTGCATAGACTGACACATCAGGACGTCTCACTTGCGGGATCGCTTCCTTCCGGCGACGAGGACAGCAGCAATTACTCCTGGTAGAACTAACAATGGAATCAGTGCACAAACTGTCCGCAACAGACTCGCTGAACACGGCATCCGAAGTAAGCGTCCATACCACGGACCAGTCCTTACCTAACGTCATCGTGGAATGGAATGGGTACGGTAACGTGTTTGCTGGATTCAGTAGCGTTGGAGCACAGTTCTGTTAAGTGATGAATTAAGAGTTTGTCTACGGCGCGCTGATGGTAGGCAAGAGTGTATCGGGCGACGAGGAGAACGGTTTTCTGATGCTTGCGTACGGAAATTCGACCGTTTCGGCGGGAGTTGTGTAATGGTTTGGGCAGAAATTTCCTTGCAACTTCGAACACAGTTGATCTTCATCGATGGTAATCTGAATGGACAGCGATATAGGGACGAAATTCTTGACGCTGCTGTTGTCCCGTTGATCTACACTAACGTCCGGTTGCAGTTATTCCAGCAGGCCAATGCCCGATGTCACGTGGGGCGTATCTGTCGTGACTTTCTTGAGGAGCAGATCATCGAACTTCTTCCCTGGTCCCCACTTTCGCCAGATTTGTGCCAATCGAGCATCTTTGGGATCAATTAGTCAGTCGAGTACGACTTCATGATCTTCAGACGTTAGGCGATTTACGTAATGTTCTAAGGCAGGAGTGGAATGGAATACCACAGGGTGACATTCAGAGATTTATCAGGTTCAAGAGGCAAACGGTGAACATACACGCTTTTGACTGCATGTGTGAACTTTTCATTCCACCCCATGTCTGATTTGCAACGTCCTGACGTGACGCTGGCAACAGTAAGAACATGAAATTATGCCATTTCATACAGCTAGACTCGAAATATGAATTTACAATAATTTATTTGGGTTAAAGTCGATATTATTAAAAACTATTGCTCCTCAAAGTGTATTATACTTTCTCTTTTGGCTCAGTATATTATACCATGGTTACCTATTCTATTATATAGGAAAAGTCTATGACATAAATTGTAGCTTCACACACCAGCAGTGGGGAACACGCCAGCAATGGGATTTCAGTAGCTAAAATTTACAACCACAGTGGAACTACATCCAAGTTCACGTTTGGTGACGTAGATCTGAATGCGAACTCACGAACAGTGAAATGAAAGTGCCAATTATTTATTACGTTTTTAAATGAGTTTACCCCATAAAACATCAAAAATTAACAAAAATACATTGTCTCATGTAAATAAAGCATCCATAACTCGAAATAATATGTTATTGTGTTATTAAAATGAAAAAAGGCCCTGTTTCTTTTTCTATTTCGTTTCGGTGATAAAATGGACAGCGGTTCTACCGCCCACCGGTGCTCATGTAAACAAAACAAGTATGTGTACGTCTGCTGCTCAGTAAAATCAAGAAAAATAATGGCGACTTTGAATAATCTGACGATCATGGTATGAATAAAATATACCCAAAGTAGCTTGGCGTACCAAATGTTCACTACTCGTGGTGAAGTGGTGCTAACCATTTGGTACGCCAAGATACTACAGTTAAAACTAGAAGTCCTGTCACGAACTGTGCGCTTATATAGGCTTAATTGCGCGTAGGAATTGCGCGCAATTGCCATGTCGAATGGCACCCAAAGCATGGCAGGTTCTCCTTGTTATCCATAGCAAATACAAGCAATGTTCCTGCCAATGGACCTCCGGGTTACCCGGAGGTCCATTCGCTGAAACTGTGCTTGTGCGCAGGCCGTATATGCAGAATTTGATAGCCTTACCATCGTCATAACGCGCAGGTTAACGCGCAAATCGACGTGCTATTTTGCGCATTTCAGGACAGGACTTCTAGTTTTAACTGTATGTGTATATTCTATATATAAAGACAGTACTGCCTCCCTGGACACGTCACTTGGTATATTCTATATATAAAGACAGTACTGCCTCCGTGGACACGTCACTTTCCACAGGTGGGTGATATTTCCACGAACGAATAATACTACAGGCAGAGTTCAAACATTAATTAGAGGAATAATCACCACGATCACCAAAAATTGAATTAATTTAATCACCGGTATAATAAGGTGGTTCATTAATTTAAATTTTGGTGAAGATGACTTTTATGGCACGCGTGGAGTACGACCAGTCCACGGCGGCTGTACTATAGAGATTATCAGTAGAGTTACGTTTTCTGATATACTGTATCGCATGGAGTTGAGGACTTTCGATGAAGCAGTATAACACTCGTAGGTATAAATGGGAAATCTTCACTGTCTTTTTTGTTATATACCTCCATAATGAAGTTAGGTTTCACAATCTGGACGGAGATAGGTGACAAATGTTTGTTATAGTTGTTCCTGACTGTGTGGATCCGACCTTACTCACCAACTCATTGTATGTAGCACAAATATACTGTAGGTTCGACAACATTCGATAATGAACTGATGCAACTGAACAACGATGAAGATATTGATAACCTTAATTAACTAATGGTTTGTGGATTTAGTGCACATTATATAGCACGAGGTGGAAGAAGAGAACAAAATTCTCACCCAGTCTCATTATCGATTTCTTTCGATTGTTTTCGATTTCGACGTATCACACGTCGTGCATTTTGACAGTTTCGAGATAATAACACTCCATGCGAGAGCGGAGAAGAGATCTGATGACCGACATAGTGTTCTTATAGATTAACCCTTTACCCAACGTAACGGCCAAAACCGGCCAGCGCTATTCTAAAAAATCGCCAATTAATTTTCATTATTTTTTCATTTTTTGTCTCAAAAACATAGGTTATGACCCCTCGTTGGAACGAGCTCGTCGAGCTCGTTCCAACGAGGGTCATAACCTATGTTTTTGAGACAAAAAATGAAAAAAATTAGTTATTCAAGAATTTTTTTTGCAAGTGTCGTCTGCTTTTCATGTTAGGTAAAGGGTTAAGTGTGTAATAAAAACAGGCTACTACAAGAGTCAATCGTTCTGGACCGTTGGATTCACATACCGGATAGGGTCTCTTCTGCTTTCATACTGGGCGGGGGAAAGTTGGTTATAAATAAATAATCCTCAACCCCAAAACATTTTCTAAGCTGTTCAGACACCCCGCAATCGCCTATCGTTTTTTGAAGTATATACGTGTGATGTCTATGAAGAAAGAATATATTGAGGATATCCGCAATACAGATTGATATTTACAACCTATTTTAGCTTGCGTTCACAATAAATAAGTGCCGAAATCGGAAAGTGGGTGCCATATTACTAGTTTACGTACTAGGTTCCGTTTGATGTCTGATGGTGTGAGCGATCTTAGGCCGTGAATGCAGTCATCGATTGGAGGATTTAGTACGTTGACTGACTTTGCCCCATCTAGGGACGGTTTGGGGGAAGGGGCAGGGTAAGTTCTGACTTTTTCACTGACGTTGCAGCAATCTAGTATAGAGATCAGTGACCAGACCAAACAAGGCGCCCTGTGCATAGGTTTTTTTTTTTTTTTGATCTGTGTCTTTAAACGTTGAACACGACACATGAAATGTAAACAGAAGAGAAAGTATGGATGTTTGGTTGGAGTGTTCAGCGCCAAGGCATCCAGGTTTTTATTTAACGTTTGTAAAATTTTAAAATTGTCGTTTCGAAAATATCCGAATGTCAGTGACTCGTTTGATACATACACGATATGGATATGTAAAAATTGAGACTTTCGTTTTCTGTCGAGTCGGAACTGATGGGCAAACTACTGCGGCGTTGAATGGATATGCGTTGCAATCATATAATAAACTTTTCTTTCAGATGGTTGTGACGAAACAGCTATTACTCATCTGACAAGCGAAAGTTCACCTACGAGAATAGCAACAGCACCGCAAATGACATCCGTTACAAAGCTTGAGGGTAATGTACGATTTTACTGTAATTCCTTAAACTCGGTATAATTTTCTCATTTGTGTGCCTTCGGCCAGGAACGTAGAAACCCTGACTCAAGGTAAAGCAGCACCCCTTCTCAAATATATATTGACTGTTCGCGAACTTGAAAGTCGTGGGTTTATTTGTCTAAACAGATTGTTCTTTGAGAAGAGTTTTTCCTCTATCAAAAATAGAAATGTGCACAGCCTAACGCAGACGCCTTTCGAAAGCGGGTGATATCCTATAAACAGTAAGGTAAACAATCTATATCTCAGTATGCGCTTGTATTCAGCGGTAGCAAGATAATACTTTGTATCAGAGGTCCCGCTGCACGATGTATTAATGTAAGTACGGACCCATTCATACGTTTTTGTAAGATACAACTATAATTCATTACCATTGCGTTCATCCGACTTAGTTTTCCAGTTGCTTCCATTTGTTTGGTTGATTGAATGTCTTCTTGATTTATGTTTTCCCATGTATGCCCTACTTTTAACGAGGACTACTGGACACGCTTCGGAAAATAAAGTCCCATTCTACAGACGTGGAAATACATATACTACACCAATTTTTGTAAACTCAGAAACACGAAATATCTTCCGAGTGACCAACAGAACAGCTTTTTGATTTCATGTTTGTAAAAGATCACTCGTGCATCTGAGAGTGTAGCCAGCTGAATAGATGTGAGTTTTATTTTTTCAGATATTGGCCGCTTGCGTAATCCGAATACCAAAGCTTGAAATCTGTTCAATACGTGTGATTTGAACTTTTTTTCACTTGTAAACTGTAACCCAACCCGAATACCAGACGACATTTGCGAATAAAATTTGAAAAACTAACAAATTTAATTTTTGTCTAAAAAACATAGCTTATGATGCATCATTGGAATGAGCTCAACAAGCTCGTTCCAATGAGGGGCCACAAGCTTTGTATTGTCATTCAAGAATGAAAGAAAAATGCAGGTCTGAAACTATTTATGACATGGTGGGCGAGAGTTACGATTGTCCGACAGTGTTGTGCTTTCGGTTCTTTGACCATCGGTACTAACCTAATTCAATCTACTTCTTTCAAACAATAATGAATGAAACAGATCCGAAATGTTCGTTCATCATTCAAATTTTGAAAAGTTACGGTACGTGCGTTTAACTAAATTTCCCCTTTAAAATAATAATAATTCGACAGGAGTTGTTTCTTGTACATGTTTACACGGTTGTCCTATAGTTATAATGTATAAAATATACAAAACATGCATTCAACATAAAGGGCAGTTTTGTCTTATGAAAATTGTGATTTCGTCAAATGATCAATCCTTTCGCAGTAGCAGCTTTCAGAGACGATGTTGACACTCGGGCGACCTATAATTTCTCCGACAGACAACAACAAGTTACGAGTAACAGGTCATGGGGGATTTCGATCCGCCCAACTGGACAACCCATATTATTTCGATTTGAACGAAATTCAGTTTGTGGTATTATTGGGTCATAAGTACTTCACTTATGCCAAAAAACCCCCCTGCATCCCCATGGGAACCCCAGGAGCTAAAAATAGAAACATTTTCAAACGCCCATGTTTCCCAAACCACTTGGAAAGAGAACTGTTATACAGTATAGAGTATCCTTAGGACCAGTAGAATTGAATGGTAAAAAAATGCCATATGTTTTGTTGGGGAGTTCTGCAGAGTGCATCAAAATGTTTCTCAGCATATTTGCAAACATTTTAGAAAATCTTTTCTCCAGAACCACTATTCAGAATCTTTTGATACTTGGTATACAGCATCTATAGAGGGGTCAGATACAAGTTTGTTAAAATGAAGCCCATTGGTTCATATTTGGACTCAGTGCAGGGGCCCAATTTTTTTTAATTTAGGGCAATATGGTGAATTTTCTTAAAAAATCTTCTTCAGAACCACCAGTCAGAATCCTTTAATGTTCGGTATACATGTACATCATTGTTATGAGGATCAGATTCAAGATTGTTCAAACCAAGTCCCTATGTTAATATTTGGGCTTCCTTTGGTAGCCCAAATTTTAATTAAGGGCAATATGAGGAAGTTTCTTTAAAAATCTGCTTCTTCAGATCCACCAGTCAGATTGCTTTCATATTTGGTATGCAGCATCTCTAGGATGTGAGATTCAAGTTTGTTCAAATCGGGTCTGTAGGTTAAAATTTGGGCTCGCTATGGTAGCCCAAATTTTAACTTAATGCAATATGAGGAAATTTCTTTAAAAATTTTCTTCTTCAGATCCACCAGTCAGAATGCTTTCATATTTGGTATACGACATCTCTAAGGAGATCAGATTCAACTTTGTTCAAATCGAGTGCCTGTGTTAATATTTGGATTTCCTATGGGAGCCGGAATTGGCCATGTAGCTGAAGAATTAGAAATGTTTTATTCAGTACTCTCTAGAGGTGTGTAACTAAGAGTAATCTATATAGATTGTATCAAGGGGCTTAAATGGGTAGTTCCACATTTTACATTATGATCAACTGAAGAAATGGCATGATGCTTGGACAGTTTTTGTCACTCCTGATGGGCTCAAGGATTGACAGTGTATCCTATGGAGATGGATTGCTTAATATAGATTCATTCTTGGACTCTGTTTATATAGTGTTCTGTTTATGATGAGTGCTTCAGGCCCGCGAGGCCTCTTTATTTATTTATTGGGTTTTAACAACACTTTAGACAGCCAGCAGCTACACGTTTTTTCTCTCCTTGAACCAAATCTCTCACCCAACTGCAGCACTCATGGTCCACTGAGTTTTTAGCTCACCTGACTTTCACTGAGCTATAGTGATCACTCGCTGTCCGTCATCCGTGAACATGGTGTTTGCGTCTTCTCCTTCAAAACTGGTGAACCGATTTAAGTGAAATTTGAGATTGTTTGTTACGACATCGCATTTTCATTTTGATCAAACCAAGTTGCTCTGCCCCGCAGTGGGGCCATGCCCAAAAATTCTGCCTAAATCTTAAAAAATCTTCTTCTCATGAACCAGGAGTAGTGGAGACTTGATATTTGGTGTGCAGCTTCCTTTTGAGGTGTAGACTCAGATTTGTTCAAGAGAAGTTTGTGGGAGCTATATTTGCCTTCGTTATGGGAAGGGCAAGAATTTTCGCCCTGCCCAAAATTTCTATTTGTCTAACCAAGAGGCTGATTTGAACCAAACTTAATATGCAGGCTTATTGGGTTATAAGAACTTAATTTATGCTTAAAAATATCTTCCTGTCGCCCCATGGGAACCGCAGGTGCTAAAAATAGAACAAAATTTAAAACGCCCATATCTCCAAACTGCACGGCACTGAGAATTCTTATTTGGTGTGAAGCTTCCTTGGGACCAACAGAATGGAATGGTCCAAAAAATTGCTGTCGGGTCTTTCATGGGGTACTTTTTCGGGACTTTGAAAAGAAGATTTTTTCACATGTTTTTTGAAATCAAATCCCTGGGTCCATATTTAGGCTCTCTATGGTAGTCCAAACTAGTGCAGTATGAGGAATATTTTTGAAAAATCTTCTTCAGACCCACCAATCAGAATCTTTTGATATTTGGTATGCTGCATCATTAGGCGGGTGAGATTTAAGTTTGTTCAAGCCAAGTCCATATTTGGGCTCACCAGGGTTTCGCAAATTGCGAGAACGGTCATTTCGTTCCTGTGATGTTCTCGCAAAATGCTTGTTAAGAAGATCCATTTACCGTTCCCGCAAAAATATAAGCATTTTTAGCTCAACTTTGGTGAAGCCAAATTTGAGGTATTGTCATGGCCTATCGTCTGTCTGTCCGTCCGTTGCGCCATACACACGGCTCGGGCTAGAGGCCGTATTTATGAACCGATCTTTACGAAACTTCTTGGATACCTTTGTTATCACTGTGAGACGAGAACGAGTGTTTTGGGGTCCGGTCCGAAATTCAAGACGTCCGCTGGCAGCCATTTTGTACAAAATTACGTGCAATCCGATTTTTGTGCAGAACTTCCATATCAAACCTCTGATTTGAATAATTTTTTGTACGAATGTTTAGTACCATGGGATACATCACATATAATTACAGGTTTTTTCTCGTGCGTAAATTATGCAAATTATACTAACTTTGATTTATTTAGTGTTACTTTCAGCACTGCAACTGCAAATGCCAGTACGGCTCCGGCTAGAGGCCGTATTTATGAACCGATCTTTACGAATCTTCTTGTGTACCTTTGTTATCACCGTGGGACGAGAACGAGTATTTTTGGGTCCGGTCTGAAATTCAAGATGGCCGCCTGCAGCCATTTTGTACAAAATTAGGTGCAGTCAGATTTTTGCGCAGAAATTCCATATGAAAGCGCTGATTTAAATAATGTTGTGTGTGAATGTTTAGTACCAAGGGATGCATCACATATAATACAGGTTTTTTTCTCGTGCATAAATTATGCCAATTAGACTAACTTTGATCTATTTAATGTTACTTTCAGCAGTGTAACTTCAAATGTCAATACGGCTCGGGCCAGAGGCCGTATTTATAACGAACAAGTATGTCAGCACTTAACTGGCTTGCGTTACTCTGTCTCATATAATTGATGTGAGCCAGTGTGACAATGTTTGCCTGTTTTGGAGGAAGTTTGTTCTATAGTTAACCCATTAATACCATACTTCAAAAGTAATGGTTAACCGATCAATTACTTTTTACCGATCAAGACGTTGATCATTGGTCAGTCGATTAATCGGTTAACGTATCAACTCTAATTAATTTCTATAAACATGATTACTGCAATAGCCTTTGATGTGGTGGTTGATCAATCTAACAATCTATGTATTTGAAGATAAATAAGCATAATTCATGTCATTAAGACATATTGGAAATGCGTCCCGCAAAAAATAAATGGGTCCAGCAAAAAATATAGTTGGGAAACCCAGGCTCACTCTGGGAGCCCGAATTTTAACTTCGTTCAAAAGGAGGAATTTTCTTTAAAAATCTTCTTCAGATCCAGCAGTTGGAATGTTTTGATATTTGGTATCCTTAGGGGGTGAGATTCAAGTTTCTTTACGCCAAGTCCCTGGGTTCATATTTGGGCTCATTGTGGAGTCTGAATTATAAGTTCAAAATGAGGAATTTTCTTTAAAAATCTTCTTCTTCAGATCCAGTAGTCAGAATGTTTTGATATTTTGTACCATATGCAGCATCCTTGAGAGGGGGTGGGAGATGAGATTCAAGTTTGTTTAAGCCAAGTCCCTGGGTTCATATTTAGCAGGGAGCCCGAATTATAACTTAGTTCAATATGAGGAATATTCTTTAAAAATCTGTTTTTTTTAGATCCACCGGTCAGAATCTTTGAATATTTTGTAGAAGCTTTCCTTATGAGGGGCAGATGCAACTTGTTCAAATAAATTCCCTGGGTTCATATTTAGGCTACCATGCCAGGTGAATGCCCTCAGCCCCCCCCCCCCCTTGGGCCTCTTGTTTACTGTTTGACAACATTGTCCTGGCTTTTCTCTCTATATCTTTCATTGTAAGTTAGTCACTACGTTTATGTAGGCTTCCAAAATGTGTTACTGCATGTCTGTCTGTCCTTCAGATGAAATGTTTCGTTGGTGTTCATTTGCCTGGCTCGACAATTTTTAAATAATTTGCAGCTATCTTTCAACCTCCCCCCCCCCTCCACCCCCACACACACATACACAAATCAGGGCTGGGACGAGTATTGAGTACTTTGTCAAAAAAGTTGTACTCGAGTACTACGAGTACTGAGTACTTTGGACCCAGCTCATCACAAATATATTAAACATCAAAGAGTATCATATACTTGAAACAAATGCAGTACAGCTACTGTGTACTGCTTACTTTCCACAGATGGGCAATATTTCCACTGATACAATAATATTTGATGCCAAACACTGACTATAGGAATAATCATCAAAAAGATAAATAATACAGCACCAGGTACAACCCGGTGCTTCATTAATTAAAATATTGTGGATGATGATTTTTATTGCCTTGTAAATGCATGATTGGACATCACTGCCCACGCGTGTATTACAACCCCTCCATAGCGACTGTACTGTAACTGATTTGTCCTCTTTGGGAACATATTTTCTACAATCTGACTCCTTTTGACAGAATATGTGCATGTGGGGATTAAAACCAAAGTTGTGAAAGTGCTTTTGTGGATATTTGCAGCACAAGCACAGCACTACATAATCAATATTTGATGATTTTAGGAATTTTAACAGTGTCATGAGTCAACACAGTAGCAGGTACTGGTCATTCTGTTGGAAAAAATCACTGTTTTATGACTCGAGGTGCCTTAACTGAGAAAACTGAGGCTTTTTCTTACAAAGGTTGCAAAATATTCATCAAACACCATGTGAAATGTCTTCAGAAGCCAGAATGTGATTAAATAACAATGGGAAATTCACCATGGGTCAACATCAATTTATTTATAAATTAATATAGTTTTTTTATGGGAAAAAAGGATACTGAGGGCTGTCGGGGGTGGGGGGGGGGGGGGGGGCACATCCAGGTCTATATTTGACCCCATCACTAGGTAAGAGAATATTTGACATTTGTTGAGATAAAATGGCACTTTGTATTGATATTGGTGAATTATATTGCCTCAGCCAGGGCTTATATTTTGACGAGAATCTGAGAATCGATTCACATAGAGATCCTTGCAAAAAAGACCAGTGAGAAACCATGTAGATTCTCGTAACACTGCTGCTAGGATTCACATGAAAAGAACTGAATCAGTTTAACCCTTTACCTAACACAAAGGCAGCAAATTAACCAATACAACACTAACATGACCTGAATTATTGTGACACTGGCAATAAAATTTGTACAAATATGGCTGTCATTGGAACCGGTTCCAATAACATCCATAATTATTAATCTTGATGAATATTGTTTATTTTTAGATAACCTGCCTGAAAGTCAGGGGGCGCTTAAGTGATGACTTTTTGTCTGTCGACCATCCGTCCATCTGTCTGTCGTAAACTTTACATTATCAACGACTCCTCATAAACAACTGGGCCGAATTGAACCAAATTTGATATTCATGTTTCTTATCATATCTGAATTCCAGCTCCCATAAATTGTTTTCCAAAATTAAAAAAAATCCCCAGAACCATATATAAGAATATTTTGATACTTAGTATACAGCATCTCTAGGGGAGGGGAGGGGAGAGGGGGGAGGGAGATTCAAGTTTGTTCAAATCGTGTCCCTGAGTTAATATTTGGGCTCTCTATGGGCACCTAAATATCAACAGTGCAATATGAGGAAATTTCTTTGAAAACCTCCTTCAGATCCACCAGTCAGAATGCTTTCATATTTGGAATGCAACATCTCTAGTGGGGAGGGGTGGGGGCGGGGGGGGGGGGGGGGGTGTTAGATTGAAGTTTTGTCTATCTATTGAAGCCCAAAGTTTAACTTTGTGCAGTACGAGGAAATTTCTTCAAAAATCTATTTCTTCAGATCCACCAGTCAGAATCCTTTCATATTTGGCATACTGCATCTCTAAGTGGAGTCAGATTGTTTAAGCCAAGTCTACGGCTAATATTTGGGCTTGTTATGGGAGCTCAAATTAACTCAGTGCAACATGAGAAAATTTCTTTAAAAATCTTTTTCTTCAGACCCACTAGTTAGAATGCTTTAATATTTGGTAGAGGTTAGATCTAAATTTGTTCCACTTTGGTTCCTGTCAGTCAGAATCCTTACATATTGGTATCGCAGGGTGGGGGTGGGGGTTGGCGATAAGATTTGAGTTTGTTCATTTTGAGTCCCTGGCTTAATATTTGGGCAGAGGTGGATTAGGTTCAAGGTTGTTGATTAATGTTCAAATCCATTCCTTAGAGTTTTTCCATAAAATTTGCCTTTCAAGCTGCAGAAACACAACAACCATTGGAAGTTTGGCAGTACTTGTCTACAGCTGACAAAATTGGAAGCAATCAGGAAGACCTATGCTAATAATCATCTGACATGGACACTAGAGTTATGAATAATTTCATAACAATATTCCTATAATAATGTAGTGTTCATGAACCATGAGTAACTTAATGTGACACAAATGGGGTCATCTCATTAAGCCGGCACTTATTGTTTCCAGCAGTATGGTCAGAAGGTGTGAATAATCTGGATGATCAAGGGTTTACCGCTTATAGTCTGTATCTTATTTTTCCGACTTCCTGGAGAAAATTATAACCACAGCAGCTGTATATTTTTCATTTTTAGCCCGACTGTTTACAGTGAGGGCTATAGTCATGACTTTCGTCCGTCTGTTCGTCTGTTCGTCTGTCTGTTAACATTTAGAGTTTTGGTTAAAGTTTGTGGTTAAAGTTTTTTACTGAAGGTTCAAGTGTTTTTTTTTCCTGTTTAGTCATGACATTTGTCTGTCCGTCTGTTAACATTTGGAGCTTTGGGTAAAGTTTGTGGTTAAAGTTTTTTTGTCAGCCTTAAAGTTTTTGGGTTTTTTTTCTTTTAAATTAATATTACTATTGATTGTATCAATATCATTATGTTTTTTTCTATGTTTCATGTTATTTTGGGAAATATTTAACCCCCTTTTTGTATGGCAAATTAACTTACAACTTCCAGGTTAAAGTTTTTGGTTAAAGTTTTTTTTTGTGGGGAGGGTTAAAATTACACCTGTAATTCTTCAAACAGTTAAGTTGAATGTCACTGTTTCTTATTTGGGACAATGTCTACTATCTACTAAACATTTCTACAGTTATTTTCATCAATATCGGCATGATTTTAACCACTTTCAAACATGTTTTCAGACTTTCTTTGTATTTGAAATTAGACTTTGCCATATACTATCTCACTCTAATTCTTGCATGGTCAATACAACTTAATGATTCCATTTACATCAATGATTTCTTTTATCGGTTTTAGGAATATTTAACCCCTTTTTGCCAATCAATTTTACTTAGTATTCCCAGCTTAAAGTTTCGGATTAAAGTTCTGCGTTTCAAGGTTCTACCTTTCATTCTCCAAACACTCTTGTTACAACATCATTTCTTTTTTTCATTTCGGGCAAGGTCTACTGAAGCTGTACACAGCGGTTTCAAATAATATTGGCATTAATTTAACCCTTTTAACAACAGTTTTGGAACTTAGTTTCTCTAAATTTCAAATTAGGCTTCTACCATATACTTTGTTACTTTTTATCCCCTCCCACAAGAGAGGGATATAGCATAGAGCTCGCGCCGTCTGTCTGTCAGTCCATCCTTCAGTCCCTCCATCTGTCCAAACTTTCTTTATGCCATAACTTAAACAAAAGTCAACGGATTTCAATTAATTTCAGTACATGTCTCTAGGTCAAGTTTGATGACCACAATTATCCAATGAATTATTGTCCTGCCCAGCCCCCGCCCTGGACATACATAATTTACTGTAACCCAATCTAGTCTTTGAGAGGCAATTGAGTCATAATAGATATCGGTCAGGGGAGGGGTGAATATTTTCATGGGTCCTTGGTAAGTTGGGTTTGAAACAAGGGGGCCCAGGTGGTAACATCTAATTGATCCCCCCGGGGCCCGTATTTTCTCTCAGTGGCACTGTTCTAACCATGGCTTATTAGACCTTACTGGAACAAGCTCATAAAGCTTGTTCCATTAATAGGTCATGAGGTATGTTTTGGAATAGAGAAATGATAAAATAAAATTTGAATAGCAAATTTTGTATATCACGAGTGCAGATATGGCAGATTCGTTGGGTAATCGGTTAACAAAAAATGACTCCGACTATTTTGTGTCTAAGCATCGTCATTGCTGGGACAGTCGGGTTGCATGCGTGACATCACTCTAGTTATTATCTCATTTCGCATATACCAAACAATATGTTTAACAATATTTTTCACATATTTTTCGAATACATCATACAATATATATAAAACAATTTATCACATATTTTTCGCATACAGATATTCTTATTTTTTAAATAAAGTAACATATGGTTAATTAAAACAGATTTTGTAAAAAAGGTTTTGTGTGGTGATGCAGATTTTAGTTCTGTTTTGGGATTTGGGTAGTTTTCAAAGAAAGCTGTGAATTCTTATGCCTCCCAAATTACTCATTGGGTAACAGAGTAGGAATTCTGTCGGTCCGTGTCGGAGGCAATACCAGTTTTTAAGCGCATTTGACACAAATTGGACAGTTCTCTTCAAAAGAACAAATGTACCGTGCTTTTGACTTGGCACAAGCCAAAAGTAGAATTCTATTAATTCTATTGCAGAAATGAATCTTTCATCACATGAAAGTGGATCTTTGGTAGGGTTGGGTTTGCTCATAAGTATAACTGTTGTAAATATTTTAATTAGATTTACCTGCCTCGATAAGTTGCACTCGGAAATTATGTAATCCCCAAAACTAAGCAGTCTTGGGAAAATATATTGTTTCAGTAAACATTTGAAGAATTCTGCTGACATCTTGCTTTACTGTTGAATGTTCCAGATGAATAAAGAGGGTGATTTGAGGACTTTTAGAACCTAAACCTTCGTTTGAATATTGGTGTGTTTTGAATTCCCTGAGAAATATGTACATGTGACCAGCACTTCCCTTTCTATTAGTTTTTAACTCTTATTTGTTGCATGACAAACGGTTGTCTGAAGGGCTATACTTGACAAAAGATATTTGAATGGCCAATTTAAAATGGTGCGACCATATTTTTTTCGCATGAACGTTATAATGGTCGCCTATGGGAAATTATTTAGTACTGTGATACGTATTCTTGGCTGAAATTAAACAATTGCAGGAATTCGATTGCATAAAATGTTTTTGGAGTAATGGTTGCGGAATGAACTATTTCAATATGTTGGTTACTTTGGGGTTCCCTCTTACGCCTTGCGTATTGTCATATTATTTAGTCAGCTGTGAGGTATGATTTTCTCGTACCCAATAAAGTGCCATAAAAAACTGTTTTATCGGCACAAATGCAAACACAAATGAGAAATTGCATCAATTCTACACACTGCACTGCAATGAAATCAGCGAGAACTGCCATTGTAAACAAAACCAGCGTCCTTGATTCTATGGTACGCGGAAATTTGAAAAAAGAGATGTTCTCGCTGATTTCCTTGCAGTGCAGTGTCTAGAATTCATGCAATTACTTGAGTAATAACTTAAAATAATTGAGAGAATTCCGTGTGATCTGTACTGGTCTCGTATATACTTGGTTAACTAGCATTCCCTTTTGGGGTATGTCAGTGGCTGAGTGGTGTGCATGGTTCAGTATAGTTTTCCTAGGCGGTGTTGAGGAAACTCTCTCGGCGTGGGTTCGAACCACTGCTATGCCAGGGAAATAGATAAGAAAATTTAAATGGCGATAGTTGGAGTAGCGCTGGCCGGTTTCACCTTTAAGTTCAGGTTCAAGTTTCGTGTGAATAAGAAAATAAACAAACACTGACAAGCAAAACACTAACACTAAAATAAAGGAAAAAAAACAAGAAAAAAAACAATATACTAAAGAAAGAAATCATGTTCACCACCAAATACCCGATGAAATATTTCCTTTATATCGTCATACCAAACGATTATACTAGGTTGTGAAGTGTGTTGAGGAAACTATTGGCATACAAGTATTTGCGGGTCCCCTAACCCTATTCTAACATTTTATAATTAATGTGTGCTACCGTCCTTTAAACAATTTGCCTAGTCTTCTTGGTGCGCAATGCAGAAGGCGAGTCTACTTGCACCATAATCAGCAATGACAACCCGCACTATCACAGCACGAGCTGTAGTAGTCGAAAGTGACATTACCACGATATTGCTGTGGCAAATGAATACCCATAGGTGGTCTGACTAATATATCGCAAACACATCAACCACATGTGATAGTTTTATACATACGCGTTAGTCTTTGGGCATGTCTATTATCTGCGAATAGTAGTCTGCCTTCCACTGCCTGACAAGACAAAATATTAGGATCGAAACCCTCTTACAGGGTACCCCTACCTTTCGGGATATAAGCCTCTCGCAATCTGTTTTATCAGGCGGTTATATCCAGTCGCCAATGAATACATGAACCATAGGGTCATAAATTATATTTTGGTGTGCTACTTCCTCATAGAACGTACTATATCAGAGGTTAACTGACAACCTTACCGCGCATGGCCATACTAATTCTACCCTAGCTTACTTCTGCTGTAGTCTTAGTTTATGTGGGGGCGACAATTTTTTAAACGCCATGACTGATACAATATAACCCACACTTTGTTTTAAGTGGCCTGCGAATACTGCCTTCACCCGGTTCAACAGCATTATATTTGCGAGCGATACTATATCATCTGTGGTTAACAAAGAGAGTAGGTATTATTTGTATATGTATGTTATTTTCTCATTTACAAGTAGCATGATGAGCGAAGGCGATGGCTCGTCGAGTATCACCGGGGAGCAGGGGCCACAGGCCATGTTTCTGAGACAATAAGGCAAAATTAATATTTCTATAACTGTCGTCTGCTATTGCGTGAAAAGATAATGTGTTTAAAGTTTGCCAATTGTATTTAGTTTTGTAGTGTTGTTTAAGTGGTTGGGCTGTTATCAATTCTTAATATATTTTAACTTTTCGGCGCCATGATGTAGTCATAATTACTGAAATGACGTTAACCCTTTACCTAACGTGAAGAGCAGACGACACTGGCAAACAAAATTCTTGAATAACTTATTTTTTTCATTTATGTGACTCAAAAACATAGGTTATGACCCCTCTTTGGAGCGAGCTCGACGAGCTCGTTCCAAAGAGGGGTCATAATCTATGTTTTTGAGACCAAAAATGAAAACATAATGCAAATTAATTGGCGATTTTTTATGAATATCGCTAGCCGGTTTTGGCCGTTACGTTGGCTAAAGGGTTAACCCTTTACCCAACGCAACGGCCAAAACCGGCCAGCGCTATTCTCAAAAATCGCCAATTAATTTTCAAAATATTTTCATTTTTTGTCTCAAAAACATAGGTTATGACCCCTCGTTGGAACGAGCTCGAGGGGTCATAACCTATGTTTTTGAGACAAAAAATGAAAAAAATTAGTTATTCAAGAATTTTTTTTGCAAGTGTCGTCTGCTTTTCATGTTAGGTAAAGGGTTAAAACACAATATACAATGGAAAAATATTAAAGAGGCACCATACGGTACAACCGCAAGTGATTGGCCACTTCCCACGCGTGGGCAATAATATTAGATTCCCAACACTAATTATCTGAAAATTCATCAAAACTGTTTGCTGATGATAATTTTTATTACCTAATAACCCTTGCGTGGACATCACCACTCACGCGTCTGCGTACTCCCTCTTACTTCATCCGTAAAGCTACTTCGCAAGAAAGTACCTTGGCCATTGGGAGTGTCGTTAAACCCCAATAAATAAATGGATAACTGAGTATGTATTCTACGAAATCGACAAGGACAAACAGCCAGTGTTCTGCCACGAAGAATGTGTTTTCAGGTTTCATCAGCACGCTTAGAAGGTACATCAGTAAAGGGAAACTTCAGAAACAGGTCTCACAGGCAGCCAGATTTCACGAGTAGCTTGGGGAAGATTTATGTTATCTGTACCCTCAGTATGTATGATATCCACATCAATAAAATCAGCCCTCGATCACACAATGTTGATAAGTTCAGCCAACGTTCACAGATAATGTCTTGGGCGTAGTGAATGACATCTGACCAACCTATTGATTCCAATGTGTTGTGGTTGTTTCCTCCTGCTGGAATAATGATAAAACAATATGTTGAAAATGGCCTGCACCGAATTAAAATGACCTGCGCAAATACTTGGGGCAGGACATTTCAACCTACAATAGAAAAAAAATGTAGAGCCTTGGGTTAATATATTGTCCCAATCCACTCACCAGTAGTACCAGAAAAAAGGATAAACGTAGAGTGGTACAGAGCAACTGCAGCATGCTGTAGCGTATTCTGAAAACGAATCTGTGCTGTAAAATGATGCTTTTTATTTTCTATGATGGCAGGGCACGTGTCCACCATTATGTGGAATTATATCGAAAAGATTTCACCCTGATCACTGCCTTGTTTGTCGATCATGTTTCTTCCAGCAATATTAAAGAATATTTCCTCGATATGGTGCGGTAGTCGATGCCCTATACAAGTGGATGTAAATTACCAATGCAGTACTCTAGTGACCCTGTATTTGTCTTTACGTGAGAGTTGTTCCTTGATTTCTACACAATTTAGGTGAAAAAGGTCAGTAACAGTTCAAAATTGTTTCACCATTATTGCAATGTTATTAGGGTTTTTTTTGTAAGCCTGGCACTTCAGTTTCTAAAACATTGTATTTGTTTTCAGTTCCAGTATCCTTTACTCCTCCTGGCATAGAAAATACCGTAACCGTTCCAAAATCGGAGATAACAGAACCGTTGAAAGATCTGGTAAATGTAGCTTCTGTTTTCATCGTCTCTATCACCATAACGGAAACACGTCAAGCGATCCTTGATCAGTTTCCACAAAACACCTCGGAAACCAAATCGTCCACGTCGTACACATGCAAACTTGTTTTTCGTCTTTCTGATCATTTGAACCAGAGCGGCCGCTTTTCCGGTCCAGGAACATGATACATCATAATTTCATTAAGTAGGATAGCTTTTGAGTGAAGGTGTGGTGTAGACCAATCAATATTTTCAACGTGCAGCCTCAATTGAGGCTGCACGTTGAAACTATTAAGATGTCTACTCCCAAATAGAGAATATGGAATCTTCCCGTTGCTGCCATTGAACTGGTATGGTAGATACCACCAGGGTTAAATGGTTAAAATAAAAGCCAAATAATATTCAATTGGTAGGAAACGTCAGACTTTAACACTGAAACTCCGATATAGATGGGATACAACTGGACTAACAACTGTTTGATTTGGGGTGATTATGGAAGTCGAATGTTCTCATAGGGTGCATGAAGGAGCCCAAACTATAGAGAGTAATCTCTTGGCTGGACTGGTTTACGTGAAATAATTCATGAGAGGTGAGGGAAGTTGTACAAACACGAGCGCGCGAATGCGCACGAGTGTTTTACAATATAGTCCCTCGCCTCGAATGAAGTATTTCACGTAACCAGTCCAGTCAAGCGATTACTATGTTATTACTTTTCATTATTAACGATAATTATATTATTTAACCCTTTACCTAACGTAACGGCAAAAACCGGCCAGCGCTATTCTCAAAAAATCGCCAATTAATTTTCATTATTTTTTAATTTTTTGTCTCTAAAACATAGGTTATGACACCTCATTGGAACGAGCTCGTCGAGCTCGTTCCATTGAGGGGTCATAACCTATGTGTTTGAGACAAAAAATGAAAATAATAGTTATTCAAGAATATTTTTTGCAAGTGTCGTCTGTTTTTCATGTTAGGTAAAGGGTAAAAAAGACAAAAAACAATGAAGTCCCCATTACATCCACGGCAAAGCGTCTTCGTTTGCGCGCACGGATACATGACACAATTGTTGATTGCATAATTCACTTGTGCAGTTATCGTTTACAATCAAACCCGGAAATCCGAGTGAATCATACTTTGGAAAGTAATAAATTTTATTCCCTTTTTTGTTTACTCGTATTTATTAATCGATCGTTTTTGTTGTCCAACTGCTACATGAACGATGTAATCGCAATCGATCTGCAACTGTCAGTTGACAAATTCAAGGGTTTCAAACGGAACAACTGGGATCACCTGCTGATTGTGAGTAACGCGGTTACAAAGGAGGAAAGAACATGGTGATTGGATCGTGATTTGATGGGGATCGAATCGGGTTTTGCTGTTGGGCCCTCCTTCCACAGAACGGTAATATCTGAGCTGTTGAAACAGAACTCCAAGAACATTGGATCCCAGATGATACTTTCGTTTGTTTTTCTTGAATCGGTCTGGATATCGCGTCATTTGAGAAATCTGGACACACTGGATGTCATCCGCAGCATCGTGATCTGATTGGGGCGCGGTGGCATTGCGATAACCGGTTCTCGACAGATCACCGAAGTTAAGCAACGTCGAGTCCGGTTAGTCATCGGATGGATGACCGTCTGAGCGATCGATTCGGACTCCCGCTTTGTGTCCGTGGGCAAGGCACTTAACAGCGATTGTCCACATGGGGGCACGGTGGCTCCGTGTACTAAGGCTTACTACACGTCGATGGTGCGCATGTCTTCAACCAATCTAACCCTGCCTGTGCTGTAGTGCGGACTTAGTTGTTGGGAAGCTGGCAGCTGCTCGTCGTTGCTCGGTGGTTCTCTCCGGGTACTCCGGCTTCCTCCACCCGTAAAACTGTCACGGTAATGATTAGCCATTGCATATGTGACCTTAAGCACAAATAAATATATAAATAAATCATGATCTGATCGAGAAAAAGTCTGTTTCTGTGATCACATTACTGTACTCTATTATCCAATAACAGGTACAAATGTAGGTATCTTTTGTGATGACCCATTCAACTTACAACGATCATCTGCAGGTGTGTCAAGGACTGCCCCATTGGGTTGCGATGATTCGAGAGATTTATCATCATATTATTAGTTACACAGTTTGTTGGTGGCCTAATGTGGTATATATGGTGTCAGTTAATTTCACATTGGACGAGGGCGAACGAGTCCAATATGAAATTAACTGACACCATATATACCATATTAGGCCACCAACAAACTGTGTAACGAATATATTTTACCGACTGCTGCATCGACGCACAGAACTAATAACAACAGCGATCAAAATTAAATGAGAGAATTCTCACAATGCATTCGCGCGTCTTTGCCTTGTTACAATTTATGGGAGAGTGCCTGTATGCACTCTCCCATAAATTGTAACAAGGCAAATTCATACATACCAAACAGTTTCATTTCGAAGGTAACATGACACACATCTTCAGAATATGAAGTCTTTTAATTGCCTAACCTGCACTTCAGACCAAATATGGGCTTCCAACACTCAATCTTTCAACTTGAAGCGTTAAACACAAGACGCCGAACGAACGAAATGATTTCGCGCGCCGAAGGCGCGCAGGGACGGTATGGGGCACACGCCCCTTTCGACCCTCGGTAACTGTATATGATGGCTGTCACATGTCTAGGCGTGCTGAAGGAGGAAAAGGATCCGGTACTCGGCAGGTGTCTCCAGTTGTGGGTAGGCGGTCTCGTTGACTGATGTCGGTTGAACCCTCGGGTGAGGACCAGTGTGGGAGGTTGGGTCCTCTCACAAAGGTACTACCTCTCCCCGAGGGTGCAGTCTATCTAGATTTTCGGGCAAGTATAGTCTGCCACTTCGGAGATGATTTTAAGTGATGGCCATCACTGGCAAGTATAATCTGCCTCATGCTGTCTCTGTTTGATAGGATGTCTTTGAAGGAAACCACAACGACCCCTTTCGGGGACCACCAAGAAGAAGACCCGAACTTCCCTGGTTCGGGGGGCAGGCCTGCATTGTAATCCTATTGGGTTGGGACAAAAAGATGCGCAATGCGCTTACAAAAAGGGGCAGAGGCGGGACGCAGGACCAACGCTCGCCTCCCTTAAGGTGGTCGACCACTTTTAGGGATGGAGCGGAGGATGTTCAGGAACCGTGGGGGTGTCTGTTTCCATAACGGTTAGACTGTCTGTAGCGGTTATTGGGGTGCTGGTCAAAAAGCATCTTCTGTGTACTTGCTTAAAAGAAGAAGGTAGAATTAGTTTTCTTTAAAGTATGTAAACTGTAAAGATAAAAGTAGCTGAGTCGGTGAAGGCAGCCCTTTCTGGTAGAAGGCCACAGTTAAGCTGTTTTTCTGCCTGTTTATTCACCTTCTCGTTCCCTATTTGTTATTTAGTTTTTATAACAGTATTTAATCCTGATGTAATTTTTAGTTGAGTCGTTGAAGGCAGCCCTTTCTGGTAGAAGGCCACAGTTAAGCTGTTTTTCTGCCTGTTTGTTCACCTTCTCATTCCCTATTTATTTAGTTCTTAACAATGTTTAATTCTGATGTAATTTTACTTGAGTCGGTGAAGGCAGCCCTTTCTGGTAGAAGGCCACAGTTAAGCTGTTTTTCTGCCTGTTAGTTCACCTTGTCGTTCCCTAGTTTTATTCGAGCGGTCTTAGTTTTGATTGCAATTTTTGGGCTTTTGTCGGCTTTCGCAAATTGCTCCAAGTTCGGAGATTATTTCGCTGTCGGCTAACCGATTATGATTTTTCGCGGCCAGGGTGGCTAGGCGGTCTTTAATGGTGGGGATATCGGCCCTGTCGTGGAGTGTTTTGATGGGTGTGTCCCATGGGGCGTGGAGGGCAACTCTAAGCGCGTGATTTTGGACCTTCTGGAGTTTTCCCATATTAGTTTGGTTGAGGTCGGTTAGTATGATTGCACCGTATTCGAGTACTGGGTGCACAAAGGCTTTGTATAGTTTGAGTAGGGTGAACTGGTTGGCCCCCCCACGAAGTTCCCTTAAGCATTTTCAATAAGTTAATGCGTTTGGTGGCTTTTTTCGCCATGTCGACGGTATGTTTGTTGAAGGACAGTTTTTGATCAATGGTGATGCCCAGGAATTTCGCTTCTTTGCATTCTGGGAGGGTGTTATCCATAAGTTTTAGGTCAAAATCCCGTTTAGTTGTCTTGCGAGTAAAGGTGATTCGTTGGGTTTTATTGGCGTTTAGCTTAATTCTCCATTTGGCACACCATTGTTCAAGCTCGTCGAGAGCGCGTTGCTGGGGTTTTTGGAGCAGATTGGCCGTATTGTTAGAGTCCCAGGGGCCCTTATCATCCGCGAATTGGGAAACCTGAACGCGATCCTCGGAGAAGCTAAGGTCATTTACGAAAAATATGTATAGGAGGGGGCTTAGGACGGATCCTTGGGGGTGCCTGCTTCGAGGGGACACTGTCAGAAATTTCATTGCTCACTCTGACTTTAATTTCGCGATCATTTAAGAAAGAGGATAGTAATCTGAGCAGTTTCATGGGGAGTCTCATTTTTGATAATTTGTAGCGCATTCCATTATGCCAAACAGAGTCGAAAGCTTTTTCGACGTCTAACAGGACTGCCGCACCTATTTGCTGATTGTTGATAGCGGTTTTCATTTGGGTGACTAGTCGGTAGACATGTTCGATGCCTTCTTTACGGTTTCTATAGGCTCTTTGCCATTTATTGAAGAAGTCGATGTCTTCAAGGTGCCCCCTGAACCGATTGGTAAGGATTCGTTCGAATGTCTTACCAATGCAGCTGAGCAGGCTGATTGGGCGGTAGCTGGCTGGATCGGAGGGGTCCTTGTCGGGTTTTGCTATCATGACTCCGATGGCTTTTTTCCAGCATTTGGGAAAGTAGCCATGGGTGAGGCATGCGTTGAATAGTTTATTTAGTTTTTCGATTAGGGAGTTTGGGCTTTGTTTTAAAATTTTGTAGCTTACTTCGTCTTCGCCGGGTGAGGAGGAGTTTTGGCATTTTTTTATGACATTAATGATTTCGTCATTGGTGATGGGGTGACAAGGTCATCATCGTCCCCGTTTTTTGGCTCGTTATCGAAATTGGGGTCACGGTAGATATCAGGGTGTTCATTGATGAAGTCATCAATCGCATTGACGACAGCGTCATCATTGCCCGTGCCTTGATACGAGCGATGCGTTTTTCTTAGGACGTCGGCAAAGGTGTCGGCCTTCTCTTTGTCGGTGCGAGTGAAAGAGCAGTCCAGTATTCTTTCTTAAGAGGTTTTGCTGCGTCTTTACCGCCCTTGTTTTTTTGCCCCGTAAGAATTTTGAAAGAGTCCCAGAATTTTTTAGCATCTTGGGTCCCGTTTAGGTTGGCTGTTGCCTTTTCCCAGCTGGCTTGTTTTTCAGTTTTGAGGGCTTGCTTGACTTCGCCATGAAGGCGGTTGTATGTTTGTTTGAGTTCGGCTTTCTTGCTGAGGTCAGTTTATTTTTTTGAGAGAGCGAAGAGCTTTCCGTTTAGATTTGATAAGTGACAGAGTCTCGCCCGAGATAGTGTTTCTCCAGGGGCGAACTTCCTCTTTTGGGCAAATTTCGTTTAAGGTTGAGTTAATGATTTTCTCAATGCTCTCGCATTGGGTTTTTAGTTCCGCGGCATTGGATGGGGGGGGGGGGGGGGGGGGGGGAGTTAGTGAGTTTGACATCAATGATGTCGCAGTAGATGTTCCAATTGATTTTCCTGAAGTTTCTGCGGAGAGTGGGTGGGTTCCTGAGTGGGCCACTTCCTAACTGCATGGAGGCATGGACCGGGAGGCATGGACCGGGAGGTGGTCGCTGCCTAAGTTATCATCGCCGACCCAGTGGTCGTCGATGTGGTTTATCAGGGAGTCACTGGCGATAATTAGATCGAGGATTTCGGATGAGAATAATGGGTTGTTACTGATATAAGTTGCTGAGCTGTCATTCATAATCACATGAAGGTTATGTTTTTTTGTGATTTCAAGAAGGGCTTCACCGCTGGGGGTAGTTTTATTGCAGCCAAAGTACAGGTGTTTGGCATTGAAGTCGCCGAGGAAAATGCAATGTTTGTATTTCTTCGTAAAGAATTCAAAGACAGTGTCAGAAACAATTTTGCTTGGGTCGTTATAATAACAAACAATCGCGATGTTTTTATTGTCAACAGTGATTTCAGTAGCAATCACCTCTGCATCGAGGTGGTTAGTTTTTATGGTTTTGGTTTTGATGTTCTGCTTTATTAGAAGAGCAAAGCCGCCACCTTGGGTGGTTAGTCGGTCTCTCCTAATAGTGCTGAACCCACTTATTGAGAAATTTTTGCTGGGGTGAAGCAGATCAAATGTGGTATAGAACAATAAATTTGTATATTAACATACAAAGACTTAAGTCCAGAGCTGGCGTTGATCTTTTTGGAGCTTTTGTCATGAGATTTTGTGTTGATGGATTTGATATTCAAAACCTCTGTCCAACATTCATGATATACAGTTTTTGAGAGGTAAATGTGGTGAAGGCGTGGTATTTATTTATTTATTTCCCTTCCCGAGCTCCGCCAATAGAGCAGACTACAACGTGAAATGGTGAATACTTGCATTTTTCAAAGAGGTTTTCCCTTATAAAGAAATGGTTTGCTTTTGATCCAGGATATCCTTATGTACTTGACGATTAGCATTAATATAGCATTGCACATTGTCTTAGAACATGGCCATGCTGTTATTAACCATTTACCTAATATAACGATAAAACCAGCCCGCGCTAAGCACAAAAGTTACCACACTATTTCCGTTACTTTTTCATTTTTGTTTCAAAAATATAGCTTATAACCCTTCACTGGAATTAAAAAGTAGTTATTCAAGAAATATGTTTTCTGCATTTCGTGTAAGGTATAGGGTTAAGGGAGGGGAGAGGAGGGTGGGGTACAGAAAGCTATGTCTGTAGATACAGTTCGGCCGCCGTGGACTGGGCAATTTTCACGAGTGTGCAATATTTCTACGGACGCAATAATATTAGATTCCAAACACTAATTATAGGAATAATCATCAAAAATTTAAAACCCGGTGCTTCATTAATTAAAATTTTACTGCTGATGATTTTTACCTGGTAATCGCATGCGCGGACATCACCGTCAACGCGTGGATTACGACCAATCCACGGCGGCTGTACTGTAAGAAGGAAAAACATTTGGAATAAACATCCGTTCAAATGTGCCCTAAGCGGAACGGAAATGCCTCCTGTAATAATAGTTACGCCCCAAAGCAACACGATCATCTTAACAGCCCCCCCCCCCCCCTTCACACGGACTTCCATCCGACGAGTTCGTGACAAAATATATTTGTCTGTTTAGTCTGGATGAGCCTCAGATTGAGCTACATATTGATCTTAATCCTTTACCCAAACTTAAATAGAAGATGATACATCAAACAAAGTCTTGAAAATGATTAACTTTCCATTTTTAGACCAAAAAACATAGAATTTTTACGCTTCATTTGAAGTAGATATACTAGGTCGTTCCAATGCGATGACAGGATTTTTGTGAATAGCGTATGCTGAATTTTACTGCTACGTTTATAGGGATCGCGATAATCATGGTTGTCAATTTTCGTCATTGGAAGAGATCTACGGAAATGTAGAGCTGAAACGGTTAACCAATTAATCGATTAATCATTGATCAACATCTTGATCGATCCAAAAAATAACTGATGGATTATTCATTATTTTTGAACTACTGAATTATATGGGTTAACAAAGCAACCAACTTGCTCCAAAACAGGCAACATTGTCACACTGACTCACATCAATTATATGAGATATAGTAAAGCATGCAAGTTACTTGCTAACATACTTGTTTACTTGCATTATCATTATACTGTATCAGTAGCTGTAAATGGTCATTCTTAATCCTTTACCCATTGCGGGTAGCAGACGATACCTGTAAAATAAATTCATGAATTACTAAAAATTTTCAATATTTGTCTCAAAAACATAATCTATGTTTTTGAGACAAAAATTGTAAACGTAATAAATTTGAACGGAGATGTTTGTATATAGGCCTAGTCGGTTTTGTTTGTTACGTTGGGTAAACGGTTCGTTCATGCTGTTAATCATCAACGGTATGGCATTTATTCACATATATATTTGGACAAGTGATTAATCGGCTAACCAATGTTAAACCACGTAATTAATCGATCAAGAAAATCCCTTAACCGTTTCAGCTCTACGGGAAAGTTAGGTCACCTTAATTACCGAAGGTCGTAAATTTAATTCTAATGGTATGGGAATTTCATTTAACCCTTTACCCAACGTCACGGCCAAATCCGGCCAGCGCTATTCACAAAAATCGCCAATTAATTTTCGATATTTATTCATTTTTTTGTCTCAAAAACACAGGTTATGTCCCCTCATTGGAACGAGCTCGTCGAGCTCGTTCCAATGAGGGGTCATAACCTATGTATTTGAGACAAAAAATGAAAAAATAAGTTATTTAAGAATTTTGTTTGCAAGTGTCGTCTGCTTTTCAGGTTAGGTAACGGGTTAAAAATTGAAATTTCGAGATGTTGTCGATTTGTATCACCAATGTGCGCATCATATCACAAACTGAAAGCATTTCCCCGAAGAGTAGTATATAAATACAGATTCTAGCTGTTTACAATTTTCCCAAATCAGTTTGAATGTTTCAGTTATTTTCAAAAAACATTTAAAAATACGAAAACTGCCTTTTCACCACCTTTTGATGTTCTGTAACATCCGTGTTGTATAAACACAAATGTTTTTTATCATAGCAGTCTTCAGAAGATTTCAAAGGGTATGCGTCAATGTTTACCAATTTCGTGCATTGTTCACGCTGTTGGGTTTCAATTTAGTCAATTGCACTAAAAAGTTTTGCGTTTGACTAAAATCTCCCATTGGTTAAACTTGTTACACTAAAAACATCCTTGCTCCTATGTATACAAGGCACTGCGACAATTAAAGGCACCGTCAAACGAAACAGAAGAATTATTTGCTCAACTGCCCTAACATGGTGTTAAGGGGTGTAATTATAATAATAGTAACAAAAAGAAACCTGCGTTCCAGCAACAATAATTCCAATTTAACTATTCTTAACTTTAATAAAAAATTAGTTTGAAAGGAAAATGGTACAAAATCTTTCACATTATTTGGTTTATAGAAAAATAAAACAAAATTACTTATCATTTAGTCCCAATTAGAGTGCAATAGAATCCGGTAATCCGGAAGTGAAGAATACTTCTAGATGCTACTGCAATGTCCAAGAATGTGCCCGAAGAACACAGTATCCAATAAATTGTAATGAAATGTTAACTCAAAATCCAAAAGTATCCCAAATATTCCAATACAGCACTCAGCCCAATTCAAATGGAAATAATATCCAACAAGTCCACTCACAATAATTCAGTAGAATCCTGGTTTTCCACAGGAGTAAACCCTGGTTTAAAAGAAGAATACATTCTCGTCAATGTTTAAAAACAATTTTCTAATTCACAAAGATACACACATCACAAAAACAGCCTGTAGATATATATAATAAACTCGGCTGCTAGCTATAATAATGCACTGCCCTGTAACAATAGTCCCCAGTGTTCAATGAATGTTGAATGTATAAACAATAGTAATAATAATAACTCTTTGGCCAGCCGCTGATTCGTCGCGGTCCTCATAAGAGAAGGCCATCATTCCCCCTGCACCCCACCCCCTCTTCCCCTCCTCTCCTCCCAGCATTCAGATATAAACTGCTTAATAGTGTCCCTCACTTCCTCTTTTTCAATTTCTTCAATAAGCATTCCTACCCTCTCCCTCGTGTCCCCCTTCAGCCATCTATCCTTTGTTTCTTCACCCCACTTCTGCATTATTCTTCCAGTAAATTTTATTCTATGAGGTATATACTGTGGGCATTCCAAGAGAAAATGTTCCAGGGTCTCCACTACTCCAGAGTGGCACATTTGGCATCCCTTTTCCCCATCTCTCCCAATTTTTCCCCGAAGCTCCAGTGATCTTGATCTCAGTTTGAACAGCAGTGACCCTCCAAAGGTGCCATCTAGGTACTTCTCAAAAGCTGGCTTTTCTTTATATTGTAACCCCTGCAGTGATCTTTTCACGCTAACCCCTGCTCGCCAGTTTCGATTGCAGTCTTCCATGACTCTCTCTTTGACAAACCTTTTGCCTTCTTTCATTCCTACTTCTATGTTTGTGACCTCTATAGAGTAATTGTCCATTAGTTCCCTCACATGTTTTGACCACCCCGTTTCTATATTAGAATTCCAAATGGTATCGAGCATCAATTTACACCACCGGTTGTCAGGCAGGTTTCTCAAGTAGTTAAAGTAACACAGTTTTCCCAAATCTACCCTGTCCTTGATTTTCATCCACCCAAGCTCCCCCCTTACTGCTTCCAAAGCTGCAGCATTACTCGACCCTGTTATCCATCTGCCGGCATCATTCTGAGTACTTTCCAACTTCTTAATAACGGTTTGGTTTAATGGAATCACGTCCGTGCCATACGTTATACTTGGTAAACCCACCCTCTCCCACAGTGTTTTCCCCACAAAGACCTTATTGAAACTATTTTTCCCTAAAAGTTTTAGTTGGTTCAGAATTCTTTTCCCCTTCAGAATCAGTTTGGCTGAGTAATTTCTGTACACCCCTCTTCCCGTTATATTTATGCTTACCCCTAGATACTCATACTCTCCCGTTTCTCCTACAGTGATTTGTTTGCTTTCCCCTTCGGGGATTGAGAACTCCCCCACTCTCCATCTCTTCGTCATATCTACCTTGCGTCCAACGGGTATTACCTTGCTTTTATTTTCATTTAGTTCGAGCCGCCAAGTGTTCCCATATCTACCAACAATTTCCAGCAGTTTCTCTAGCCCCTGTTCAGTTCTAGACATTAACACCATGTCGTCCGCAAAGAATAAGCCTGGTATCTTTATGTCTCCAACATTTACCCCCTCCGCACTCTGAAATAGTTCGTCCCCTAAATCTTTAACATACAATGCAAACAAAATCGGTGAAAAGATACACCCCTGCTTGAGGCCTATATCCATAGGGACTCGTTTTGTAGTGATACTCCCTAGACTGAGTTGGCTTTGCACATCTGTATACAGTGCTTTCATGATTCCCACAAAGTCACCCCCCAGTCCGATGCCCTCGAGCTTTCGCCACATACCTTCCCTCCACACTCGGTCGTACGCTTTTTTCACATCTAGAAATGCCAGAAACATCTTTTTCTTTTCAGCCTTTGTTGATTCTATCAGTTGGGTGAGTGTAAATAGGTGATCAGTGACTCTTCGTCCTTTCCTGAAACCATTTTGAATTTCTCCTAAAAAACCTTTCTCTTCTATAACTTCCTCTAGTCTACCGTATATGACCTTACAGAATACTTTTCCGATGTTACTACTAACTGATATCCCCCTATAGTTATCTAGAACTTCCTTATCCCTCTTTTTGTGTATGAACGACACCTTACTTTCCCTCCACTCTCTGGGGACCTCTTGCTTTCGCAGAGCCAGGTTGAAGAGGTTTGTCAGGACTTCAATAAGTGCCTCCCCTCCATTTTTGAGGAATTCGTTCGGAATTTCATCAGTCCCTCCCGCTTTACCATTTTTTAATTTCGAGACCACGTTCCGCACTTCTTCTGCCGTTATTTCGCTACATACACGATTGGATAGGTTCTCCTCCACCAGTGTATTTCTTTTTGGTGGGGACCCACTGCCCCATCGCCTATCGTTTATCT
Source organism: Pictodentalium vernedei (assembly GCA_031216915.1). Classification (NCBI taxonomy): domain Eukaryota; kingdom Metazoa; phylum Mollusca; class Scaphopoda; order Dentaliida; family Dentaliidae; genus Pictodentalium; species Pictodentalium vernedei. Next base: position 191,928,662 of record CM062296.1, on the reverse strand, counting down.
TTTCCCAGTGCTTGACTAACTCTGAAGCGATACGGCCTTTATCTTCTGTACTTTCCCCATCCACTTTGATACTCTGCACACTACTTTTCCCCCGTTTATTTACCCAGTTCCAAAATACGTTTGAGCTCGAACCCCCCGTTTTCTTTATTGTTCTGGCAAGACTGCAATTGCGCTCCTTCCTATTATTATCCTTTATCTCATTCACCTTTTTCCGTGCCAGTTCATATTCTCCTTTCATTAGTCTCGTGTCATTGTTATCCACCCCTTTAAGCTTCCTACTTCTTCTGTAAGCAGCGCATTTTACCTTCCTTTCTTTTATAGCCTTTTTCAGTCCCTCGTTAACCCTGTATCCAAGCTCTCTCGTTGGGACCCTCACCCTTCCTATACACTCCTTCCCTGCCTCTGTTAGGCTATTCACTATGCCATCTGAAATACTCTGGACATTTGCATCCCTTGGTATACATTCAAGATTTGGTTTTAGTTTTTCCCGAAACTGCTTCCAGTCGACTCCTTGTTTTAGTCCCCAAACTTCCTTGAAGGTATTTCTGTCTCTATTCGTCTTTTTGCCCATAATCTTAACTGTTATCAGGTTGTGATCACTACCCAAGTCATTTTTTCCCTCGTCATCTATTTCTACATCTATAACCTCCCTCCATATGCTAATGTCAGTGAGTATATAATCAATTATTGTTTTCTTATCGTTCCTCTCCCAGGTCCATTTACCCTTACATTTCGCATCCCTGTTCAGGATCTTTAAACCAAGCTCTTTTGATAGGTCCAACATCTTCCTCCCATTCGTGTTAATTTTCCCATCACCTCCCTGTATGCCCTCCTCCTTATCCCCGATGTGCCCATTGAAGTCCCCCATTAGGACAATACTGAACCCTCTGCTCCCAAGCTCTGTGATATTCGATCTAAGAGTTGTATATATTGAACCATTCCACTCGGGCTTACTTCCCTCCACTGCTAAGTATACAACACCAACGGCAACACTCCTGCTTCCTAACTTGATTTTTGCCCAGACTATTTCGTTGGATACTGGAATCTGAGTCCTTGCTTCTGTGAGATCTGTAATCAATGAGGGCTGTAATTCCTCTTTAGCGTAGATGCCAACACCCCCACCCCGTTTCTGACCCTCAGTTCGCCCAGCTCCTATCCACACGCAACCCTTCATCTGATCAACCCGCTCATCCCGTCGTATCCACGTCTCACTTAGACCCATTATATCAAAGTCTCCTTCGTCCATCATTGTTGATATTTCGCTTACTTTCTTGTGCAGACCCTGGATGTTGCAGTACCCAAACTTAATGAATCTTTGTTTTTTTGTCATCACTGGCACATTATTATAACCCTGGTATGTCCCTGTATTGTGCATGTTTGTTGTTCTTCCTATGTTCCCAGCATTTGTGCCACTCTGGGTTACCGGCTGTGGTCCCCTACCCCCCTTTTCTCCAAAAAAGGCCCAGCCACCTGTAAGATTTTTTGGCCCAACAGGTCTGTACCCATCCTACTTAAATGCAATCCGTCTCGCCCATACAACTCTCCTTGTCCCCAGAATGAATCCCAGTGGTCAATGAAATGTACTCCCAAGTCTTTGCAGTGCTCTCCCAGCTCCTCGTTTAGTGCCATAATCCGCGAGTTCCTCTCATTCCCACCACCCATAACGGGGAGCACCCCTGAAACGATGATCCGAGCATTCCTGCTAAGTAGCTTACTAATTAGGTCCTTGTATGTGTCCACCAAACGAACTGATTTCCTCTCCCTGATGTTATTGGACCCCACATGTAATACCACTACCGGATCAGGCCCCGACCCAGCTACAATACCGTCCACTCTATCCCTCAGGTCCTCCACTTTAGCCCCCGGAAAGCACAGAACTGTTCTATTTTTACTGTCCGGACCACAGACAACCTTGTCGATCCCCCGAACTATGCTGCTTCCCGCAACCACCAACTTACTTTTGGACCTCGCCCTATTTATCTCCTCTAGTCTCCTATTGTTTACAGCGTCCTCTTCCTCTCCAACAGCCCCACTCGGAATCAATATCGGTATCGGTATCTTTGACCTAGGATTACTCCTATCCTTGTCCCTCCGTCTCTTTCCAGGCCCTGAGCTACCTGGACTACTCCCCTGGTCTTCCCCCGGATCCCTCCTCCTTTTTCCTGGCCTAGACCCCAAGCTATTATCTGTTGCAACTACCTCCATCTCCCCCTCTGTCTCTTCCGAATCGAGCACATCAAATCTGTTTCTGGTGCTGCACTCCCCACTGCCTTTGGACTTTACACCCCTATCTACCTGCTTCTCTGGCCCCCCTTTCCTACCACTTTTGATAGTCCACGCCAAACGCTTTACAGCATTGCTCCGGCCTGGGCCCCCCTCATCTGTCCTACGTACTTTTCTAGCAGCCCCCACCTCATCACCTACCTCATTCACATCAAAGGTTCTACCCCCATGTTTCCTCTTGGAACCACCGACAACCTTCCATCCTTCTCGGAAAGCCACTTTCACAGGCGTAACTCTAGTCTAGTCACTTCTCAACGAGTTGACTGAGTTGAAATTAGTGTCAACAGTCTATTGACAGAGGTTATTATATAGTCTTCCAAAAGAAAGTACAGACAGTTAAAAATTGAGAAATTTCTCCAATGTTCTTTTGTTCCACTAATTACTGATTGGCTAAAATAAATCACCATATTAAGTTTCATTCAGTTTCTAAATGTTTCTGTCTAATTTCAAGTAAACAAGCTTGACCACCTGCCCCCGCCAAAAAAACAAAACAATTAATGAAAAAAAATAGACTCGGTGTATCAGTATTTGTAAACACGTTGAGGTGCACATTCAAAGGTCAATTCAGTGCAAACAAATAAACACACAAGCCAGAGTCTTCTTATTCTAATTAAAAGTAACTTTAGAAAATATTAGATGTTGATAATTACTAACCAAGGACATATCAATTCTGGTGTTATAATAGGTGTGGAGGTCATAACATGGGAACTGGCAATTAAGGAACCATTTTCCACAAAACTATAACAGACATAACAGGTCATCTAATCACTATTCACTGAAAACTCCATTTAAACTGTAATATATTTGCATTTTTCCAAAACAATAACTTTTGACCATTTAGTGGAAACGGCTTGTCTCGATCCTTCCAATGAAGGGATCCACAAGCTATGTTTAAGGCAAATTGAAACGTGTTTAATTATTCAAGAAACATAGTTTCAAACTGCGTCTGTTATTCGAGTTAGGTGAAGGATTAACCTATGGCAATTGTTTTTGCTTCGGAAAAACACATCCAGACTAGCTAAAAATTTGGAACCAAACAGTTTTTTCCAGCCTGACGACTGGTTTCTTGAACGCAGCTTATCTTTAATCCCTCATTTTTTCAGGAAACACAGAGCAAAACGAATCTATCTTTGGAACTGACTTTGCAGCTTTCAATAAATCTGCAGACAATGGTAAAAAATTCCAGCAACCCTGTCGCAACTGATATAACACTTATTTCGAAAGTTGTAAATAATATTGCAGAAGTCGAAAATATTACAACAGAGGTACGAGTTTCAATATATGTGATCACCATTATGTTTATGTACAAAATGCTGTATCAGAGTCGAGCTCTTGTTTGTAAAGCCATATCTGTACATAAGATTTATCTTACAATTCTCAACTGTAATAACTTTATTAACACGTTAATCGACCGCATCCCCCCACATAATTCACAAAATGAGGAATTGAAAAATCATTACTTTTAAAAAAATGTCAAAGATCCATATCATGTGACCCCTCGGCATATGATATGGTTTTGTTGACATTTTTGGAAATAAGGGTCACATGACATGGTTTGGGTGTTTTTTGTTTTTAAATAACAAAAAATAATTCCAATACTAAATTATGATATCGTGTTCTTTGAGTAAAGTAAAACAAGCATTTTAATTTGAGATTTCATTTTCTGACTCATAAAAATGCTTGTCCTTTCGGTTGAAACTGAGTGCGTCTGCCTTGAACTTTTGCGATAGTTGGATAAATTTATTGAGCGCGTACATGTTCAACATTCTGAAAAGATTGTATGCTTTAACCCTTTACCTAACAAGAAAAGAAGACGACACTTGCAAACAAAATTGTTGAATAACTGATGTTTTTCATTTTTTGTCTCAAAAACATAGGTTATGGCCCCTCGTTGGAACGATCTCGACGAGATCGTTCCAATGAGTGGTCATAACCTATGTTTTTGAGACAAAAAATGAAAAAAATAATGAAAATTAATTGGTGGTTTTTTTGTGAATAGCGTTGGCCCGTTTTAGCCGTTACCTTGGGTAAAGAGTTAACGGTATAACTGCACAATGTTCCAGTTTAAATGCTTCCAGTGCTTCACATATAATAGCACAAAAACAATGTGGTTCCATAACTTAATAATTACATTTGCGAGAAGTATTTTTCTTTCTCTTTTCGCACATCGAAACGTACAAGGTTCCTCACGAATGCGTTTCGATAGCATGTAATGTTCTATAAATAGTAACGTAAACAAAGCCTTACCAAGCACGGTGTTGTATTATGCAGTTGCAAGAAACAGATTTTATATCTGGTCTGTTATGGGCTCAACACATACATACCAAGCACCATTTAGATAAATGATATTCTGCCAGTAGTGTAAAACGGGGGTTTCGAGCCCACTAAATTTTTTGTCTCAATCGCACCTCACCGAAAACTTATTTTTTTCGAGCAAATCGCGTTCGTCACGATCGAATTGTATGGATTTGTTCGATGCGACATGCCCACGTTCACATCGTCACTTTTTCCTGATTCTCACAGTTGGTGACGGTAGATGAGGTGCCGTGGGTTCGACGGTCGATTTCTCTAACGGTCAACGTTGGGCTGGCTAGAAATTTCAACGGAATTTTAACAACTCTAAAAAATTCCCGCTCTCAAAAATTCACTTTTTGGTAGGCTTGTAAAATCTGACACGAACGTTCTCGCGAAAACACTCACCTTTTCGCAGAGGTAACACGGACCCGCCATTTAGGTGAATTTTTTCGACAGAATACCGCCAAAAAAAACACCACCGGTGCGGATGGAAGACCAGCGATCCAACGTCAATTCCCACGGAAAAACGGAGTTCGAATCGAGCGGCGAATTTATCGGTGGGTCCGAACCCGCAGGCGATGATGTAGTGAGATGTTTGGCGAGGAGTGAGAGATAGCTCACAGAGTCTAAAATGCGCGAGGTGCGCCTGCTCCGGTCCGCGATTATATGGATATTGCGAGTTGTGAGACGGACGATAAAAAAATTGTTTTTTAATATATATATATAAACAACATTCAAAAAATAAGAATACAAAAGATATATATAAAACAACATTCAAACAAATAAATGAGAATACAAAAAAAAATAACTATTTTTTATTAAAAAAAAGAAAGAAAAAAATAAAAATAAATAAAAACAATGTTTCTACACATCGGAGATTCAAAGCGAAGGGACGAGCAGGTTCGCGAATTAATATGGAGTAAGGAGCATACTCAGGCACAGGACAGGGCTAGGCAATTGGGAGAGATGGGATTGAGACGAGAGGCGACCAAATTGTTCAGACCCGTCAAAGAGGTTCAGGAACGTGCTGGGAAAGAGATCGTGGAGGAATTGACACCTATAAATAAGGTTCTCAGAGGATGACCGTTTCGATTCACGGTATTTAGCACCGAGAACATTCTTCGATTTCGTTCCGATGGGAATAGAGACCGATCCGAGTACCACCTATAGTAGCGACGCTTTGAGCACCGTTAGCGGCATCAGATTTGACGATGGTAGTGAAATCCTGAAAGATCCGATGTATGGATTTCGTGACGATGGCGATAAAATTTTTGTGGGTGACACGGAAGTGTTTGAAGACGGTGATTATTTGATCGTCGGTTCAAACAGGTACAAATTGACCTACGGATTGCATACTCTGCTCACTCTCCAGAGACCCGAAGATTACACCGAGGAGGATTACATAAATTATGGAGACATGCTGGTTCAGACTGACGTCATGAAGAAGAACAGCGATCCCAGAAAGACGAGACTGAAGGATAGGATAGGTTACAAGTGGAAACATGTGGTGGAACCCATATGGAAGGCGAAAGAGTATTTCGTGAAATCGACGACTGGGAAGGGAATGACCGACACAATATTTCTTCCGTGCGATCCCGATGCCTTGTTGGGGAGATTGAGATTGGTCATGGCAAGCAGGGAGGCTGGTAACACCGGAGTGGATATCGAGATAGTGAGCGTGTGCGACGAATTGTGGAGGCAGAAGGTCTTGACTAAGAAGGATTATCAAAAGTTGATGAATCATTTGAAATAATAAAATAGTAAGAGAAAAGAAAAGAAGAAAAAAATTAAGTAAATAAAAAATATATATTTAAAAAAATAATACTAGTTAAAAAAAATGGTAGTGATAAATAACAGGGGATATGCTAGATCTTACGTCTACGGCGGATCGGGCATCATGGATTCGATGATGAGATTTTTAACTCGTAAATTCACCAGCGATGCCGTGAAACAGATCGAGTCGAGCACTCTCAAACTCGGAAAGAAAACGGCGATCGATGCGGGTAAGAAAGCTGTGACTGTAGCGAGCGGTAGAATAGCTTCGAAAGCCGGTAAGAGAGGTGCCGACACTTTGAGTAATAAATTGATAACTCCTCAACCTGCCAAACGATCGAGAATCAAACCGAAAAGTTGGAGAGATTTCTATGATGATGTCGTACCGATACAAGACTTTGCTAAAATGACGAAAGGATCGGGATAGAAAGTGATTTATAAATAATCAGAAAAAAAAACTTTTATATATATATATATAAATAATAGAAATTAAAATATAAAAAATTAAAAAAAAAAACATAATTCAAAACATAGTAAAACAAACTAGAGAAAAAAAATGAGAAATCAAAGACATGTCTTGGAATGACGTGATGACCAAGAGGTCGAACGACGAGTTCTTTCCCAAGAGCATAAGAGGTCTAATAGAGGGACAATCAAATTGCAGAAAGACCGATCTCTTGATGAATCTATTGTCGAGACCTGGTTGGTTGGATTACGACAGATTATTCGTTTTTGGCTAGAGTCTCTTTCAATCGGAATACAGATTGCTTCGAGAGTGCATGATGTGTAAATTACCTAAGGATGTTATGTTGAGAATCTTTGACAATCGAGACGAATTTGAAGGATATGAGACTTCAAATATATTGGAAGGAGCGGCGAGAGAACTGACCAAGAGAAACTTGGTGTGTTCGAACGTGGAATGTCAGTTTTACGAGAATGCCGACGACGTTCCCGATCCTAGACTGTTGAAGTCGGAGAATAAGAATATCATGATCTTCAATGATCCACTGTTGGAGAGATAGAATTGATGCGAATCGTATTACGTTCGAGGTCGTCTCAGCAACGTGGATTGTTTGAATTTGTCTCAGAATTATTTTCGACTACCCAGACAGACGATAAGGGAGAATGCTAATTTTCTGTGTCTCTTTCGTCAGGATCTCAAGAATCCCAATCACATCTATGGAGATCACGTGGCCAATGACATGAGTAGGGAAGAATTCAGGATATTTTGTAGGAAGGTGTGGGACAAAGGACTTCACAATTTTGTGGGGATCGATTTGACTAGCGAATTTAACAACGGAAAATATCGAAGTGGATTCGACGATTTTTTTGATATTCCTAATAATAATAGAGAAGAAAATAAAAAAAATAGTATGGATAAAATATAAAAAAAATGTATAAATAATAATAAAAATGTCAGAACATCATCTATTAGAACAGATAGTCGAGAATACGGCTGCAAAACAATCCTTTCAAATCGTAGTGAGTCACGACACGACTTGATTCAGGACTAAATTCGAACCTTCCATCAAATTGAAGAAGGAAAAGAAGATGGCGTTGGTTAATCTCGAGACTTACTTTTCGTTTTCCAACGTCACCGAAAAGAATAAAGCATTCAAGTATTCCAACGGAGTGGATTGGTTCGAGATACGAATTCCCAAAGGACGTTATGACATAGATGATCTGAACCATCACATCCAGATGAGACTGAAGACCGATGGTCACAGAAGCAAGGTGATAAGCAGTGCTCCCAATACGAGTACTCTGCAGACGATATTAGACTTGGGATATAATTTTCGAGTGGATTTTAGTGTGGAAGATTCAATCGGTAAGATGTTGGGATTTGATCAAAAGATGTATCAAGGTCATGCTGCGTCCGAAAATATAGTCAACATTCTCGCGGTGAATAATATTTTAGTGAATGTCAATGTGATCTTGGGAAGTTACGTTGATGGTAGCGCTCAGCCCACGATCTACTCGTTGTTTCAGATTACAAGGTAGTGGAGCGACCTAGAAATCTCGTCTATCTACCCGTGATCCTGGACACGTGTATAGCATCGAAACCACGTTGACAGATCAGAATGGAGATTAGATCTTTGCAAAGATAGAGAGAGAGTGACTATACAATTTCACATCAGAGAGATAAGAATAAAAAGTAAATAAATAAAATAAAATAAATATAATTTAAAAAAAATTAGTTTTTTTTAACAAAAAATTGTTTTTTTCATTTTTCTGATATATGTATATAAGAAATAAAAAATAAATTAAAAAAAACTTATAATATTTATAATAATTTAAAAAATTACCAACTTGTAATATTTCTAATTAAAAAAAAAATATTATGATCCAGTGAAAATAAAACAACAACAAATATGAGTAGCAGTCGATACATCATTAAAAACGTGAACATATCCGAAGGACAGAAAGCTAAACTTCGCAGAGCATTGAACCATCGAGGTGAGGCTGTTAGATTTAAATTCAGTTACGAAGATCTGGCACATGGCAGTAGCGATCGGATCGTCTGGACTAAAACTCAAATCAAAAGGATGGAGAAAGTGATTCGTAATCGAATGGGAACGACGGTGAGATTGAGTCCCACCTAATTGAGATACAATCTGAGAATGGAAGGCGGTTTCTTATGGCTATTGGCGGGACTCACCGCCAAAGCATTACCCATTCTCACGAAGACGGTGTTACCAGTTCTGGGTGTGGGAGCTCTCTCGGGACTCGCTAGTTCGGGAGTCGACAAAATAATGGGTAGAGGATTGTTTCTGAAGAAGAGAGGAAACAGATTATTTTTGAAGAAGGGAGGAGCCGTGTGTCACGTAGACGTCAAAGGTAAAGGATTGTATCTAGGACCCATGAGAAAATGTGGCATTGCTTTCCATGGAGATGATCTCTTTCTGAAGACTGGAGAGAATGTGGAACCGATTGGTAAATGTTTATTGTTCAGTCAGAATTCTCCATTTAAGAATATACCCATTTTGGGTATGTTATTATAAAAGAAAAAAATAATGATTAAAAAAAATAAAAATGTAAAAAGAAATGAAACAAAAGGAGAGAAAACGACTACCAACAGACGTGTTCACAAGACGTTCGTATTATGAAAAGCTTTTAGATTTTTCACAATCTTTACATGAGTATGCATTAGAAACAATTCAATCGGAACAAATCATACTCGATATATGTTTAATCTGGTGTGGAACGTTGTTTTTTTTTAATTTTGTTATTCATATTCCAAAATCGAAGCTATTTCGAAAATATTGAAATGATGAAGTGTGAAGAAAATGTGTCTTACCAAGATTATGACATGATTATAGATGTTCTAGATGTTTTAAAATACAATGTGACATTTGAAGAACGTTATAATTACAGGAAATATCGTTATATAATTTTTTGTGCGAAAAACATAGGTAATGTATTCAATCATGGTGGTGATGAAAATATTGAGAAATCTATTCGCGAATGTATCAAATTTATTCACAGATTACACTCGTTCACATTAAATAGATCATGTGAATTTGCTGAAAGGTTAAAAATCATTATCAATTATTTCCCGTATCAATCTGACGACGGCGATGAAAAAATGCTGGTTTTATCGAAATACGAGAAGCATAAACTCCAACTTTCGAAAAAAAAATGTCATCTCTTTTCAATAATAAGCACGATTGTAATAGATGAGAAGTATTCATTCATTCGTTTGATGATGAGAAGAAGAGATGTGTTATTATTGAAAAAAAGTGTAATAGATATAAAAGAAAAAAAAAATAATACTAAGAAACAAAAAATAATAGAAAAAAAATTATGACGAACGATTCCATGGAATCCAGAGCTTGGTTTCTTCAAAGAGCGCTGTGCAGAGCTTACGCGATCTGTGTGAATGAACAACTTCCTCGTGTCTTGAATGTCTCGGTTGTCGAGAGGAGAAAGAATTTAATCACATTGATCATTCGTGTCTTCTGATGGAATGGGAAGACACCATCACCATGTATTTCATGCCTGCATTGGAATATGTCTGACGTGATCAAATGTTGGAGACAATTCGTGTCTTGCGTTGGAGAACCTGAGCCTACAAAATCGGAAGAATTGAAGTTAGCACATCGATGTCTCACCACCAAAGACAGGGAACGCATTTTGGAATATTTGTTGGAAAAGGAGAGACCGCTAAAAATTTTTTCCGTTAAATAATATTTGTTTTTTTATATATATTTATATAACAAATAAAAAAAATCTAAAAAAAACTTATAATATTCATAATATTGAAAAAAAACTTATACTATAATAAGAATAGAAACATTTTTATATAATAATTATGACGAACGATTCCATGAAATCGAGAGCTTGGTTTCGTTAAAAGGTGTTAAAGATCATTACGTGTTATTTCCCATATCTTCCCGACGACGACGACGATGATGACGACGATGATGTGTGTTATTCCCATATCTTTCTAACGACGATAATCGCCACCACCACTAAAAAAATGTTTTGTTAAAATAATAAAGAGTGAAAAATAAATACATAAAATATATAATAATAGATATAAAATAAAAATAAAATGAAAATGGAACTTCGAAGTAAAAACATCTATCCATCGTTAGAGAGGGTGGAAGCCACGGCACCTCTTCTATCACCAGAAAGTAGTGATGATGAGGCACAGATGTATCAAATCGAACAAATCAATAGAATTCAGTCGTATCTGATGCGAGAGAGAGATTCTCATTGTTCACTCAATAAGAAATATTCGAGCTTAGAGAAATTTGTGAGTGGTGTGGATTTGACTCTCATCATGATCTCTGTTGGTTTGAACGTTGCTGGAATCAGTCTATTGTTGATCGCCCTCGTTGCTCTTCCCGTCGTGTTGGCCATAGAAGGATTGGCTTTGACTGCCGGATTCATCAGTAGGATCAGACAATTTCTCTCTCAGAAATTATCCATGAAGGCCAAGAAACACGAAAACATCAGCGTTTTGGCCGAGGCAAACATCGATTCCATGTGAGATAAGATCTTTATGACATTGAAAGACTGTAGTATTTCAGATGGTGAATTCATTGACATATTGAACGAAAAACAAAAAAATACGAAGTCATGAAAGCGAAGATAAGAGTCAAGAGTCGTCAGATTCTCAAGGAAGACCTGAAGGATTCTCTCGTGGAAAAAGGTAGGGAAGAAGGGAGACAATCGTTCCAAAATTATTGGATCCCAAAAAGATTTCTGAAGCAATTGATTGAAAAAATGTATATATAAAAGAGGAAGACAAATTATATATAAATTAAAATAAAAATAAATAATTAAAATATATATATACGAAAAAAAAACAAAAATGTATTGCGTCAAATGCAAGAGAGTTACCGATAGAGTTAACGGTAAAAAAGTACTGACAAAAATAAAAGTCCATGCTTCGCAGAACGAGTAAAATATGTGGTTCGACAAAAACGCAATTCGTCAAACGTGGTGCTGGTTTGACAAATAAATTGATTAATAATCTACCTGTTGAAATGCATCTGCCAAGACATCAATTCACGGGACCTGGCACGAAATTAAATAAGAGATTGAATCAAGATCTCACACCTAAATCTTGGAGCAAACCCATCAATAAGGCGGATTCGGCCACTTACACTCACGGTCTGTGCTATGCTAAACATCCCGACATCGAGAATCGTAATCGAATCTGCAATAAAAACATGTTGACGACGTTGAAAAATATACCAAATCTAACTAGTAGAGAAAGACTCGAACGTTCGTTGGTCGGTAAAGTGATCGGTACCAAACGTCGATTCGGATGGGGTCATAAAAAATGTCCATAAAACATTATTAACGAATGCATTGGCGAACGAACTACACAAGCCCGTCACGCATAAATTTTGAAGGAGAAGGGTATTTGTAAAAGGTGTGGATCAGATTTGGTCGGCCGATCTGGTCGACATGAAATTGCATTCGAAACGGAACAAGGGCATTAAGTACATACTGACGGTCATCAACGTGTTTTCGAAATACAGATGGATGAGACCTCTGAAGAATAAATCGGGACCTTGTGTGGCCGAGGCTTAGAAGAGCATATTTGCATCGTCTTCTCGAAAACCGGATAAATTGTGGATGGACAAAGGGAAGGAATTTTATAACAGTTACGTTCATCCATTGGTTGACCTCTATTCCGTCGAAAATGAAGGGAAAGCTAACGTGATCGAACGTTGGAATAAAACCATGAAGGAAAAAATGTACAAGTATTTCACGGCTAATAAGACCAAGAAATATATCGATGTTCTAGACGAACTGGTTGAAGAATACAACAACACACAACATAGATCAATCAAGATGACTCCCGCGGAAGCTAGCAATCTTCGAAATGAAAAACGCATCTTCGCTAATCTCTATCCCAAAAGGATCAAGATCACGAAGGAGTCCAAATCACTTAAATTTGCTGTCGGCGATCGAGTGAGAATCACTTCTTATAAGTCACTCTTCGCAAAAGGTTGCACTCCTCGATGGACCGAAGAAATCTTTAAGATCGTTAAAATATTTTACACAGATCCGGTGACTTACAAAATAGAAGCATTAGAGGATGATGAAGCTGACAGCAGAGAAATCATCGGAACATTTTATGAACAAGAATTGCAGAAGACGACATTTTGAAGAACCAACCCTTCACTTTTATATTTTTGCATATATATAGTTAAAAGGAGAAAAAAAATAAAATTAATAATTAAAAGTAAAACAATTAATAATAAAAAAGTGAATTAAACACACACAGACAACAAAAAACAAACATGACGAATATATTAGATATAACCAAAGGTATATTGAGAGATGAAAGCATTCAAGAATATGAAGTTCACGAGTATGAACCAGTGACTGGAACAAGTCTAAAGAATGCCGATGAAATAAGAATCAATGTCGAAACTCAAGATCTCTTCGTTCATCACAGCGAAAGTTAAATAGTGATACAGGGGCGTCTCACTAAGGAAGACAGAAGTGATTATGCCGATGGTGACGTGGTCACTCTAGCCAATAGTGGTATGATGCATCTGTTCAGTAATATAAAATACATGCTCTCAGGACAAGAGATAGAATCCGTGTTTCATCCCGGACAAGCCACCACAATGTACAGACTCTTGACGTATCCGGGCGATTTTTCGAAATCTAAAGGACTCAATTAATTGTGGATGAAAGACACTGTTGCCGACATGAGTGCAGCCAATACCGGTGCTGCCCTGAGATTCGAATACGCCGTCAAGACTTCAAGACCCAAAGGGACGTTTTTTTCAGGATACCTCTGAAACACATATTCGGACTCGAGGAAGATTACGATAAGATTCTCTGCGGATTCAAACACAATCTGATGTTGATTCGAAAAGGAAACGACGAACCTATCATGAGACCCGCTGCGACCGATTCGGGTAACATACATCCGAACAAGATATCTCGGTTCATTCCACACGTATTGCCTTCAGTCGTGGAGAAAGTACGTCTCTACAAGATCATAGAATGGAAGAGTAAATTACCGGTGGGATTTAGATTGAGATAGTGCGACACGGCTAGTATTCCTCCATCTAGCAATCACTGTGATTGGAGATTGACCGTGAAATCTGCTTAGGAAAGACCGTGATCCACTGTAGTGGCATTTCAAACCAATAGTGATGGGTCTCAAGAGAAAAATCCTTCCCTATTCGATCATTGTAACTTGAGAAACACACAGGTATTTCTAAATGCCACGAGATATCCGGCCATCGATTACAATCCCTCTTTCGCTAAGAACAATTTCTGCAGCCTATACGGCGACGCCGCGGATTTCAGAAAGAAATATCATCGACTGGACGAATTGATGGGTAATCCTAACATCACTCACACCGAATATAAATCGATGTATCCCCTGTTCGTATTCGACGTTAGTAAACAGAGCGAGCGACTCAAGAGTAGCGTGTTAGATATTCAGATCAAGATGCAATTCGATAAGAATGTGCGAGGAGAACCGAGGCTTTTGCTCTAGTCCTATCTGAAAGAGTTAGAATTCGAATCGGACGGGAAAAAAATGTCTAGCGTTCGATGATATGATATATATAAAAATAGAAATTAAAAATACCACCAAAAAATATTGATAAAATATAAAAAAAATTATAAATAATAATAAAAACACCCTAAAAAATGAATAATCAAGAAAGAGAATGTTTGATTCGAAATCGAACGCATTTGGTAGATAACATAGATGAGAGCAATTTATTAAATATATTACATCGATTGGAAATGACAACACCCATAATATTGACTTCGGAAATGGTAGAACGAATTAAAAAACAGTGAACAACCACGAAAGATTGCGTGAGACATTTACTAGATATGTTAACATATAGAGGAGAAACGGATTTTGAAGAATTTATTATTGCTATGTTGAATCTTGGTTTGGACATGGACGAGTGTTTTAAGAATGTTAAACACAAACAAATAACAATTTATGCATGTTCAGAATGTCAAACCAAAACAAAATAAAAAGTATTTAAAAAAAATATAATTGGATTTTGAGAGAGAGAATAAATCAATGTCTCAAAATCCAATTATGTTTGTTGTCTCCCCTACATCACAAAAAAGTGATTATTATTTTTTTTTGTACTCACTGTTTGTTTAGAGGGTCCAGTTCGATTAACAGAAAGACCACTGAAGTGGCAGCTTGGGGATTATTGGTTTTCGTCTGGAAATTGATCCTATCCCCCATCTGCACCTTGAGAGGGGTACTGATGACGCTAGTGTTCGAATGTTGCTTCTTCATCTTTTCGACACTGTAACTCTTCTCACATTCCACACCGTTCACCACGAGATTGACGATTGCTGTTTCGCTCAAGTCCGTGGGAGTTAGACTCATTCGAATGATATTGCCTCCCACAGGCATGGGATATCCTATCAGACCGTGTAATAGTCCGCTACCCCCATTTCCAAAAGACCATTGGGCTTTTTCAGCATGTAACGTACCGCTCGTCTCGGCCCAGATGGTGATAAATTGTCTGGCGTATTTTATCTTTTCCACGATGGAGATCAGATTGCAGGCATCTGTCATGTGGGTGGGATCCGGCAGATTCGTGAGTGCGTGCCCTCCCATGTCTATTTTGCCTTTCATGATATCACCTTTTCTCCAAACTGTATTTTCTTCCAAGAACTTTCTACTGACTGCACTGGAATCGTATTCTGGGTCGTCATCGAGACCGAATAGATTGTAACCGTTCATGTTGATGCCGGCCTCCATTTTTCCTCCGGATTGTTTGTTCAGATATAAGTCGTCGACCTGAGATTCCAGATAGGACTCAGAATCCTGTATGGATGGCAGAATCAACGTAGCCTTTGTTGACTACCGTCAAGTCTTCGTCCATATCGTCGATCTGAGACAGATTCAATATCTTATTGAATCCCACATCCAGATCCGATTTCATTTCTAGTTCGTCGACTTAGAATTCACGTTCAATTCAGACTGCATCACTTTAGGAATGCAGCGATCTCTCAGATGCTACTGAATCTCGCGTGAGAGTTGTCCGCATATATTTTAGTGGCAACATCAGTCGAATCTCTACGATCTGCTACGTTCACCACTCATTCAGATTTCAAGTCGAGATCGTCCATCACGGCTTTATTCACGCAATTATCTCTCATCTTCTGCCGAAAACTTTCGTCTCCTCTATCGACATTTTTTAGTCGCGGCATCCGACTGGTCGATCGCTTTGGGAAGATTGTAGATTTTCTTATTGTTTAAATTTAAAGGTTCTTGTCGATGTTCGTATCTTTGAACGTATCATTCGTCCAAGTTGGCAATGTTACCAACAATTTTGACTGTGGTTCTTCTTTTCTTTCTAGAGGAACCTTCATTATCGTCAGCGTGACCAAATTTATCGACTGTCATGTTTTTTTTTTGTTATTTAAAATTATATATATTTTTTTATTATTTTAATTAATGCAACCAAAATGTTTTTATTTATTTATATATCACTCTCTATATATATATCCCCCCCCCCCCAATTTTTTCTTTAATGTAAATCATTCAGAATATCTTGAAAGTGATCACCTTCCGACCATCTCTTGAGAACGTAGAGTCATAGGTGACCGCAAAACACTCAATCTGGCGCTTGCACTCGTTCGGTATTGTAAATAACTTACATTAAATAGTTCCTTATTTCTATCAGTGGTGAGATTCCATAGCTATCGAAATAATAATTTTTATTCTGATTCGAAAACCACGTGACCCAATGCGTGTCCTCACCTCTGATATCATCCAGATTTAAAATTCCACATTCCGAATCGTAGTCTTTTTTTCTTTTGCCGCTTTTGATAGGTCAATGTTGGATAGGGATTCGTTGGGTAAGACGACACCTTCTACGGATATGTGTTTTATTTTCTTATTATTCATAAAATGTTGTTTTTTTTTCTATTTTGTTTTTTATTTATTTTTTTTTTTTTATTCTTTTTTTAATTTATAAACTCATGAGTTTTTTTTTTAAACTTATAACATTTCGATGTCTTCAGTCGTACTCCATTCATCATCCTCTTGATTTTGTTGAAATATCGCAGAATAATGTCAGAGTGTGAAAGTGTGTAGTTTATCCTCGCATATAATTCTCTTATCGTCGTCAGCCATCAACGCAATCTCATTGATTTCTTTGGTGTATATCTCATGCATTTTGCTTTGAATTGTAGCCATCTTTTTATACACTGTCAAATTTTCGAAAAGACAGTCTTTGTACTCTTCGAAAGCGATGTTTTTATTCGTCACACACGCTTGAATGCCTTTACATCTCTTGATCTCTTCACCGCCGAGGAGATAAGCGTACAATTTAGGTCTCAAACCCACGAATTCGGTGATTTGTCTTCCACTGCTCTCGTCTTTAAATTTACCCAACACGTTTTTATGGACACCCTTTGGAATCTTAGATGGGTGATCGTTGGGATAATTACTTGTGTCGAACCATTCATTCACGTCCGACGCTATGTCCCCATAAATGCCTCTAGTCTCTATTTCGTCAGCTAAACTGTCCGTGTCGGTGAACAATAGTTTAGCATTCGAATCGAATTTCGCTTTGACATAATCGTAATGAAACTCATACATCAACTGTTTGCTAATGTCTAAGATGATCGCTCCGAGATAACAGGGTTTATCGAACCTTAGATGCATCTTTTGCATGTGCATGGCCACTAGATTTTCATCGAATATGGTTCTATGTTGATAAATGGGTTTCGCAATTAATTTTCTAGACTTCTCTTCAGACGTGACGAGTTGAACGTTAGTTCTATTCCTAATGTTTTCCATAGATTTCCCAAACACGCAATTGTTCATGAGTTTGAAGAAATCTTTTTTGAAGTCGCTCTCGGCCTGCATTCTTAAATTCCAAAGCTCCTTGTCGAATCGAATGATTCAATGCACGTCGATCAATTTCATCCTGCAATCGATGTAATGTTTCAGATTTTCACAGTAGACCACATACTTGCACTTGTGATTAAAATTAAGAATGAGTTTTTCGACGCCGTTCACTTCTATTCCTTTGGGAGCTAGCGGATAATCGTTGTGTAGATCTTGTAACGTTTCCGGACAGTCCAAATCAACCTCTAGAATACAAGGATAATCTCTCCATTTTTCTTTTTCTTCCAACGTTTTGACCCATTTGAAATTTCCAATCGGTAAAGGATGACTCATGGCCCAACCATACAAATTATTAATGTTCCAATACTGTATGCATTTACTCGGTTTTTCCGAATCAAAATCTTTTCCCATGTGATAATTATTAGCTTTAGCATATCTAGTAGAAATCATAGAGACACCACCCCTCACAGCCTTTTCGAACACGAGCAACATGTCTACGTCAATTAATAATTCCAATCGAACATAGGTCGTTTTCAAGAGAGCGTCCCAAGCGAGTCTGGGTGCAGTGAAATACCAAGCCGGATCTAGGTGGTAATGTCGATGACACACTCGTCGAACATTTTCGAACACATCAGCCAAGAGAAGCACGTCATTTTTCAAATAGAGGTCGTGATATTCTCTCATGGACTTCATGTCAAATAATGTCCACACTTTTTGCGCATGTTTGTAATCATCGTCGGAAATGTGAGACTGGTATAATTTCGAATAAAAATCTTCTTTGGAAGGTAGAGCGACGTCGTCAAATTTTTTGAGATCACTCGTATAATCGTAAGGATAGACGCCTTTCCTCAATATAACGTCCACCAATTCTCGTCAATCATTAAAATGTTTACTCATGATTTTAAATTTCTCCCTGTTCAAACTGTTGACTAATTTTTCCAGACTGGTTGACATAAATTTATAACTATCGGAGAAACGTATCACTCTTTGGATGGGACTCATTTTCTCAATCAAACCATTGATGACTCTCTTTTTATCGACGACTTTACATTTAGTGAATGAAATGCATTTTTCATTGTATTGCATGATGAATTCAACTCCTCCTCGCTAATACCCATATTTTTAGCGAACAAGTGACTGTCGTAACCTGAGCAATTGTGAAATATCACCGGATAGAATTGAGCATCTCGAAATCTTAAAAGACATTTGTTGTGAGCAGCACCGCGAAACAGACCTGTGTAGTGATCACGATCTCTAACTTTTTTATTATTTTCAGACTGATTATCGAATAATTGTCTACAGATGTGACATTCGATGGTTTCGTTGTATCATCGCTGTTGCTCTGGTGTGATGATCATGTCTTTAGGTTTTTTAAATTTGTTGTATATTTGAATTTTCAATTCTAACTCTTCTAAAATCTTTGAGCCACATCGTCATCATCTTAACGTTTGGTATAGACGAATGTACCCGACGATTCTCGATCGTCGAAAGAACATTTCAAATAATAACAATAGCCCAAAGGTATGTGCTTCTGATATTTTTTAGCATAACTCCTACACTCGTCAGGGTGGCAAGAATTTATTTTCGCGGTGAAACATTCGAAATCGACGTAGATAACAAATGGTGGTTCTAATCTTTTTTTGTAGTTGCGAAAATCCACGTAAGTGTTAGATTTAGTCATTTCGATGGCAACGCCTTGGTTTTCGCTGCAATATTCCCAGTGACACATCAATGATTCTTGACTACGGAACAAATTCATGCAGTTGAAACACTTATGTTTACTAATATGCTTCGTCAACAATCGACTCATTTCTTTAATCCAGCAATAATGTTGATTGTCACCCTCTGAAATTAATAACAAATTAACCTGAATCTTTTCTCTCTCTTTGTGCGAAGTCAGCCTGAGAGGATAGACTACTCCTTTTATATCGTCTCCCTCGTATCCCAAGACGTTCACGGCCACGGTAGGATTTAGCTTTTCGAAATCTCTGATGTCTTTCAGCCACATTGGGAAAGACACTCCTGCCCAATCGAGATGTTTACAAGTCTCCGAGTACTTAGAAACTCCCTGAGCGTGCTTTTCTACGGGATACAAGGCCGGTGTGATCGCCCATTTGAAACACTCATTATCATCTTCATTTTTCACGTTGATCACAGTTTGTTTTTTAAATATGAAATAAGGTAATTTTATGTGGGAAGATGCTTTCAAAGGATCGTGTCTATCCACGTGAGTCTCGAGATTCAATATCTCCCCGAACGCCCAATTACTTCCCTTGTTTTGAAAAGTAGCCATAGATTCTATCATCTTGTCTTTCATCACTTTATAAACGTCAACTAATTCGTCATCTATGAACACAATCTCGTTTTTAGATCGGAAAAGGGCATCTCGTTGCAGGGTCTCACCCATTTGGGCGTTGACCTTTTTCATCAGACAACACAAGATCATTCTTATTTTTAAACCCTTACCTAGATATTTTCGAATTACGTCCAACACTCTACCCTTCACCCATTCCATGAACGTTTCGGGATTGAGTTTTTTTACGAGACCGGACCTCACGTCGAAAGTTTTAAACCATCTTTTGATGGCTTCGTCCCATTCTATCAAAATCAATGGTGACTTCTTCGACGCTTCGATCATGATATCCATTATAGCATCGATACCCTTATTCTCATTCACCGCTCTCTGGATTGCATCGATCATTTTTTTCAACGAATCATCATCTCGAACCGTGTCACTTTTCATTTTTTTTATTATTCTCTTTCGAAACCTTCTGCTGCTCTACCACTTTTTGTTTAATGGGTATCTTCTTCTTAGTTTTCTCCGCGGTCGTTTGTTGATGTTGATGTGGGCGCTATCTTCACATCCTTTTTTTTGTGATTCGAGTTGTTTTTGTCACTACCGCAGATCTTTCATCCATTCCCTTTCCGTCGAGCAAATGACTTATTTTGTCTTTTTTTCATGTATTTAACACCTTTCAATTTCAGTAACTGATGCACGTTGGCTTGTAATTTCACCAGTGATAGATCACAAGCCTCCTCGCACACGGCTTCGATCAATCGTTCTTTGGATTTGTAATGGCTATAATTATAAATTCCTAGATTTCTACAATACTTTTTCAACTCGGATTTGGTAGAAAAATATAATTTTTTTCTGTGGTATGGCATTTTTTTTATTTAATATATAATATTTATTTTAATTTTAAAAAAAATTTTTTTTGTGAATTGGTAAACTTCTTATTATATATTTTTTTTTTCTTTTTTTTTTCTTTAATGACAAAAAAAAATAGAAAAAAACTGTAAAACACGAGTACTTCTTCATGATAAATACTTTAATAAGTTTTTCGAATTAATATTTAAAATCTATCTATAATGAACTAACTCTCTCTTTTTTATCATATGTTAACGTCCGTTATGAGCATGTTAACTTTAAAGCTATCCTTTTCCTGAGAGCTATCCTTTCCCCACTGAAAAATCCATCGGAAAACTAGATTCACTCTCTCGAATGTTCGTTCTTCCCCGATAACTAGATTCTATTTGTCGATGACTTCTTTAGAGACGTTCGGATATATATTACTCCCGAAGATTAGAGACAGATCGTCTGCATCGAAATTTTGTATATTTTCCTTGAGAATGGTTAATAGATCGTCTTGACATTTGTACATTAAATCCAAGGCGGTCTTGTTATATTCCAAAGGCAATATATATTTGTCGTATTCCTCTCTCAATCCACTCGTCTTCACATCCTTCAATTTGATGGTGTCGTGCGATTGCAGTCTATAAATTTTACTTCTGAACTTTGAATATCTCTCGACTCTCTTCAGTTTTAATGCTGATTGTTTAGGTACTGACGATGTAATGACTGATTATTTTTTTATGATAATAATTATTAATTGTAAAAAGTAATTTTTAAAAAATTTTTTTTTCTACTTCTTATTATATATGTAAAATTACAACTTTTTTTTTAACAAGTTTGTTTTCTTTAATGACAAAATTTTGTGAGTATATATTTTTATTGATAAAATTGTTAATGTAAAAATATTTTTTTTGTTTTTTTTCTACTTCTTATTATATAAAAATTACAACTTTTTTTAACAAGTTTTTTTTCTTTAGTGACAAAATTTTGTGGGTGTATTTTTTTTAATGATAGTAATTGTTAATGTAAAAATATTCATTTATTTTTTTTTTCTACTTCTTATTATTATTAAAATATTTTTTGTCAAAATTTTTTTTTGCGATTTTTCAATTTTTTTTTGTGAATTGTTAAACTTTTATGATAATAATTATTAATTGTAAAATATTTTTTTTCAACTTCTTATTATATATGTAAAAATAACAACTTTTTTCAGTTTTGTTTCTTAATAACAAAAACGGTTATTAAATTTTATGATGAAAATAGAATGAAGCCGATGCTGATTGATCGATAATTCTGTTATTCGTTGGTCAAAACAATTTTTTTATCGTCCGTCTCACAACTCGCAATATCCACATAATCACAGACCGGAGCGGGCGCACCTTGCGCTTTTAGACTCAGCGAGCTATCTCTCCGTCCTTGCCAAAAACCTCACTACGTTATCGCTGGCGGGTTCGGACCCACCGATAAATTCGACGCTCGATTCGAACTCAGTTTTTCCGTGGGAATCGACGTTGGATAGGTGGTCTTCCATCCGCACCAGTGGTGTTTTTTGGCGGTATTCTGTCGAAAAAATTCCCCTAAATGGTGGGTTCGAGTTATCTCTGCGAAAAGGTGAGTGTTTTCCCGAGAACGGTCATGACAGATTTTACGAGCCCACCTAAAAGTGAATTTTTGAGAGCGGGAATTTTTTAGAGTTGTTAAAATTCCGTCGAAATTTCTAGCCAGCCCAACGTTGGCCGTTTGAGAAATCGAACGTCGAACCCACGACACCTCGTCTACCGTCAACCACTGTGAGAATCAGGAAAAAGTGACGATGTGAACGTGGGCGTGTCGAATCGAACAAATCCATACAATTCCATCGTGACGAACGTGATTTGCTCGAAAAAAACTTAAGTTTTTGGTGAGGTGCGTTTGAGACAAAAAATTTAGTGGGCTCGAAACCCCCGTTTCGCACTACTTCTGCCGACTGCTGACCTCCAGGTGGTCTCCACTCCAGACAATCGTATAGTCCAGAAAGATTCATCCAGGTGGCCTTTTAAACGGAACAGTCTTTTTCACATTGTTTAATCACATAATCAGATACCTCTTCGAGAAACATAAATGTTTCAAGTTACTTCGTAATATGGATTCTAGAAACAAGTGGTCCAGTGTGTACATGTACTGGTCTTTAAGGCGTAGTGTACTGTGTTCAATTCAGGTGTGCGTGGGACCCGGCCTATGCTTCAGCTCCAACCCACCTAATGTTCTAACAACTGCGTACACGTGGATATCGTGGGTAGAAGCCGTTTTTGTGCCAAAACGTATGCCACATAGATATGTGTGTTCATTCAGCCCATGGACGAGACATAGATTGTACTGAATACGGGAGACTATAGAGATTCGATTCGATTCGAAAGGAACCACACGATTCAAATCGATTCGTGTCGCCATAATTAGGAAATGTTAGATATTTAGAGATGTTCTCAAAACCTTACCATGCTATTCCTCCTTTTGAACACTTCATCTATGATCAGGTCCCAGTTGAAGATGGCTTGATGATGATAGAAACATTTAAGGTGATTCCGCTTCTGAAACTACATTGATTTCGAAACTGGAATATTCCGCATTTTAAAATGACTTGCCAACACAGACGAGCTGCGTTGTATTTGAGTGGAGGCAAGAAATATTTACAGTTGCAAAGGTGTGCAATATCTACAGCCGGAAACTCGGCGACATTCGATTCAACATTCGATTTATTCGAAATCCTTAACCTGAATAATGTCGGAACTAGACCTGAAATTTGAGATTCGCTGGACCCTAACTGAACAGCATGATACTAGGATTGTCCTCCATGGGTATCTGGGTGGGACGGGTAATCCCTCGGAACAAGATATTTGAGACAGACACGAGGCTCGTGTCTGGCTCAAACATCCTGCTCCGAGGGATTACCTGTCCCACCCAGATACCCATCAAAGATGGTTTTTTTCCCACTATTTTAGGGATGCGAGGCCATTAATAAGAAAATACTATATTTTCCAGGAAAAAATAATTTTAGCAATTCTTAATGCGTTCATTCTAGGAGAAAACCATTAAGATATTCGTAAAGTTTGTCGAGAAGTATGGAATATGCCAAAGGTATATACTTCAAAACACGCCGACTAGCACCGCACGTTGAGGGCTAATGCAATGAAGCGACCTCAAATGAAATCGACATGTATGCACACGTCATTTCCAGACATGTACTTTAGTTTGAAAGGGCGTACTGATATCAGATGTATATTTCTCTTTGATAAACTGATAGAGCAACGTGAGGTGTGATGAAGTTTTTCTTAGAGTCTTCGGTTTCGATTTTCGTTTATAAAGTCAGTCGTATTTGCGGAAGCAACAGGGCCCTCCATTTTGTTTGTTTATACATGTGTAGACGTGATTTGCGACGATTAAATAGTCCCGGCGTCAAGTAGATATGCAAATAGTTGGTCACATGGGTGGGGTGAGATAGTTGTCACGTGGGTGGAGTGAGACAGGCATATCTCACCCAGCTGTCCCACACGACTATATATATGTCTCAATTCATTACTGGTGGGAGAATAGGATTGTTTTTGCCTTTGGACTAAAATTTACTTGTAAGACGTCGACAGAACATGGTTAAATTAATGTTAGTTTGCTTGTTGTGAGTTTGTAAAATATTGCTTTTTACCACGACTGTTTTTTGAGTTCAACGTTACCCGAAACAGACGCTGGAAAATATAGTAGATACACCACATTTGAAATCCAACCTGCGTGTAAGAACGTCATCTGAGGTCACATCTGGTTGGTTATTACAAAAATGAGTGACGTTATGCTTCATCGCAAAACAGTGTCAAGGAAGCCTGAACACAGGTCGTCGAAAGTGATATTTCTCTTCTAAGATATCATCTCATCCACTTAACCCTTTCAACACTGGTGGTATCTTCCATACCAGTTAAATGGCAGAAATTGGAAGAATCCATATCCATTATTTGGGGGTAGAGCATTTAATATTTTCAATGTGGAGCCTTTCAGACTGCACGTTGAAAATATTAATTGTTCTACCACACACGTTCACTCAGTAGCCATCCTACTTAAATAAATTATGACGTATCGTGTTCCTGGATCGGAAAAGCGGCCTCCTGTGTTGAAAGAGTTAATTCATTATTAATCGTGGTTTTAACACTGAACACAACTCAGGAAGAGTGCCGAGGGAAATAAATCAACCACTGTGTATTTCTCAGGAAAACACCCCAACTCGAGCCGTTGATTCCAGACCCATGCACTCCACTCTCGTTGTGTTCTCTCTTAGGCTTCTTGGAGCTATTAGTTATGACACACCTGGTGACAGAGTGACTAGAATATGTGTGGTCTAAAACTTCTGCATTTGCGGAACCTCTTTTTGTGAACTGCACCATTGACGTTTGGAAACGTAATTCATCGTAAATGGACAAGTCGTATATAGTGCAGTGTTTATGTTTTTCCTATTCTATATGTGATGACAACCTCTGTTTGCCAATAACAAATTTTAAATTGCGATCTTAGAATTACACCGCATAATTCTACTCACCCTTTTCAGGGCTGCAACAAATAAATCCCTCACGCAAATTAGGATGAGCAAGCGCATATAGAATATCGCATCTGAATGAAGTATTCAATTCAACTCAAAAATATTCGGCACGCAATAATCTTCTACATGAAGGTTCGTAACACTGCAATCATCAGAATGGGAAGAACAACATGAAAACTTCTGCAGCGGAATTTGACGTCCTTTCAAGCAGTATAGTTACACAAACTTTGAAAGATACCTATTGAGCAATGGAGCATAGCCCCTACAGTACAGCCGCCGTACTTTGGTCTTAATCCACGCGTGGGCAGTGATACCCACGCATGCGTTTACCATATAATAAACATCATCATTAGCACAATTTTAATTTAAGAAGCACCGGGACGTGATTCAATTTTCGATGATTATTTCTGTAATTAGTGCTTGAAATCTAAAATTATTGCGTCCGTGGAAACATTGCCAACTAGTGGAAGGTGACCACTCCATGGTGGCCGTTCTGCACATACATACGTTTCGTGTCGTCTTTTTGCCTCAGAAAGTTTTCATCTTGTTCAATTTACACCGCAGTGCGCTGCATGTTTCAAGGTCTGCAGGGTAGGTCTAGCTTCAAAAAGGAGTCCTCCAGTTGGAACATGTTTTTCTCCCACCACAAAGGTACTGAGATATATAAACAGTTGTGTGGGACATTTGGGAGTGATATGCTTGTCTCACCCCACCCACATGACAGCTAGCTCACCCCAACCACGTGGCTATTTGCATATGTAATTGCTTCCGGACAAAAACAAAATGGAAGGTCGTTTTCTTCCGTAAATACGACTGACTTTATAGACGAAAATCGAAACCAGAACATTCAAAGAATCACTTCAGCACACCTCAAATTGCTCTGTCAGTTTATCGGAGAGAAATATACATGTGATATCATTGCGCCCTATCCAACTGAAGTACAAGTCTGGAAATGACGTGTGCAGGCATGTCTATTTCATTTGAGGTCGCGTCAGTGCATTAATGCTCAGCGGTGGTACTCTGCGTGTTTTGAAGTACATACCTTTGGTATATACCACACTTCTCGACATGCTTTACGAATATCTTGTTGGTTTTCTCCTAGATTGAACGCACTAAGAAATATTTTTCGCTGAAAAATATGGTATTTATTATTAATGGCATCGCAGCCCTAAACTGGTGGGAGAAAAATCACCCTCGATGGGTATCGGGGTGGGAGGAGTAAATCGGCAAGCCTCGTATCTGGCTAAATATCTTGCCCCTCGGGTGGGATTCCCCCATCCCACCCAGATACCCATCGAGGATAATAATATTCTTCCACCACTAAGATACTGAGATATATAAAGTCGTGTGGGACGGCTGGAAGAGACATGCCCGTCTCACCCCACCCACGTGACAGCTATCTCACCTGCCCATGTGACCTACCTATTTGCATATTTAATTGGCACCGGAACTATTTAATCATCGCAAATCACATCTGCACATGTATAAACAAACAAAATGGAAGGCTGTTTTGCTTCCGTAAATAAGACTTTATAAATGAAAATCGAAGAGAAACTTCAGCACACCTCAAATAGCTCTATCAGTTTATGGGAGAGAAATATAAATCTGATATCGTTGCGCCCTGTCAAACTGAAGTACAAGTCTGCAAATGACGTGGGCAGGCATGTCAATTTCATTTGAGGTCGCTTCGGAGCATTAACGCTCAAAATGCGATGCTAGTCTGTGTGTTTTGAAGTATATACCTTTGGTATATACCACACTTCTCGACAAGCTTTCCGAGTGTCTGTTTGATTTTCTCCTAGAATGAAGGCACTAAGAATTATTTTTTTCTGACAAATACATTTTCTTATTAATGGCGTCGCATCCCTAAAATGGTGGGAGAAAAATCATCCCCGATGGATATCTGGGTTGGACGTGTAAATCTCACCCTCGGTGTAAGATATTTGAGCCAAACACTCGGCAAGCCTCGTGCCTGGCTCAAATATCTTGCCCCTCGGGTGAGATTTCCCCATCCCACCTAGATACCCATCGAGCATAATAATAGTCTCATCACCGTCTTTGATAATGGCATTCGTTTATTCTAATAATCATGTACTTTCTTTCGAGATGAGCTTTTACGCTCGAACGTATGTCACACACGTTGTCAGTCACACGGGGGGGGGGGGGGGGGGGGGGGGGGGTACCCTATTTTATATATAGGGAGTTGTGGTATCCTATTTTACACTGGGGAGGTTGTGGTGCCCTATTGTGGCAGTGTGGGGTAGCATGGCCAATATGGAGTACAGTACACGCTAATTAAATATGAAGATGGGAAGACCACGCGCCGCGACTATTGAGTGCTTTGAGACAAATAGCTTTCCAATATCTCTTACGTTTGGGCTTTTATAAACTGACCATTCCTTCGACTACGTCACCAAAGCATGATGATGGTGTTGTAGATGGAATATCCTATCGGTCGGGACATGAGCCATTTCAGAGTCGAGACAAAACAAATTTATTCATCTATCGCACCTTCGCAACTCGGTCACCTTCAAGATGCTCATAGGCATTAGGGAGATCTAATACTTCACTACCTTCTTTTTGACGAAACAAATTATTGTCGGACATCTTCTTTCGGAAGGATGGCATTGCCATTTCTTGATAAATCTACCCCAACACATACAGGCACACACATACACTTTTGTTCGGGACAAGTGAAAACAGGACTACAAACATCTGCACACTCAGCTTCACCAAATAACTTGTCATCTATTTTGAGCTTATTCGTTTGCAGAAAGTGTTACAAACAGTATACGGGCCTTGAATTATGACTAATACTAGCACAATGGAAGAAATAGGGAACCTGGCGATGAGAGGGTGTAAATAGTAAGCGTGCTATTTAACATTTGCAACAATATTAACACCAGTTGCACGATGGAAGGGATATGATACGTTGGGCTTTACAATTGATCGTGAAAGTGTGAAAATACATGTATGTTTCCGCTCGACAGTGAACTACGATAGTTTATTTGTAGGTATCCGAAAGTCTCATATCAACCATAAGCAGTGCCATGATGATGGTTACCAAATCAAGTGTAAAGGACGCAGAAGCCGAGGAGGTGGGAATTGCAAGATCGAGGTGGGTACAGCTATCAAACACACTTCAGCTAAAAAATATTTCATTATTTCTCTGCATTCCTATCTCTTACAAAGGGCCACAATTGTTAAACACTTTTGGCTTTCATTGCTTTGTTTTCCGAGTTCAACAGGGTCCCAAAGAAACGTTTTGTGATCCGCCAACGCGGAGACATTTCCAGTATAACTGGGGGGGGGGGGGGGGGGGGGGGGGGGGGGGGGGGGAGGGGGGGGGGGCTATATATGCCATTGTGCGATGAAGTTTAATACATTCATCATCAATTATTATTGAAAACATCTTTCTGAGTTCTTTCCAACAATCAAGCAGATGGTGGTGTAATCCGATAATGCCAATACGCGCAATATTTGTGAGTAGTAGATTAAGGGAAGGTTAATAATGTTTTCATTAACCCTTTACCTAACATGAAAAGCAGACTACACTTGCAAACAAAATTCTTCAATAACTAGTTTTTTTTTCATTTTTTGTCTCACAACCATAGGTTATGATCCCTCTTTGGGACGAGCTCGTTCCAAAGAGGGATCATAACCTATGTTTTTGAAACAAAAAATTAAAATTAATTGGCGATTTGTGTGAATAGCGCTGGTCGGTTCTGACGGTTACGTTGGGTAAAGGGTTAAAGCTCTCATATTACAGTTTTATGGGGGTGGGGGGGGGGGGTGGGGAGTGGAATTATTGTTGACGCTATCACGCTCGCAAGCCACCTGTCAAATTCTCTAAGGAATTTGACGCTGTTACATTCTGAAACCAGTCTAGCTAATAAATTAATAATCCCCCACCCATGTTTAGATTCTCCTGTCTGGAATATTACGGTTGTTCGAAGAACCAGCGGTTTGTTTTTCCAACTAACTGAAGTATTCTAGACGAATGAACATAACAATACGATAAATATACAGAACCGCCTTCGGCTCTCGTGATATCCTGAGCCTAAGCAATCTCGTGCGATAATTCTTAACCCATCCAAACGTCTGTGCGGTTCTGTATTTCTCACACACCTCCAACTTAACAAGCAATCTACACGAAAAAAATTGAACTAAAAGTACTTTTCTTCTGGATAATTGCTGCGTTTCCTCCGTTGCCAACGAGACATCACTCTTAGGTGGTGGTGGGGTACCAACCCTAATTTGCTTTTTAATTTTTACGGCATTCAATTGGTCGAAACCAATTGACGCCGATCAGTATCACGGTTGCGATGATCGAACTTCAAATGTTGACTAAACTACAGGGAATAACACAACAAAAACTTTTTGAATAGCTAATACCTTTAGCACGCTGCATCATTATATAACCAGATGTGGAAAGTGTGTGTCGGGGAAAAGCAGTCAGAATGTTATTTTTATGTTGTACATTAGTCATTTTTTGACTCGAATCCCATTGTTTAAATATCCCGGGTTAACAAATCCAAATGAGGAACTTGGAATTTCCAAGCGATCTCGACTCCAGTGCATTCGTCCAACGATGACGTATCTATTTAGACGGGTTCTTTTCTCTGTTTACGTTGGAAATTGAACGCATTTTGTATCACCACATGTACGATACAACTTTATTTTTATCGTACAGACAGAACAGTGGAAATCCCTCTTTTTACATTAATAGGTGTGTGATCAAAATGAATTTTCATTGAATCCAGGGAAGAAGTGTTACTTAATGGAGACATGATTTGATGATGACATTACCATTATGGATGAAAACTTTCCACAGCTGTAGTTTTATAACTATCCTTCGTAGTTCCATTAACTGTGTTAATATCTTGATGTGTTCAGTGTGAATTGAATACTTATTAACTTGGACCCGAAATAATATCTGCATATCTCCATAACAAAAATTACATCGCATTACAGGGACGCTAGTCTGCACACAACCTCCACGAAAAAGCGAGTGAACAAACAGCCCGCAACAGCTTCGAAGTCTGGTGTTAGACAATTAGACTGGTGTCCCGAGGACGTGGCTCATCTGTCATTCAGCGGATGAGAGAGAGGGAGTCTTGCATATGTTTCTCCGTGAGACCTGGAAAAAATTTTTTTTTCCTCTAATGAATTAAAACCAGTCCCCACTCAGATTAACAAACTATAACCACTCAAACACCCATATATGTTGTTTTTAACCATTGATATCCCATCTAGGGGAGGGGCGAGGTGTGAGTGGAACTTCTGCCGATATGAATGCAAAGGGTATAAGAATTCACACTTCTTATATCATGAAATTGTTCATCAAGAAGCTTGTAATACAGTGAGATGCAACATTGAAATAACTGGAAATCGTATTTTTCAGTGATGGCCTGCCCAGACTGTAAAACAGAATGTCGTTGCATATTTGCAGCCATGTTTGCATCTTCACACTTTATCATGTCTGGCACATATCAGGTATAAGTCTTTCAACCGATGAGGACATTGAAAGGGAGTCAGTTATTGAAAAACATTTTTGACTGATTTGTTTTTAAGTAAATTGAAAAAAACACTAGGAAAAACAAGCAACATAACATATATCTTCTTGAATAGCTATAATAGAACACTATTCAGTGCACCATCGACCCTATTTCATTAGATCATCATTCACAAGTAGACCCTGAAATATGTCAAGGAAAAAACCTCCATATATCCAAAGGTTGTTTGTTGAACTATTTGCTTGCCTTACTATCTTCAAAAGCCATAACCCATTTGAACCGGAGCGACCACTTTTCCTACCCAGAAACATGATACGAGGGGATGTCAAACAGTTTTGAGCCTAACATTAATAGGCTGGAATATCGGTACAGAACATATTTATTTTTCAACATAGTCCCCTTGTAGTTCAATACACTTGTTCCATCTGGTCTGCCAGTCGTTGATGCCGCGTCTGCAGAAGTCCATATCTTGGTCCTGTAACCAAGCCTCCACAGCCGCAGTAAGTTCGCCATCGTCTTGAAATCTTTGACCACGTACATTGTAAGTGTTTCTTCAAATTTAGAAAGAGATGGTAGTCACTTTAACCACGTAAGTGTTTCTTCAAATTTGGAAAGAGATGGTAGTAAGATTGAGATTCTGAGACTTGCTCGCCACTGCTCGGTGGCTATCTCCGGATAATCGAGCTTCCTCCACGTTTAACACTGCCCGGCATGAGCCGATCATGACTGTTGAAAGTATGGTTAAGCCTTAATAAAACGACGCATTGGATATTAATATGTTTTGTGGGGAGAGGCACATGAACGAGTTTAGCGGGGACAACACGAAAGAATGATGCAATCGGTGGTCGAATTACTGTCGCCTGACACTTTAATGGTATACATGTACGAATATCGCGATGTTCAAATCAAAACATGGCAAATATTGCATGCAGATAAGGCACTAGTAAAGCGCGTGCAAGTTTCTACTTTATTGTAGGCTGTTCTGTACCTACTTCTGTTATTTTGCAAACAAAAACCAGAGCTATGAACTGTGTTGTTTTCTGGAGGTATGTTATTGCTGTCCATTAAGATCTAATATCTATTCTGATTGTTCACAAACCTTAACCAACTGTTATTTATAACATTATAAGTATTTGTGATGAATTGACGGTAACATGGTCTGAGGTTTGCGACTCGGAGCTTATGTTCAACCGAGACGCGTCGAGGTTGAACATACGCTCCGAGCCGCAAACCTCAGACCATGTTACCGTCAATTCATCACAGTAACGCATATGTTCCAATAGATAGTACCATAACCCAAAACCTGCGTCGTGAAACACGAGAGGCCTATTTACTAAACTTGTGATCGTTAAAAGTTGCCTAGTTCAAGGCAACTTTTAATGATCACATGTTTAGTAAATAAACCTCTCGTGGATCCACGACGGCACTGGATAAATAATCAATAAACCAGATAAACTCATTCCATCTTAGTTCAAATCGTAAATAGGTTTGTAATTTAAACAACGCTTCATCCGGAACGCCGTCCGCTGCACACGTGAAAAATCCAGAAAAATGAAGCGACTGGCTAATCACTCCATTGATGAAGCAGGTACGAAACGGACGACGTGATTGCAAATATTTCGCGTTGTGACGTCAGACGGTAACATTTGCCACTTGAGCCGTAAACATAGAATATACTAAGCGAGCTCTCGTCCAATCAGAGGAGGGTGATTTTAGTCTTATCAGAACATATGATTTTCTTTCCCAGAATTGCCCAATATCGAGCTCTGCGGATATGACTTCAAACTCTGTTGATAGGACACCGATCTCAGTCTATATGAACTAAGCTAGAGTTTCCCCTTTATGTTTAACTTGGCGAAAACACTTTGTTTACGTCGAAATCGTTCACTGTGATTCGCTGAACCCAATCTACGGAATTGGAGATACCAGGCATAATAGAGTAGGATGATGCTGTGTTTTTTTGTATCGTGGGGAAATAATGATGACAATAAGCAAGAATTATGTGAACGAACAGAAGGAAGAAGAGAGCTGTCGATATACTTAGTAAGCAGAGATTCGTCAACGTGAAAGAAAAGGCAATTCAGCAATCCGAACATCGAAGTTTCCCCATTGGGGAAGCCGAGACGTTCGAATAGCTGAACTAGGACAGGATGGAACTTCGGATTTTGTGAAAAGAACGAGAAACAACAAAACTATCAGAAACTTGCAACGGATCTGAAAACATTCTGAAATTATTTGCTTTGGTTTAATAAAGAGGTTATTACTTGGTCAGTTTCATATCGAAAGAGATATATGCCCGAGGTAACTTCATGTCTCGTGAATAGAGATTCGTCAACGAGGGAGAAGAACTATTTAAGCTACCCAAACCTTGCGGATTCCCCAGTGCGAGACATTCGCATAGCTTAACTTGGCCAAGGGGTAATTCGGACGTTGTGAAAAGAATGAGAAATAATAAATGTAACTGATCTGAAAACATTTTACAATTACTTGTTTTATTTTAATGTAGAGGTCATTATTTGGTTAGTTTCATATCGACAGATATATAGACAAACTACATGTATGTTTCAATGAGTCGTTTTGTATTCAATTCGTCAGATGTGCGTAGAAAGAAAACGTCTCGACCGAAACATACATGTGGTTTTGTATTTATTACATGACCCAAGCACCTACTGACCTAATTTTCTTTTCTATCAACGGTGGTAAACACCATGCACTTTATGCAGTCGCATTGCATAAAAAAGTCCCGGTTGGAACAGGTCGGTGTGCAATACGGAATTCAGTATTGCACAGCCGTATTGCACGCCGTATTGCATAAGAGAGACTGCATGGGCATGTAATAAATCAGCCCTAAGTAACTTCATATCAACCATACACCGAAAGTCGAAGGCTGTTGTGAGGTTACCTCAGGCTTGCAACACATAATTGCAAAATGTTCTGTATTTTTACTTGTAGGATAATCAAGTCCATAGATACTATCCTTTTGAACACCCGTTTGAATGGAACAACCAATTGGACCTTAACAACAGAAAATATGATGATCGGATTAGAGGAAATGAACGAACCAGGCAGCTACCTCCTAGGATGGAAGTTGAAACAGCATGACACCGACAACGATACCTATCCATCAGTCAGTAATGAGGAGGCTGTACCGATTCGTGGTAATACCAGTCAGCAATTGGATCCGTCAGAAGCCATTATTTTACCTTTCTCGGTCATTGATCATCTCATTAGAAGTTAGTACAAAATAATCTTACTCATGATATAGAGATTAACCCCTTACCTAACGTAACGGCCAAAACCGGCCAGCGCTATTCTCAAAAATCGCCAATTAATTTTCATTATTTTTTTCATTTTTTGTCTCAAAAGCATAGGTTATGACCCCTCGTTGGGACGAGCTCGTCGAGCTCGTTCCAACGAGGGGTCATAACCTATGTTTTTGAGACAAAAATGAAAAAAATTAGTTATTCAAGAATTATTTTTGCAAGTGTCGTCTGCTTTTCATGTTAGGTAAAGGGTTAATATAGAGACATTGTCCCAACAGACAAACAACTTCGTGTAACACAGTACTAGGAGCGTTGATTACTTCTGAATCAACAGCCACAGAATGCACATGTAACTCCGGCATTAACACCACGTTCTGTGAGAAGCAATATTTAAGAACAAACCATGTCTCTGCTGATGGACCACCGGTGGTGGCGGCAGAAACAGGGAATGGACAACGGCTCTATATATAGAGTGTGTAATTGTAATCTTGGGAGCAGATACAGGGCGGGGATGCTGGCTTCCCCAGCAACCAGTTAGTCAAAAACATTCAAGAGCTTTCCGAAAGGCTTTTTATATCTATGTGTAAGCATTCATAAAATTGTCACCGAGCGAGATAATGTCCAACGCCACCTGAAAACGGATCTTGCGTCTTTTAGGGCATACATTTTTCAAAACGTTTATTTGTTAGGTGAAAATTCCTAACTTAACAAGTGGTTCCAAGCTATGCTGTTGATGCAAAAAGTGAACAAAATAATAGCCGCATTTCGATTTTTCTGAATAGCGCTGGTCGGGTTTGTGCGTTACGTATGGTTAATTGGAAAAAAACGTTATTCCTTTATTTATTTATTTTTTCTTTAAGGTGACATATTTCTGCACGATAGCTTATCGTGACCGCAGCATGGATATAAAGTCAAATACAACTAGAGGAAGTGATTGTACCTTCGGAACAATACACAGGATTTTCCTTAGTGGTTTTAGTCACTGTTCTACTCAGCAAGTTCTAAGGGAGCTCGATACCAAATAAAAATTTGAATTTTTTATGGTTTCGTGAAATGTTTTGGCAGAAAGGTGTTAACCAACTACCATTTTGTGCCCTTGATTATGAGTGAAATGTATTACAGTCATTCCTGTGAAAAGTTCAAGTCAATCGCCCCTTCCAGTCCAAAGATATCGGCTCTCGCATATTTGGGCGTTTTGGGGCGGTTTTGGCTGGAAAACATTTTCCGCAATTTGCAGATAGTTTTATTTATGAGAACTAATGAATCCAGACATAATAAAGTGAAAAAAAAAAACACAAGAAATTATTTTTCAACATTTCTAACCTTAGAAGCTTTCAAATCATCCCCGCTGTTGAGTATTTTGACGGCAAAGTAGCCTGGTCGTAACAAAAATTTCAGACTTTTGGTCGAAAATTTCAAAGTAGAATAAGTCCAAACCGAAATTTTTTCTGGTGCAAAAAATTTTTTTTTTTCGTCATTCTTCGGCTTTTTCGTCTCAAAATTGAGAAGAACGCAAAAAAACGAATTTTTTATGAGCCTATTAACATACATTGACGCTAGGTGATATAATGGCAAGGTTTTTTTTTACAGAAACCCTGTTTGATGTAAATGACTGGGGTCTTCTCGTTTGTCTGACAGCCATTGTTCAGGGGAGAATTGTGATAACTACCATGATATTCGGAAGGTTGTTCTCGGGTTTCGGGGTTAGGACAGAGAAATTTGTGGAGGGGGTAATAGCTAGAGGGCCCTAGACTTCTAGTAAGGACAAAGCCTCCCCGAGAATATTTTGCAAAATTCACTCCTCTTTAAGATTCAATCTGATCAGTTGTAGCATGTGCTGCCCAACATTGGAGAGCATTTGTGAGGGCTCTAAGTTGTGCGAAATTGCATTGGGTCAATTCTCTCCTTTCCTTTTTTTTTTGGGGGGGGGGGGGGGTAAACATTTAGAAGACTTGCCCTCCCCCCCCCCCCCCTTAATTCCATGGCTACGCTACT
This sequence comes from Pictodentalium vernedei, assembly GCA_031216915.1. Lineage (NCBI taxonomy): Eukaryota > Metazoa > Mollusca > Scaphopoda > Dentaliida > Dentaliidae > Pictodentalium > Pictodentalium vernedei. The sequence continues at coordinate 191,892,520 of CM062296.1, read as the reverse complement.
AAATCAAAACAGCAGCAATGTCGGCAGCACCTCTATGCAGTACGCCAGCTCCCAGAGGTCGCATCTAATGAAATTCTGTACTGACCGCCAAGGCTCCATACATTGGAACAACCATACCCATTCCAAACTGCGCATTATTACTATGTCGACCTCATTAAATGTCAATGAGTGGACGACATTATCAGTAAATCCACGGCAGCTGTAATTCCCATTCAGAAGTCCAAGACAACTGCTACCATAAATGTTTCAATGAACATTATTTTCGAAGATTTCCAACCGCTTTGGCATCCGACTCTCATGCGTGGAGGCGGAAAGACTACTACATGATAGGCAGTGATGTCGTGGACCCTCACGATTGCAGAAGAAATCTAGAATTCAGAAATCAAAAAACGAGCGCGTAATTGGGTGGGGTCGGGCGTTAGGTTGTGGGGGGGGGGGGGGCTGACAATCATTATGAGCAGGAGTGTTAGTTTAATTTTTCACTCAAAACGTAAAATGACACTGAACACCTACCCTATATAATCTAAAAAGCATATTTTCTGATTTTTATGTAATACACTCTGCTCTGGGATTTCTAATAAATAATTGGTACCTGGTATTGATGGTTTGGCAGTAACTTCGATTCAGTAAGGTGTGGTGAACCTACCCACCGATAAATTACGCTGATTGCATTAGTTGAAATTATGTAGCCTAGCTATATTTAGTGATTTTAGGCACACCGTCTTTGCATTGCCAGTGACAGTGTGTTAACAACGCGAATTCAGGAAACATTGCACGACCTGTAAATATATTACGACGAAATCAATCAGGTTTTCGTAACATATTGGGGCTGTAAATTATTATCCATTTCTATACAATTTGGGATTGCAGTTCCCAGACATATTCGGTATTTAGTTTGTATTATTTTAGGGTGAACAAGCTGGGAAACATAATTGTGTCGATCGCCTTCGTAAATTACTCATGAAATCAGACCCAATTTTTAGCACATTTACCTTCCAGTAAAAAAATCTATTGAGTTTCATGTACTCAGCTTTTCTGTAGTCAAAGATTATATATCGTTGCAAAATGTACATCACTGGCAATGTATGGGAACTGTTCCTTATAAAGTATCGTCTATTGTTTTACATTGCGTTTGTTAATAACAGTAGTAAACACAGCCATTTATTATTGTACTTTCAACTTTCGAGACGCTGATGGAGTCACGTGGTCTTATTACCAAATATGGGATGTGCAGAGACCCGTTCATTAGAATAGTTTTAGGGGTGGATCGTACATTCATGTAAATTGCTTATTGTTAACTCTGCTCATCCATCTAATGATATAGTTAAAGCCATCTTATGGCGACTTTAGATGTTTAACCTAATCATGTAATTCGATCAGACATGATTCATTCGGGTATACTTAACACTGTGCAGCCGATTATCACGCAAAATACCGTCTGATTTTGTATCCACGGTTCAACTTGTATAATTAAAGTTTTTACCCTTTCTTAACTAAAACTTGTTTCCTAATTCAGTGAAACATGTGTCTTTTTCATACTCGTTCATAAAATGGTTAAATTTCCACTACCATAGCAATATTTATTGGGTTATTGTTGTCCCAAACAATGTTCGGTCAGGATACTGACAGAAATAGTTCTTTCTGTCAGCATTACTGAACAAAATACGGGAATCCTGAAAGCAGCATCTTGAGTCAACCAACGTCACGTGTTACGTTATGGAAAGGTATAAAAGGCTGCATCACGGCTGTTCTCTCTCTCAGAGGACCCAACCTCTCACACTGGTCCTCACCCGAGGGTTCAACCGACATCAGTCAAAGAGACCATCACGCCGCAACCGGTGACACCTGCCGAGTATCTGAACCTGTTCCTCCTTCAACACGAATAGACATGTCGAAATTAATCATTTACAGCCAATGAGGGTCGAAAGGGGCTTGTTCCCCATACCGTCCCAGCGCGCCTTCGGCGCGTTATACCATTCCATTCTCGCTCTCGCTGGTCTTTGATCAACAAACGCCCTTGAAAGCTAACAAATAAAAATTACCAATACTAAAAGCAAACTAGGCCCCTATCGAAGCTCATGACATTCCTAATGATATTCCTAATTCCTAACAACTTTATACATGGCTTCTGTAAAAACCAACATCAAATATTTGGTAACAACGTGTTCTGACTCACCACTTTCACAAAGGAATGCGTCTTGGTGTGCCAGAACGCTAGAAATGTCTTTCTCTGCTTTTTCGAAACTTCTCGAGGGAAGGAAGTCCACTAGCATTAATGTTGGCAGCTCGTGGCAGAAACCTGCCCACCCCCCCCCCCCCCCCCCCCCACCTCCCAGCCAAAACACAAACACCTTCAAATTGCTCTGCGACCCTTGTGGAGTGCATTCAAGTCAGTAAGAGGTAATCGACGGTCAGTACGACGCCATCACATTTTTTATTCGACATAAATTTTAATAACAAAGAAAGTGACAATATTCAGCAGAAATCTAATTTTGTTGTGACATCTGACAATACCGTCGGAATTGTCACCGTCATCAAATTCAATGAGGGCGGGGGAGGGGATGAGTAGCTGGTGTCATATGCCCATAAAAAATAACACACTCTCAGTGTTCTACTTTCCATTTCAGTTTAGGATACAAAATACCACTTGACATTGTTTACAGCATTCGCTGAAGTTGAGGTCGCCGGGTGCAAAATGATCAATGTTTTTCAGACGTGTTCCCTGGCTTGGACGCCCGAGTCCATAGAGTCCAATGGGTGTTTGTGTTGGGTGGGGGTTGGGCAGTCGCGTCGGATAGTTTTACGGGTGGAGGAAGAGCCTCAACATCCAAGTTCTGAATAACGGCCACTTTAACCCGTATCGTAGTACCGTTTTGTCAGGTGAAAGTGGTGATCGAAAGAAAAAAGTTTGGTTTTGGATCAAAATTTTCAGTCCAAACCGGACCAAAAAGTTTCCAGGTAAAAAAAAATTGTTTTCGTCTCAAAATTGAACAAAACACATAAAAAACAAAAACAGAAATTTCCGGATTTTGGTCGAAAATGTCTAAGTCCGAACCGGAGTGGAAGATCTTCAGCCATCAGAAGCCAAGTGAATAAAACCCTATTCCCATGGGGTGGGGGTAAGGTTTAAAGAGACCGTGAATGTTGCCATTTCAATCACGGCAGCCTTATACGAGTCAAGAACGCCGAGTATTCTCGTGCCAAAAAGAGGGTGTACGGGCCGTTGAGAGGCCGAGAGTGTACTTTTGGCGAACGCCCGAAGTCAAACGCAACAAAATTGTGCTTCCAGAGTACGGGGAATCTTTTTACCTATATACGGGCAACACATTCGCAATCACCGCAGCTTTTAACCCACTCAAGTAGTACAGTATAATTAGGTCAAAGTACCAGTCTGAAGACCGATTTTTCGTTTTTTGGTGGTAGTGTAAAAAAAAAATTAATTTCGTCTCAAAATTGAACAAAACACAAAAAACAAAAATTTCCGGACTTTGGTCGAAAATTTCTAAGTCCGAACCGGAGTGGTAGTTCTCCAGTCATCAGAAGCCAAGTGAAATAAAACCCTATTCCCATGGGGTGGGGAAAGGTTTAAAGAGACCGTGAATGTTGCTATTTCAATCACGGAAGCCTTATACGAGTCAAAAATGCCGAGTATTCTCATGCCAAAAAAAGGGTGTACGGACCGTTGAGATGCCGAGAGTGTACTTTTAGCGACCGCCCGAAGACAAACACAACAAAATTGAGCTCCCAGACTATGGGGAATCTTTTAACCTATATTCGGGCTACACATTTTCAATCATCGCCGCTTTTAACCCACTCCGGTAATACAGTATAATTAGGTCAAAGTACCAGTCTGAAGACCGATTTTTCGTTTTTTGGCGTAGTGTGAAAAAAACAAACATTTTTTGTCTCAAAATTGAACGAAACGCATAAAAAACGAAAAAAATTTTTTTCGATTTTTTGGCCGCCATTTTGGATTAACGAAAAATCGAAACGAAATTCTTTCGATTTTTTTTATAAAGCGGTATTACTGCCTTGAATTTGGATCCCTTTTAGAGGGCTCATTATATTTAAATCTTGATATTTCAATCCAAAATGGCCGATTTTCGAGATAACTTTCCGTTTTGTGAAAAATTTTGGCAGAAAACATAAAAAATGAAAAAAAATACCGATTATGTTTGTTTTAGACAAGAGTAATTCTGACAAGTCTGTCAAGAAATTAAGTCGATAGCTTTCTTCCTTCATGAGATATTGGCCTATAAAGGTTTGGGCGTTTTGGGGCGTTTTTGCCCAATAACAAACATTTTGCCCCAAATATTGATGGTTTTATTTATTAGGACTCATGGCCGTCATTGATAGTTTTTATTTAGGAGAAATAATGAATCTAGACATTATAAAGTAAAAAAAAAACACAAGAAATTTTTTTTCAATTTTTGGTCACAGTGTCCCGGAGCTATGTTTGACTGCTACCAGAAGCCAAACGAAGAAGAACTCCAATTCCAAAAGGCGTAAACTGTTCATGTGCACTGTGAACTCAGCATTTCTAACCATAGAAGCTTTCAAATCATTCCCGTTGTTGAGTACTGTGACGGCAAAGTAGCCCGGTCGTAACAAAAATTTCCGACTTTTGGTCGAAAATTTGTCCAAACCGAAAATTTTTCTGGTGCAAAAAAAAAATTTTTTTCGTCTCCAAATGGCCTGAAACGCATAAATAACCAAAAATAAAAATTCGATTTTTCGGCCGTCATTTTGGATTAACGAAAAATCGAATCGAAATTTTTTCGATGGTTTTAACAATTCGGTGATACAGTCTTCATTTCTAAGCCATTTTAGTTGGTTCAGCATATCCCTGTCCCGAGATTGAGTTCAAAAATGGTCAAAATTTGAATTTTGTTTTCGTTTTGAAAAATGTTTTGGCAGAAAGGTGTTAACTACATACATTTTCGTACCATAGGCTGATAGAGGGGTGTTTTGCTGACATGTCTGAGAAAATTTCAAGTCAATCGCCCTTTCCAGTCCAAAGATATGAGCTGCCGACTATTTTTGTTAAAGGGTTAACCAAAACATTTTCAGAAAAATGGGAATGTGACGATTAGTTAGAACTTTTGACCCTTTATGAGTACAGAAACTTAAAAAAAAATCGTTCAGAGCGTTTTCGAGAAATAGTGAAAATAAAAGTGTGGAAGAATAATAATAAAAAAAAAAAAAAAAAAAAAAAAAAAAAAAAAAAAAAAAAAATAATCTTTGCAATAACAAATAGATTTTCCCTTTAGGAAAATCCAAAAAAAAATAATCTTTGCAATAACAAATAGATTTTCCCTTTAGGAAAATCCAAATTAGTTGCTTATGCCCATTTTCCTCATTTTAGAATACTTCCACCCCTGGTCAATTTTACCAGTGAAACAGTTTGTACCACAATAAACAAGCACTGCTCCACTTCCCGGGGCTTCCACGGGGATTATGTTAATATAAAACTCACGAGGTAAACTTGAATGGCAGTAATGTGTCCTTTCCTTACAAATGTTTTAAAATATTGTTGTAAACTGAAATTAGAAATAAGCTTAACCCTTTGAAACCCAGCTGCCGATTTTCCAGCCCAGTAACATGATACTTCATAATTTCATAAAATAGGTTGACTTTTGAGTGAAGATGTGGTGTAGACCAATCAATATTTTCAACGTGAAGCCCCAAGGCTGCACGTTGAAAATATTAATTGGTCTACCCCCAAATAAAGAATATGGACTCTTCCCGTTGCTGCCATTGAATTGATATGGAAGATGTCACTTGGGTTCAAAGAGTTAATACAAGATAAGAACTACACAGCTATTGTTAACGTTTCGAGATAATCTGGTTGGATTAGTACACGTACAATCCAACACACCACCACAAACAAAATTTAATTTTAGTTCACGCGATTCGCTGATATGTTGTTCGCCCCTTCAAAGAACATGGTTTATAGTTGATTAAAGTTGAAAGTCCCCCCACATGTGAGTTGTGATGGCAGTCCGCTCTTCACGCCGCGTGGACTGCGGTAAAATATTCGTACTTTTCAAACGGCTGGTTCAAACTGTTTATTTGGCGGATCGGTGTGGTCTCTTTTGAACGATTATCTGCAGCGTACCAGTAGTTTCAGTTGTTTGTTTGTTGTGTTTTGGGTGGTTCTCTTTCTTTCTCTCTCTCTCACCCTCTTTCTCTTTTTAAATTGACGCGAATTGTAATTGAGCGCAACCAACTTTCTTCATCATCGATCACTCACCTTACTTTTCCATCCCACTGGACAGGTTGGTCTCTTCGTGGTTGTTAGGCGCGCAAAACATACAGTACAATCGCCGTGGACTGGTCTTAATCATTTGCCTAACATGAAAAGCAGACGACACTTGCAAAAAAAAATTCTTGAAAAACTCATCTTTTTTCATTTTTTGTCTCAATAACATAGGTTATGACCCCTCGTTGGAACGAGCTCGACGAGGTCGTTCCAACGAGAGGTCATAACCTATGTTTTTTAGACAAAAAATGAAACAAATAATGAAAATTAACTGGCGATTTTTGAGAATAGCGCTGGCCGGTTTTGGCCGTTACGTTTGGTCAGGTCCACGAGTGGGCAGTGATGTCCACACATGCGTTTGCCAGGTAGCAATCATCATCAAAAGCGAAATTGTAAGTGAATTTATGGTGATTATTCCTATAATTAGTATTTCGAATATTAATATCGCCTATCCGTGAAAAGTGAGCAACCCGCGGAGGTAGTACTGTATGGCTGAATACTTTCATATTTTTCTCGCACCATCGTTAGCATGAGGCGATACAAGTTCGTTCAAACGAAGTAACTATGACTATATCTAGCGAAGCATTGAAGCCTCATGATTTGACACTACAGACAATAGAAGGGGTATTTAAAATAACCTTCCGTCAATTCTCTAGTCTCAGCACTTTCTCTTTTAACAACGGACACCTTAATAATTTGAAATGTTTGTATCGTACCACACGATTTCAAACTGTCCCATCTCGGCAAGGCTGCGACGGATGGTTATCAGCATATAGGACATAACTCTGTTGCTACTGGGCTGTTTAGCTGTTTTTCTAACTCAGTCGTAGCATTAGAGCCCTATCAGTGTCCCAAAGTTTCATCAATATTCTGTTTTTGGTAAGAGTGTAGTTATTGTTACTCCTAGCCTAAAACCATTTATATCTATGGTTGAATATCGGCACAAATAGTTACCTTGTAGCTAACGTAGCTGCCACGCCTGCCAACGGTTTTCACGTTCATAAAAGTGTCGTCTGAAGTTGGATTAGTTTTGATTTGAAAATCGGTTCAAGTCAGCTCTCCCTTCCGTCGAGTCATACGTGAATGTATATGTCGGTATGTTGTTCCGCGATGTCTTGAACAAAAGCAACTGCATTTTCACGAAACTTGTTGTATGCATACGTGGGGAGACGATTTTGGTCAGATTCCATACTTAACAATTTTCCTTCTTGGCTTTTAGTGGGGTTATGCCCCTTAAGAATTTGATGGTTGTGCGAAAATGATTTTGAGAACGCGATAACGTAAGGGGAGTGTAAACAGAAGCAATATCGCGGACATCACCAAATAGCACACTGAGAAAAACGGTTATTAATTCCAGCTTGTATGTATTCTTAGTTCATTTACATTCTATACAATAAATAATATACCCGAGTGCTACAGATTTGTTTTCAGCAATTTAAATATTTAATAAATTCACTCTTCTAGGCACTGATTCTCATCGTCATCGTGTTGAGATTCAACATCAACAAAACCAACATCAGGGTTTCTCTCTTTTGTGGTACATCTGAGCTAAGCCCTGCAAATGTGATATATTGTGTCACAAGGAAATAAAATTAGAAAGTTTTGAAAAAATTGTCCATAAAGCTGATATGAAGAAAACCCGCCATGCTGGTGGGTCAAAAACTTTTTGTCTAGAAAGTATGGCGGGTCATTCCAATTCATAATGCTTTTTATTATGCCTCAAGTTTGTAACATCAGCCGTGATTGGTTAATTTGACACCTTCTAAAAGTCATAGTACTGGAGTTTGGGGGCAAAACACGGGTACTATCAGAACGTTTTTCCCTGGAAACAAGAGAACGAAGAAAATGTAAGCGCCACTTCCAGCGTCCGTTTAACCTTTTTCAACACCGGTAGACACAAACTTACCAACAAATATATCATCTTCAGTGGGTGTGTTTTCAATTTTAACTGCAAACAATGAATTCAAAAGAATCAGAAATATTAAAAAACTTACTCACGTGCTGTTCACCACTTCAGTGAATCCTGAATATGAGTCTCAGTTATGACTTCAATCAATTATATTTCCACAAGTTTAGTACTCCTCGACCTTACTGAGTCTCCGCCTCAAGTTCAAAATAAATTGTTTCACTCCACTTAATTCTATCAACTGTTGTCGTCCAAGAAACATGAATTTATATTCCATTAATTTAAATCACTTTTCACACAAGCATTAACAATGAATTATAACATGAACAGCATGATGCAGTTGTAAACATTGGCATTTGTTGATATAGAAACTCCCAAAGCGACGGCACTTGTGACAAGTCATTTTCGAAGAGACGTCATTCGTTCGAAATGACGTCATGTTTTTGGATTCGACTACATTGTTGTTACAAGACTGATGGCATGTTGCAGTTAACGCTCAACAGTGAAAGTCATATTTTGTTCGGCATAATAAAATAATTAGAACGTTTCTTTTCATGTTCTATCGGTCGATAGTACCTGAGTTTGTGTGATTTCTGAAATAAAACCTTCAGCAGCTTTGCTGCTTCAGGTTTTATTTCAGAAATCACACAAACGCAGGTACTATCGACCGATAGAACATGAAAAGGAACTTTCTAATATTATATTATGAAAGCATTTAACTATGTACAAGTACTATTATGTTGAAAACAGTGAATACTCAGATATGACCCTTGGAATATGATCCTAAGAAGGCAGCACACCTTTAGTACCGGTTGACTTCAGAGAGAAGTGTTACTTAATATTTTGGGAGCGCGGTGGCTCAGTGGTAGACTGTTGGACTTCTATGCTTTGGCAAGACACTTTATCACGGTTGCCTACATGGGGGCACGATGACGCCGAGTACTAAGCCTTTACGCACGTCGATGGTGCACGTGTCTTCAATCGCCGTAACCCTGCTTGAGCTGACCTAAAACAGAGTTAGAATGTTGAGAAGCTGACAGTTGCTCGTCGATGCTCGGTGGTTCTCTCTGGGCACTCCGTCTTTCTCCACCCGTAAAACTGTCACAGTCACGATTGGCCATTGTGCATAAGTATGTGACCTTAAAACACCAATAAATAAATAAATAAAAAATACTTAATATTTTTATATCTCTAGCTCATCATACATTATTTCCTAGAGCTGACACCACTTTTTAATGTGATCATAACTGAATTAGTTGCACCACATCCACACAAGGAAAGTGTTGTCTGAAAGCAATCCTGGAGTTTCTCAAACAATAAAGACACGGCCATCCATTAAATTAACTTTTTTTCAGCATTGGCTTTCTCGGGGTATCTGGGCCAAAAACACCCTGGATAACACCAATGACTGGTATTGAAATTTAAAACAATTTTTAGGGGCCTCGACATATCTTATATATGGTAATTGCACCAAGTGCAATTGGACCAATAGTGTATGGCTCAATATCTTACCTCCTACAAGTATCTGGGAATTTCATTGGTTCAAAGACGTCACATGCAGACTGCATATAAAACCATATACTGCCTCTCAACTTCAATATACGCTGAGAGCTATGGGTAACCGCCCCTTTGTTCATTGATTTCAAAATGGCGGCAGCCGATAAACGCTTCAAGTTGAAAAATTGAGTGTTGGAAGCCCATATTTGGTCTGAAGTGCAGGTTAGGCAACTTCAAAGGCTTCATATTCTGTGGATGGGTGTCATGTTACCTTCGAAATGAAACTGTTTGGTATATGTGTATTTGCCTTGTTACAATTTATGGGAAAGTGCCTGTAGGCGCGCTCCCATAAATTGTATCAAGCAAAGACACGTAAACACATTGCGAGAATTCTCTCATTTAATTTTGATCGCTGTTGTTATTAGTTCTGTGCATCGATGCAGCAGTCGGTAAGATATATTCGTTACACAGTTTGTTGGTGCCCTAATATGGTATATATGGTGTCAGTTAATTTCATATTGGACGAGAGCGAAAATTTGGTGTCAGTTAATTTCATATTGGACGAGAGCGAACATGGTGTCAGTTAATTCCATATTGGACTCGACCTTCGCTCTCGTCCAATATGAAATTAACTACTACATATATACCATATTAGGCCACCAACAAACTGTGTAACTAATAATATGAAAAAATAAATTGTCCACCAAACTGTTTCTGTTTTCACGCAACTGGCTAAAAGGCATACACTGTGATGTGAGAAGATATCGTCCATGTTCGATATTCACCAAATTTCCTGGACTTTTGCAAGCGTTATGCCCAATTTGGTTAAAAAATCGGTGCTTTTCTGTTGATGACATTGACTTAACAAATGTAATCTGCCTTTTAAGGAACTGGCTATAGGCATTTCTTGTCAGAAGATGTCCCTTGGGTTCGATATTCACTGAATTTCTTCAACGTTTGTTTGAGTTATGCCCCTTTTGTTGAAAATTCAGTGCTTGTCTGATAATGGCATGGTGAACCAAATTACTTAATACACGTAGTCGGGTTTCGCGGTACTGGCTAAAGGCATATATTGTGAGGAGATCACGGCCAAGTTCGATATTCACTGAATTTCCACGACTTTTGATGGAGTTGTGCCCATTTGTGTTACAAATTCTGCGTTTCCCTGATAATTGTGAACGCAACAATTAGAACAAATGTTATAAGATTGTCTCGAAACTTGCTATAGACATACACTGGGAAACTTTGGGCAGATTCGTACCTCACCAAATTTTATTGGCTTCTGTATAGTTATGCCCCTTTTTATTGAAAATTCGGTGTTTTTTTTAAATGACATTGTGATCTCAATAACTTGAATAAATGTGAACGGGTTTTAATCCATTACCTAACACGAAAAGCAGACGACACTTGCTAGAAACATTCTTGAATGACTAGTTTTTCATTTTTTGTCTCATAAACATAGGTTATGACCCCTCATTGGAACGAACGCAATGAGTGAGTTCCTACGAGGAGTCATGACCTATGTTTTAGAGACAAAAAGTGAAAAAAATAATGAACATTATTTGCCAATTTTTGGCCGTTACGTTGGGTAAAGCGTTAAATTGACTCTGGCACATAATTATGAGATGATCAAAATCAAGTTCGATATTCACCAAATATTATCCACTTTTTGTAAGAGTTATACCCCCTTCTGTTGGGACTTGGTGTTTGTCTGCTAATGACATCGCGAACGTCATAATTTAATCAAGTGTAACCGTATTTTCACGAAACTTGCTATATGCATGCATTAATTTTAAAGGAAATATGGGGGATGCTTAAAATTCTGTTTTGTCCGATACTTTCTTTGTGATTGTGATAACTTGACATATGTAATCAGGTTTTCGCGAAACTTGATACAGGCGTACTGTGGAAGAAAAACGTGGCTGAGTTGGCTATTTACCAAATTTCCCTGTTTATTTTTATTTTTTTGGGGGGGGGGGGGTGGCGGGGGGCGTGTATGCTCATTTTGGTTGGAAATTCGATGATTATCCGATAAGGACTTCGTGGACGCGATAACGTGAACAAATGTAATCGTTATTTCACGAAACTTAATTTTGGCGTGCACTGGAAGTGTCCACGGACTTTGTAGGAGTATTGTCCCTCTTTGTTTGGAATTCGTTGTTTGTCCGGTAATGATTTTATGAATGTGATAACTCGAAAAATGTAAATGGATTTTCGGGAAACGTCCTGTACAGAACAACCACCATGGACTGGACAAAATCCGCAAGTGGGCTGTGATGTCCTCGCATGCGTTTACTGCATCACAAAAATCATCATCAGCTAAACTTCAATTATTACCACTCAATATATAAGTTAGTAGTCAATTAACATGATTTTGGAGGGCCGTTAAAACTCCATAATTTCAGTGACGTCGTTCGACGGAGCCGGGCCGCGGGCGATAATGGTATAAATAGCCATTAGCGGCCCGCGGCCCGGCTATTTTTAGATTCCATGGTCCAATGAATTACTCCCATTCGGATGACGTCCCTTTGTATTTCTGAACTGAAGTCGAACGCACGATCGAAACAGAAATATCGAACCGACTTTAGTGATTATTTCTTCCAGCAATTCCCTCGTGCGGTTAGCTGTAACAGGGAGTGGTAATAATAGTAACATCATTGTTGTCAGGCATCATGATTCATTAGCGACCCTGCAGCAATGATGAACAGCCCTTGGGCTTATTAACGGTCCTCGACTTCGTCTCGGGCCTTTAATAAACCCTCGGGCTGTTCATCATTGCTGCAGGGCCGCTAATGAACCATAATGCCCTCCAAAATCATGTTATTGTTATATTAATGAAGCACTTGTACTCGGCACTTCATTAACCCATTGAAACACCAGAGGCCGTTTTTCCGGCCGGGTCATGAGCTATGTCAAAATGTCATCAATTTACAAGGTAAATTCGTGGTGTAGACCAATCAATATTTTCAACGTGCAGCCCTAAGCCTGCACGTTGAAAATATTAATTGGTCTAACCACAAATAATAAATATGGACTCTTCCAATTGCTGCCATTGAACTGACATGGAAAATACCACCAGGGTTCAAAGGGTTAATTCAATGTTGACACTTGTTTATATAATTAGTGTTTTGAATCTAATATTATTGCGTTCGTGGAAATATAGCTCACCCGTGGAAATGATCAGTCAGGGCGGCTGTTCTGAAGGCAAACATTGTGGAAAAGTCTCGACGAAGTTCGATATTCACGACGTTTCATGAATTATTCCCCCTTTCGTTTGGAAATTAGGTAGATGTCTTATAATGACTCTGTGATCATGATAGCTTGAACAAAATAAATGTAATTGAATTTTCACGAAACTTGCTTCTGGCACATAGTGTGTTCTCTGTAAAGTACAATATTCACCAAATTCCATCAGTATTCGTAGGGGGGAGGGGGGGGGGGGGGCGGTGGCTTAGTTGGTAGAGGTGCAGGCTGCAAGCCGAGAGGTCCTCGGTTCGAATCCCACCTGCGGCAACCGCGTTGTGTCCTTGGGCAAGACACTTCACCCCCATTGCCCATGTGGGGGCACGGTGACGCTGTGTACTAAGGCGCACTGCACGTTGATAGTGCACCTGTCTTCAACCAATGCTAACCCTGCTTGTGTGGAGTTCGTATGTTGGGGAGCTGACAGTTGCTCGCCGTTGCTCGGTGGTTCTCTCCGGGTACTCCGGCTTCCTCCACCCATAAAACTGTCGTGGTCATTATTAGCCATTGTGCAGAAATATGCGACCTTAAACACCAATAAATAAATAAATAAATATCGGCATTCGTAGGAACATTTTGAAAATTTGATGTTGTTCGGATACCGACGTTGTGAAAGCTATAACTTGAAACTATTTAATAAGATTTTCAAGGAAATTGACGAAGACATTCATTATGAGATGATCTTATTTTGTATAAACATTTAGATCCATCACGTGGCATGTGTTTGTTAATTTGGTGTCCGAACTATAACTTATGACCCATGATTGGAACGAGATGATATTCGGGCTCGTTACGGAGAGGGGATCGTAAGGTATGCTTAACCCTTTAACAAACCCACAGAATATCAAAAGTTTTTTATTTTACTTTATTTTTCCAATTTTTCAAACAAATTCAACCAAACCATATCTTGTGGCCCCCTTAATGGAACGAGTGTGTCCAGGTCGTTGCAGTGAGCGGTAACATGATATTCTTTTGTTGATTTTTTTTTTCAACTGCTCAAACATAGCTTATTATTCCAATTGGAAGGATCTCGTTGAGCTCCTTCCAAAGATGGGACAGAAGCCATGTCTTTGAGGCAACAAAGGAAAGTGTTTTGTTTATTACATTCTCCTGGTCACATGTTACGGTGTTATGCAAAAATAAGAACATGATAGAGCTGAAACGGTTAACCAATTAATCGATTAATCAATGATCAACATCTTGATCGATCCAAAAAGTAATTGGTCGACTGTACGTTACTTTTGAACTACTGTATTATATGTGGAAACAAAGGAACAAACTTGCTCCAAAACAGGCAAACATTGTCACACTGACTCACATCAATTATATGAGACAGAGTAAAGCATGCAAGTTACTTGCTGATATACTTGTTTACGTGCATGATCATCAGCAGCTTGAAATAGTCATTCTTAACCCTTTACCCATTGCGGATAGCAGACGATACTTTCAAAATAAATTCAGGAATTATTAAAAATTTTCAATATTTGTCTCAAAAACAAAGCTTATGACCACTCATTGAAACGAGCTCATTCCAATGAGGGGTCATAAACTATGTTTTTTGAGCTAAAAATTCAAAACATAATAAATTTGAATAGAGACTTTTGTATTTAGGCCTAGTCGGTTTTGTTTGTTACGTTGGGTAAATGGTTCATGCTGGAAATCATCAACGGTCTGGCAATTATTCGGATATCTATTTGGACAAGTGATTAATCGGTTTACCAAGGTTAATCCACGTGATCAATCGATCAAGAAAATGTGTTATAAATCAATCATATTAACTCGGTAATGTGAATCCGGTACGTAGGCGAAGGCCAGACAAGGGGAAGGAGGATGGAGCAATTCCCTATTCAACGTATATGTCAACGTATATGTTGTGCATTGTATTGAACTGAAATACAGTCTATGATTCCATTGTTGTAAAGATAGAAGACATAAAATAGGGTTTACTATATTTCCAATTTTCTATAGTAACGGGAACGGGAACAAAATTACATTCAGAGCCGGGAACCGGAAAATATCCCGGATAATATCAAATAAATTTACGAGAGTATCAAGACGCATTTATTGTCGTAAAAATGAAAATAAAATATTTTATTGGCAATTTGTCATCTCCATTCGGAAAAGTTCTTTTCCTAAGAGAAATGTGAAAACCCAAATCCGCTTCCAACTTGTCTTCGTTTTCAGAATAGCCAATTTTCCCATTACTACCTTCTCCGACTTCAACTCCCTCTTCACTGCCTTCACCGGTCTCTTCTGCTTGTAGCAATGGAGAATGATGACGGCAGTGAAGAACGAATTGATATTAAAGAGGTAGTGAATAGTGAATGATACTGGTGATTCTCAAAATGAAGACCAGTTTGAATTTGAAGCGGGTGAAGATCTTGATGTTGAAGGGTGGAGTCCTCCTGAACTGATTGAGAGCTACAGTGATTTGGTAAGAAAGGTTCTTCAGGAAGTAGGTTTGTAAAGGATCAGGCGTGTAAGTTCTGATGAAATCTTACAAAGTTACGTTGGGCAGTTTTTCAAGTTAGAAATCTTGAGTTCTTCACACAAACAGTGCCATGCTGGGTTCCCTCTTCCGTGCTATAGATTTTCCTTGTATAGTGGCCGGCTTTCGGATTCGGGAATTCGAGAATTCCCGTTCCTGGGATTAATCTCTATATAAAATGATAGTGAACATATACCATTGTTTTAAGGGTATTTAAGATAGATGTGTTCTTCTGTTTGCAGCTAAGAATAGATCAGAGCCGGTCCGAGTGAGCATGGGTGTGTTCACAAATACAAATCTCTTCAGACAGAAAAGATCCACGAATCTCTCTTCTCTAGAGTCATATAAATTAAACAGCAAAGTTATAGCAGCAACGATATCTGTGGGCAAACGAAAAGTAACGACTTTGGATGAAAACGTAACGGTGGCATTTCACCCAAAACAGGTACGTTTGGAGGTTTACTAAAAGTTATTATGGTGAACGTTTCAATTCTAATGCGCAATGTTCCTCCGTTTTTTGGGAGCAAGGGCGATTAATAACAAGCTCTATCGCTTCCAACCAAACATTTTTTGACACGATGTTATATTGGTCACACAAGACTTACACATTCCTTTTTGTTAGAGGGTGCTCTGCGACCAGAGTGTGTTTCTTGCCAGCAGGTGCTGTCTCTGGAACACATTCTTTTACACTGATTTTAATCATGTCAGAGGGCAGTATTTTACCGTAGGATCTCTAAGAGATATTTTTTCCCTACTGGCCCAAGCAAGATTCTCGCATTTCTGAAAGCAATCAACCCTATTAATAAATGTTAAACTTGTTTTTATTCTTTTAAACTAGATACTTCAAGTCTCATGTACAACAGGCTGATTTATACGGTATCCACATTTCTTGTTTCATCACACATTGCTGCTGCTGTCCATACCACGCTATCTTTGCACTTTTCTGTAATTATTTCATGTTTTTATTCAATCTTTTCTACTTCATTGTTGATAACTAAATATTTCGAACATCACCTTGTGTACTACCAAGCTGTATTGATTTCCACGGTTCAATGAAAATAGCCAGCGTGGTCTTTTAAGACAGGTTTCAGAAATAACAGGACTGACTTCTCCCTGTGGCGAATTTTAATTTCTGACCGACCGACTATGAATGACCATATGCGCCAATAAGACTAAATTCCTCCTCCTCTGATTGGACGAGAGCTCGTTTAGTATATTCTATGTTTACGGCTGAAGTGTCAAATGTTACCGTCTGACGTCACAACGCGAAATATTTGAAATGACGTCGTCCATTTCGTAATTGCTTCATCAATGGAGTGACTGGCAAGCCGCTTCATTTTCTGGATGTTCCACGTGTGCAACAGACGGTGTTCCGGATGAAGTGTTGTTAAAATTACAAACCAATTAACGATTTGAACTAAGATGGAATGAGTTTATCTGGTTTATTAATTATTTATCCAGTGCCGTCGTGGATCCACGAGAGGTTTATTTACTAAACATGTGATCATTAAAAGTTGCCTTGAACAAGGCAACTTTTAACGATCACAAGTTTTGTGAATAAGCCTCTCGAGTTTCACGAGGTAGGTTTTAGGCTTCTCGGTTGAACATAAGCTCCGAGCTGCAAACCTCAGCCCATATTACCGTCAACTCATCACAATAATTTATAATGTATATTGGAGGTCTTGCGAGTTAGATAACACTTCGGAAGTACATTCGAGTGTTGTTATTATGGACAAAGTTTTATTATTATAGTGGGGAGGAGTCAATAGTATAGCTCTCTTACACAAAATTAAAGATGATAAGCAACGCCGCTTGCCATCTTTGGCTCACGAGGATGCTTTCCATTTCTAATTAGGCATACATCATTTAACGACGTTGAATTGGCGTATGGTGACACTTATGGAACACTTGTCGACGGTCATGAGCACGCGAGGTCGTGAGACTTGTATTTTTGAATTTCAAGCATTAGGAAAAAACATAAAATTAACTCTTTTTTCTTGACTATTTAAAGTATATGTTTTAAGCCACCCTATTTCGAATTTTGTAAATCTCATCAATGTAATTGTACCCGATGCTGTATAAAATTAAATTGTTTATGGTTATTCCTATAATTTGTGTTTGGAATCTAATATTATTGCGCCCCTGGAAATATTACCCGCCCGTGTAAAGTGACAGGTCCACGGAGGCCGTACCGTATGTCATAAAATAACCTTATGGACAGACTCTCCACGCTTTGGCCAATTATATCCAAGTACCAAATGGAAAAGTAAAATTTGCTCATAATGCTTACTTCTGGTTTTGTTATTCAGCACAGAATAAATATATTTTATCGATCCCGATTATTCAAAAGCAAAGTGTCCAAGGACACTTCGTTAAGCGGTAAACTTTACCGAGAAGGCTTCCAGAGTCAGAAAGTATAGGTCAACGTGATTTGTGTTTTATGAAATTTGAAAACTGGAGCTTGCGGGGCAAATGATGTCACTTTAAACTGATAGAAACGTAAAGCTGTGATCCAGTTTATTAAAACCTCGCGATATGCGATAACAATGTGAATGATTATTCCTTCAGAGCGAACCGACCAGCCGTAATCCTGGACAATTGCCATACCTATAAAATGCGAACATCCAAACGATTTTCCAAAGAGGCTTTTCAAGGCATGTGATCGGAAGAAACAGGCGTGGCGTTACCTTGTGTCAGTTTATGCTTTCCAATGTACCGAGGGTCATTTCTGATGGTATATGTCATATATAAAGGATCTCGAATAAGTCACGATTCGATGCGGAATGTCTGACCCGAATGAACGGGTTAACCCTTTACCCAACGCAGACGATATCAAAATGTATTATTTTAAATATCATTTTTTTTTAAATTTTTCAAAAAATTTCACCAAACCATATCATGTGACCCCTCGTTGGAACGAGTTCGACGAGCTCGTCCCAAGGAGGGGTCACATGATATGGTTTTGTTGAAATTTTTGGAAAAATAAAAAATTTTTAATTGTGGAATTTGCATATTACGCGGGCGGATGCAGGCCATTCGTTGGGTAAAGGGTTACCCATTGTTCCAATGGATTGTAGTGAACGAGGTTCACAGAAATCTCTTATCAAATCGTGACGCATTTGAGATAATTTCTATCAAATAATGTGTAATTTGCACTTTACCTAATGTAAAGGAAAACTTGCCAACCAATTTGTATTATTTTTTCAGATTTTCGGGAAATACGTTTGCAGTCTCTACGTCGTGTCAGGTGCAAAGTTAATTAATCAAATGCCTTCAGTAGTATACAGGGCTCAAAATAAGCGGTGTCGCGTCGCTTTTTGCTATGCAAAACTTGCAAAAAACTACACAATGTTAAATTATGTGTAGCATTTTGCGATACAAGATAATCAACTGCAGCCTATTAGGCTGCAGTTGATTATCTTGTATCGCAAAATGTAAATGAAAATTTGCAAACAAATTTGAAAACTAGTTCACTGATGCTTTACTTATGATTGTGGAACATTCCAGGCAAGGCATAACTCAGATTAACTCTCCATCAAGCATCATTAGCAACTTCATATGTAAGATGAGTTCTGCTGGTTTAAATACTTCCTGTTTTTACAACATTTTGCATAAAATGTCCATTAAAAATAACTACAAGCCCATCAAATTAAAAATCCCAACTTCCGTTTTGAGAACTCTATTAAACAACCAAGACGCCATTTATAACAGTATACAAGTCCATGCATCCCTTAAAGGCAGTTCAGTTAAAAAAAAACATAGTAAATGTTTCATGTGTTGCAGATCATTTGGAAATGCCCAGAAATGGATGAAACGATTCTATCTACTTAGAAGAATTCAATATAAAACAGCATAACATAACTCTGGTACACAAAAATAGCTATGTAATTTTTACAAAATGCTATTCATTTTTTGGAAATGCATAGCATTTTGCTACGCAAAGAAAAAAAGTTATTTTGAGCACTGGACTAGTATACAGTACGGCTGCCATGAACTGGTAACTTTCAGCGAGTGGACATTATTTCCACGGACGTAATACTATTAGATTTCAAAAAATAATTATGGGAATAGTCAAAAATTTAATTACTGAAGCACCGGCACAACCAGGTGTTTCATTAATTAAATTTGCTGATGGTGATCTTTATTACCTGGTAAACGCATAGGTGGACTTCACTGACCACACAAGGACTCGTCCATGGCGGCTGAACTATAGTAGAGAAGAATGAATCTATTCTACGTCTGACAGCAATTCACCCTCACGAGATTGCAACGTCGCGTTGAATTCTGATGTCACGTGTTTGTTGGATGTGTTACGGATGTTATTTCCGTAATAGGTTATTTGATGGTGATTATTCGATAAATTATCTTTTTGAGTTCAATAATGCATTAAACGTTCATTTTCACACAACGTGTTGACGATATAGACAAAGGGACAGTGTCGTATATAGCTTTTGTATCTGGTGGGCAGGGTCGAGAACAAATTTCCCTTATAAAATATAGCAATGGGAAACAACACTAATAACCGTCCATGACGCACAGCAATCCATAACACGTAGTTTTTGTCAAATGGAAATTCCAATGGGTGTATTACTTCTCAGTTGCAGAAGTAACAACATCGAATCTTGTCGGAATTTTGTCGTTAGGTCTTTAACCCATAGAAGCGTTCTAAAGAATGAAGTTAGAATGTTGGTTCAACCATTGAATCATAATGACTAGACCAGATATAACGACGGGCTTTTGAAGAATAAAGAGTAATACGCCGCAGGTGGGCCGTTAGGAAATATGGTCGTTCACAGTTTGTGTTTCAGTTCTCGGATTATGGAGATATCCAGTGCAAAATAGAACGAATCATGCCATGAGCTATCCGTCATTTTCTGCTCTTTCAGCATGCAAATAAAGAATCAATCTGCGTATATTGGGACACAACAAGCGAGAATGGTGAATGGGCGAAGGATGGCTGCTTTTACAACCATACAGAAGACGGTTATTCTACATGCGTGTGTAATCATTTAACAAATCTAGCTGTATTGATGGTAAGAATTATTGTCATACGACAAAGACAACTGTATTGTGATTGGTCACATTGTCGAGGTACCCACAGCCATGTTAGGTTTTGGCCGGGGAACACAAAAGGCCCGACGTGATCAAGAGTGATAAATTCTGCTAAAAAACTGTACTGAGAAGATAATTACGTCCCTCCCTGACTTATATCGCCAGGAAAATCATTTTTCGTTAAAGTTATCTCTTTTGAAATTATAAGATGAGTAATGTCCAATTAAGAAGTAGGTGAGAGCCGAGAAAACATATCTGACATCAACAGAAAATAAAACCAAGTTTCCGTTTATTACCTTTTAAAAACGAAACAACAGACAACGTAAAAAGTAACAAAAGGAAACTTGCTGCCAACACAAAGGGTCCACTTTGGCTTTTGTTCAGCGTATGCGTTTCTACAGGATTTTGCAAGACCTTGTTATTATTCCCAAGAAAAAGAATAGCAAATTTCACCTCCTAGACTTTTATATCATTGTAAAGGACAGTGTTGGAAAAATTATTAAAAAGCCAGCTTCTGTATTTTTGTACTTTTCCTGAAATTTTCTGAAATTTGTGATGATAAATTCGATAACATTCGAAATTTCAATTTTTATATGCAAAGCCCATACCCTTAGTACTAAATAAGCTGGTAGCTTTAGGAAATTAATGAGAACTAGCTTTCCTGAAAATCTCTTCCAATGTAAATTGTCAGCTACACTGAAAATATAGTTACCGGCATCAGCAGACCACCAAGAGCTTCCATAATCATAAGCAGCAAAATTTTAATTAATAAATCACTGGATTTTACCAGGTAATTCATTACACTTGTGGTGTGGGGGGGGGGGGGGGGGTATCCTGGAATCACATTGTCCGTCTGTCCATCCGTCCATCTGTGCGTCTGTGCGGGTAATAATACGGGACATATGAGTTTTTTTTGGCCCGGGCAGGCATTATGAGCTTACTTCCAGATTATGAGCTTACGTAAAAATATTATGAGGTTAATGTCTAAAATATGAGACATATGATTCAAGAATCGATTTGTAGCGATCTTTCGGGGTTTATGTTAAGGTTTATGGTCAATTAACGGCTGGGGTTAGCGTTGCCCCCTCTCCAGGTTTAATTTGGGGGATCTAACCATGTCTCTTCCCCCCCCCCAAAAAAAAATTCCGAAGAAACTACTTTTTAACGGTTATCCGAACGTTTTAAAATGATCAATTTTTTCGCAAAAAGGTATGCCCACAACTCCCGTTTTCCGTCCCTCTATCCGTCCGTACGTAGACAATTTTGTGTATCAAGTCGAGTTGAGGTGGTCAGATCGCAGATTCAAACTAGCTGCCGCAGGCGTGATGCGACGACCCAGATCAGATCACATCACTGTAGCGATAAAAGCTTTATTATATGACATTTGGTTCAATATCGCATGCCAACGCTAGCATTAACAATTCCTCAACCCTTTTTGGTAACTTGGATGGAAGTAAAAAGAACTATTTTTGTTTACGCTTACTTTCGTAACAAGTGCACACTTCCGGGGAATGCCCCGATGCGCATGAATACGATAAAAAAAAATATCATGAATACAATAAAAAAAAACCGAGAATGTCGTTCGAGCGCACCCATTCCAGCTCGGATTGAAGTATTCTCTGGGATTGGAAAAGATAATTATGCGAATTTGAACGCACCCGTAAATAGTCCGTCATACCATAATGATACGGATTCGGATTCCACACTGTGGATTTTCCGAGGATCAGGAAAAGATAGTTAAGCAGTAGTGTTATTTAGTGGTTATCCCTTTACCTAGAATGAAAGGAAGACGACACTTGCAAACAAAATTCTTGAATAACTATATTTTTTGTATTTTTTGTCTCAAAATCATAAGTTATGACTCCTCATTAGAACGAGCTCGTTCCAAAGAGGGGTAATAACCTATATTGCTGAGACAAGAAATGAAAAAATAATGAAAATTAATTGGCGATTTTTGTAAATAGCGCTGGCCGGTTTTGGCCGTTACGTTGGGTAAAGGGTTAAATTACATAGTCATATAATACTACCTAGTAAAAAACAAACTTCATACTTATGCATTTAGTGGACTTTAAACCTAAAGGGCCTAGTTCAATTTTTGGGAGTTTTGTGTTTTATATGTGGAGCACGTGTTCTATCGCAAATACACTAGGTGGTCTTGTCGATCGAGATTAAAATCTTGGCAGTAGTTTCTATTGAAGTCATTACTTCCTGGATCGGGAGCTACGACTTCACTGGACACCTCTGCGTAAGCAAAGTGTTATCTTATTCCGAGCGAACAAACAATACGTACAATTTACCAGATCTCACAAGAACGGTTGTAGAATGTAGGCCGGGTATCAAATGAACATCTGCGAGAATTAAATTGATCCTCACTGTTTTCCTTGTGAATGTGGTCTTACAACCTTCCTTGAACCCAAATTTCTGCTGGAATGTGATAAATAATAAAAACAAATATTTTAAAATATCACCTTCGTTACTGCCTTCCCCATTTGCCTCTAACAAGTATCTGGAAACAAACCATTTCCTTTTTTGAACCTAACCCACCGGCCCATCCCCTAACTTGTGGATGTTTTAATATTCATTTCTCGTCGAGCTCGTTCCAAAGAGGGGTCACATAATATGGTTTTGTTGAAATTTTTTGAAAAAATTCAAAAAATGATATTTAAAATAATAAATTTTGATATTGTCTGCGTTGGGTAAAGGGTTAATCAATATACATCCCAATGAGCTAAATTTGAAATAAATAAATTTTAGAAAAAATTAAGCTTCTATTAGGCTCATTGCTTGAAAGTGTATCGAACTTTATTCCGTTATTCACCCCCTAAACCTCGTCACATCAACCCATAAAGACAAATATGTCTTGCTTCACTTTTATTTTCTGTCACTACGGTTTGTTTTCTGGCAGGTTCTTAAGTGGGGTTAAAACAATGTTAATATTTCTGTAAATGTCTTTATTTTTCTTCATAATTAGGGTTTATCTAATGCTATATGGCTCTTCATTTATTATTAGAGTAAAAGATCACTTCCAGCACCCAAAGCTATATCGTAAGCGCAACGCAAGTATAAAGTGATGTTCAGCAGTCGTGAATAATTAATCAGGTTGCCCGCTTTAGCCTAGTTTAGTCGTTCTCATTCCAGACATTAATACACGGTGTACTGGATCCCATAACAACACCGAAATTCTTGCAACTAAGTTTTCGTTTTAGATGAAAGTGGAGCTCTGCAGAGGGGTGGAAATATAAATGTTTCTTTGAGTCGGCTCACTGATAAAACTACGCAAAAACTACAAATTGCACTAAAGAACAGTTTATATCACTCGTTTATCCTAGAACCATATTAACTCTTTACCCAACGTAACATCCAAAACCGGGCAGCGCTATTCTCAAAAATCGCCATTTAATTTTCGTTATTGTTTCATTTTTCGTATTCAAAAACATAGGTTATGACCCCTCTTTGGAACGAGCTCGTCGAGCTCATCCCAACGAGGTGTCATAACCTGTGTTTTTGAGAAAAAAGTGAAAAAAAATAGTTATTAAAGAATTTTGTTTGCAAATGTCGTCTGATTTTCATGTTAGGCAGAGAGTTAACACATTTATGATTTCTGTAAAAAGACCAAGGATTCATTCTAAAATTATTTAGTTTATATTTATGAGAGGAGTGACAAATAATGTTATGGTTGAGCGCAATCGAGAAAAGGGGGCATGGTGGCTCAGTAGGTAGAGGTGCAGGCTGCAAGCCGAGAGGTCCTCGGTTCGAATTCCACCTGCGGCAACCGCGTTGTGTCCTTGGGCAAGACACTTCACCCCCATTGTCCACGTGGAGGCACTGTGACGTTGTGTACTAAGGCGAAGTGTACGTCGATGGTGCACTGTCTTCAACTAATGCTAACCCTGTTTGTGTGGAGTTAGTATTTTGGGGAGCCGACAGTTGCTCGCCGTTGCTCGGTGGTTCTCTCCGGGCACTCCGGCTTCCTCCACCCGTAAAACTGTCGAGGTCATGATGTCATGATTAGCCATTGTGCAGAAATATGTGACCTTAAACACCAATAAATAAATAAATAAATAAATCGAGAAAAAATTGATTGATGAACTGGGAAAATATAAATAGTAGTTGTAGCACATTCTTGCGACGAAATTTGGAAACTATATAGCTACACGGTAACCCACGTACTGCTTAATAAAACTTCCAGTTGGAAAAAAAGTGTTTACTTTTTGTCTTAAACTTTTCCAAATATCACGAAAATGTGACAAAATAAACTTCTTTCAGCGTGAATGTACTTTATTTTAGGTGTTTAGCAGTCTGTCGTGCGCACAGAAAAAAGTACTCGCGCCCAATCAGATTTCAAAAATATTCCGCATTATTTACAAATATCTGATTGCATGCATTTGAAGGTTAGTCTTACTTATTACACGATCTGGGATGGTTAAACATTGTTCAACTTTACATCTTGTTTTACTTACTGTCCATTCCAAGTTGGTGTTGTTACCATTTGTTTTCTTTTCACAGACTTTCAGTGGAGAAAGTGTTTCAACGTTTGCGCTGAATGCAATTACATACATTGGTTTAGGCATTTCGATCATATGTGTTAGCTTCACAATCCTTTGTTTCATTCTGATCAAGTGAGTATAATATATAGATTTTCTCTGTGTCGTTACAGTTTGACAACAGTGCTCAAAATAACTTTTTTTCTTTGCGTAGCAAAATGCTACGCATTTCCAAAAAATGAATAGCATTTTGTAAAAATTACATAGCTATTTTTGTATACCAGAGTTATGTTATGCTGTTTTATATTGAATTCTTCTAAGTAGATAGAATAGTTTCCATCCATTTCTGGGCATTTCCAAATGATCTGCAACACATGAAACATTTACTATGTTTTTTTTAACTGAACTGCCTTTAAGGGTTGCATGGACTTGTATACTGTTATAAATGGCGTCTTGGTTGTTTAATAGAGTTCTCAAAATGGAAGTTGGGATTTTTAATTTGATGGGCTTGTAGTTATTTTTAATGGACATTTTATGCAAAATATTCTAAAAGCAGGAAGTATTTAAACCAACAGAACTCATCTTACATATGAAGTTGCTAATGATGCTTGATGGAGAGATAATCTGAGTTATGCCTGGAATGTTTCACAATCAGAAGTAAAGCATCAGTGAACTAGTTTTCAAATTTGTTTGCAAATTTTCATTTACATTTTGCGATACAAGATAATCAATTGCAGCCTAATAGGCTGCAGTTGATTTTCTTGTATCGCAAAATGCTATACATAATTTAACATTGTGTAGCTTTTTGCAAGTTTTGCATAGCAAAAAGCGACGCGACACCGCTTATTTTGAGCCCTGCATCTTACAATCTAGCACACTTTAACATACTCTCTTTCACGACTTAGACACCACTACCAATCTACTACTTAACAGTATACTCGATCTAGCACACGGAAGTCTGTGCAGATAACTTTTTATGTGGAAACAGCTCACATAACCATCATAACTGCTGCTGGATCAACTTGTTTCCTGTGATAGGAGGTTAATTTTCTATTTTTAGGTTTACTCAAAAGTTGATATTGTTAAAATGTCTAAAAATAGCTTTGCTGAGTGGACAGTAAACCAATTTTCTAGATTTGTAGAAGTGAGTAACCCTATAACGAACCGCTATACCAAAGAAACTATAACCCCCTCAAAGAATTGCATTGAACACTTGCACAATGTAGCTTGCGGCACTAGGCAAAGCATCCCGTCCGCCCGGAAGTCTGTTTAAGAGATAATTTGAATAGCTAGTGGATTTTTTTAATCAATGTGAGGGTGTTGCTTTATATTAGCATTGACGTGGACATGTCTGATAATTTCTATCACTCGATAGAGAACTGAGGAAGTTTTGGCCCTTTGTTTGCCTTAACACTTTGATATTTTATACGTCTTATGACGCACGAAATCAAACAACGCGTTGATACTTTGTGGTCATTTGTTTTGTTATTATTTTTCGATTTTTTAACCCTTTACCCAACGTAACGGCCAAAACCGGCCAGCGCTATTCTCAAAAATCGCCAATTAATTTTCAAAATATTTTCAGTTTTTGTCTCAAAAACATAGGTTATGACCCCTCGTTGGAACGAGCTCGTCGAGCTCGTTCCAACGAGGGGTCATAACCTATGTTTTTGAGACAAAAAATGAAAAAAAATAGTTATTCAAGAATTTTTTTTGCAAGTGTCGTCTGCTTTTCATGTTAGGTAAAGGGTTAAAGGTTTAACCTCAATTCCTATTTTCTCCCAAATAGTGCTGAGAGGCAACCGTTGAACCCAAATGTTATCGCAGCTTAAAATTCTAATATAATCCTGCTGTCAAGACTTCTTAACTGATTGAGTGCCAGAAACCACTATTTGGGCTTTCAAATGAAAGTTGAATGACACTGTAGCTCAACTTGTCAAGACATGTACATGTATAGTATGTGACACAGCAATGACAAACATCTAGGTAATGCCCTGATAACAAAGATACATATAAAGTATTGTAACGGTCTGTACATAAATACTGACCGTAGCCTGTAACAAATGTATAGGTAAAGTACTGTAAAGGTGGGTGACAGTCAGATGATAAACTAGAAAAGAAATCTGCTGAACTAGAAAAGAAATCTTTGAGTCCCAGAGTGGGTCTGACTGAACCCCAAAATATTTGTTCTCATAGCACAGTGATAACAAAGGCACCCCAAAACACACTCATTCCTGTCCCAAGGTTAAAACAAAGGTACCCAAGAAGTTTCGTGAAGATCAGTTCATAAATACGAGCTGTATAGAAGTTGTGACAAAAAACTGATTGGACCTAATTTCGATACAAAATGGCCACTGGCAGCCATCTTGAATTTTGGACCGCACTCAGAAACACTCGTCCTCGTCCCAAGGTGATAAAGGTACCCAAGAAGTTTCGTGAAGATCGATTGATAAATACAGCCTCTAGCCCGAGCCGTATTGACATGTGCACTTACAGTGTATAAGTAGCACTAAATAAATCAAAATTCATCTAATTTGCATATATATTTCTGCACGAGAAAAAAACCCGTACTGTATGTGATGTATTCCATTTTACTAAACATTCATGCAAAAATTTATTCAAATCAGAACTTTCATACAGAAGTTCTGTACAAAAGACTGTCTGCACTAATTTTGGTACAAAATGGCTGCTGGTGGCCATCTTGAATTTCGAAGCACACCCAAAAACACTCGTTCTCATCCTACGGTGATAACCAAGGTACCCAAGAAGTTTCGTAAAGATCGGTTCATAAATACGGCCTCTAGCCTGAGCCGTATAGAAGTTGTGTACAAAAAACTGATTAGACCTAATTTCGGCACAAAATGGCCACTGGCAGCCATATTGAATTTTGGACCGTACTGAGAAACACTCGTTTTCGTCCCAAGGTGATAACAGAGGTACCCAAGAAGTTTCGTGAATGTCGGTTGATAAATACAGCCTCTAGACCGAGCCGTATTGACATGTGTACTTACTGCGTGTAAGTAGCACTGAAAAAATCAAAGTTCATCTAATTTGCATAATTTCTGCACGAGAAAAAAACCCGTATTATATGTGATGTATCCCATGGTACTAAACATCCACACAAAAATTTTGTCAAATCAGCGCTTTCATATGGAAGTTCTGAGCAAAAATCTGATTGCACCTAATTTTGTACAAAATGGTTGCCATCGGCCATCATGAATTTCGGACCGCACCCAAAAACACTCGTTCTCGTCCCACGGTGATACCAAAGGTACCCAAGAAGTTTCGTAAAGATCAGTTTATAAACACAGCCTCTAGCCCAAGCCATAGTGGCATTTGCACTTACAGTGCTGAAAGTAACTCTAAATACATCAAAGTTAGTCTAATTTGCATAATTTACCTACGAGAAAAAAACCCGTATTATATGTGATGTATCCCATGGTACTAAACATTAATACAAAAAAATATTCAAATCAGCGCTTTCATATGGAAGTTCTGCGCAAAAATCTGATTGCACCTAAGTCTGTACAAAATGGCCGCCAATGGCCAACTTGAATTTCGGATCGGACCCCAAAACACTCGTTCTCGTCCCACTGTCATAGCAAAGGTACCCAAGAAGTTTCGTAAAGATCGGTTCATAAATACGGCCTCTAGCCCGAGACGTATTGAATTGTTGACGGACAGACGGACGACTGGCCATGGCATAAGCTCAAATTTGGCTTCGCCAAAGCTGAGCTAAAATGAGGATACCAGAGCAAAAGCCAACGCTTTTCTTGCTTATATTTCATATTCAGTCAAACACAAATAATATTTTGTTTATATAAATTTGTTTATTACAAATTATTAGAGAGTGCCTGTGGGCACTCTCCAATAATTTGTAATAAAACAAGTTTTCAGTAACAAATTCAGATCACCAAAAATAATCTAGCCCTCAACCAGATAATCACAAATGTGAAAAATATCTTGTTATTTGTACTTTCCGAAGTTTGACGTCGCATTTTGAAAAAAATGTTGAAGAAACTGAATTCCCAGTGACGTTTTAACGTCAGGATAATTAAAGTCTCAAAGGGTTCATTTATTTTTTATTGGTGTTTAAGGGCACACACTTAAGCACAATGGCTAATCATGACCGTGACAGCTTTACGGGTGGAGGAAGCCGGAGTACCCGGAGAGAAGCACCGAGCAACGACGAGCAGCTGCCAGCTCCCCAACATCGTAACTCCGCACTGCAGCACAGGCAGTGTTAGATTGGTTGAAAACATGCGCACCGTCGACGTGCAGTACGCCTTATTACACGGCGTCATCGTGCTCCCATGAGGACAATAGGGGTTAAGTGCCTTGCCCAAGTACACAACGCGGGAGTCCGAATCGATCGCGCAGACTGTCGACGTTGCCTAACCTCGGTGACCTGATCTCAAAGGGTTAAATATCATTGTTTATCCATTAACTTGAAACGTGAGCCCATGATTTCAATAAGATTTCATACACTATTTTAAATGAACATTGTGTTGGACATGCGGAAAACCAAAAATATTTCCAAAAAAATGGAAATAGTTACTGCCCTTTATTTGTTGAATTTTGCTTGAATTTTGATTTGTTACTTAGCAACTAGAACGATACACATCCGATTTAGAAAAATGGCATTGTGCTATGTATTTGTTGTATTCATTAGGGTTTAACAGGCTGGACCACCACCTCGTGTAAGACAGTTTTGAAGGAAGCCAGAGTCCCCGAATAACACCACCAGGCAACGACTACCAACTGTCAGACTTCCCAACTTACTAACTCTACTCAAGCAGGGCTATCAATGGTTGAAGACAAGTGCAGCATCTACGTGCAGTGTGCCCTAGTACACAGCGTCACCATACACCCACGTGGGCAATCGGGATAATGTGTCTTGCCTTAGGACACAAGGCAATGGCCCATTGCGGGAGCAAACCATGATCCTTTCGGTTTAAAGCCAGTGAGGTAACCACTGTGCCACCGCGCTCCCTGATTTGTATTCATAATATCGTGGTCAAGTTGAAACATATGATCTCGCTATCGGATGGAAATTACTGTTAATGTTCGCCAGAAAGGCGGTAACTAGCCAGTCAGCCACGTTTCATTAAAAATTGATTATCATAATGCAAGTGATGATTGCGGTAGATGTTTCACGGTGTAATGCATCGGAATCTGTAGCAGGCCTCCTATACAGAAAGATTCATTGTAATCCTGTAAATTGTCAGAGGCAAATTTGATATTTTGGTTTTCCTGAAGTCTATTGTTTTAATTGTACAAATTCTGGATTACAATTTTCAGACGAAGAATGCATTGAACATGTTGATCTGTTTGATATTTCTTTTTATCATATGACTCGTCCGTTTTGTTCACTTTAAAACATTTGATATTTTTGTTTTCATATTAATCAGTGATAAATAAAGCCTTCCGTCAAATTCATTGGTCAATTTCGAAACTACACAATTTGATTGGCTGAACAAAATACAACTGGGCCACGTTTTCATAATTTTGCATAATTAGAGTTGGGAGCTTTCATTGGTCAATTTCAAAACTGGACAATTTGCTTGGTTAAACAAAATATAAATGGGTCACATTTGCATAATTTCAGTAGGGAGAATGTACGTTATCTGTCATATTTATGAAACTCGTCCGAATTTTCCGTTTGGGCTCGCCAGAGGCTCGCCAAAACGGAAAATTCTTAGACACGTTTCATAAATATTATATGAGAAAAACACTCATTCCATATCCTCTATTTATCTATTAATGCGTTCCGTTGAGGGCACTATGCTCTCATAGTGTTGCTGAGGGATGCAATCGTGCCCGAGCGATAGCGAGGGCACTATTTGGTTCCCGAAGCAACACTATGAGAGCATAGTGCCCGAAACGGAAGGCATTAATGGGTTTAGTACATCACACCCAGACCATCTCCACAACATATTAAAGAAGTAACGGAGAGATAACTAACACTTTACTATCCCAAATAAAACAATGAAATTAATAACATGAAAATGTCAGGAAAACATTAAACTATCAACTGGATTCGAACTCAACGGGTAAAGTAGAATAATGTAAATAAACACATGAAACCGATCAACCAATCATGTGGCACATAACTGGTTAACACGAGATATCATACAACAGAATCAACGTCTCACATATGGTGGTATTAACAGAGCTTGTGAGGCACTATAGAAATTCCATTATTCATGGCACTAAAGTTTTATTAACGTTCACCCCATTGAACGTGTTATGGGTACTTCCTCTGATGTACGAGCACATTTTAATTATTGTAAATATTTACAACACAATTGCTGAAATTGAATTTTGGGGCACAATACTGCATTTTGTTGCATATTTCTTTGGATTGCTTTCGAATGTCAATTGATGTTGAGTTTTTTGAACACTCGATTTCCTCCAACGCACTTATTAGATCGTCGTCATCAATATCGGTATCTAATAATTCGGGTGCTGATACTGTGGAATTTGCTGACTGGAAAGAGAGTTGCGTTGTTGTTTTCTCAACAGCATTCCTCGCTGCAGGCATTTCTGAATGTTCAGCATCTGCATTATCGATCATGGAACTCAAGCTCTCAGACATACCTCGTTTGACATCAGCTCTTGTGTCCGAAACGTAACTTGACAATGATTTTTCATTTCTGTGTCCCGATAAAGAAATAATATCGCGATCTTTGAATCCACAATCATTAAGAATTGTTATGGTCGTAGCACGCACACAGTGGTTGGTTTTTGTATCAGAAAGACCAACTTGTTTAGACATTTTTACCATGAACTCTCCTATGGATTTTTTTCCCATTGCCCTTCGCTCAAACCAACATTCGTCATTCTCGTGGTATGAATTTTTGGGAATTTGAAAGAACGCATCACACTCATGGTTTCGTTTCATAAGATATCGTTGAAAACTATTAACAGGGCACATTTTTGTGCCAGTTTCATACATTCTAGGTCCATCACCTTCATCCTCATTCGTTACACCTGTGTGATTTTTTGTTCGCTCAGAAGTAGTTTTCAGGATGTATTTTCTTCCAGTGTCATCAGTTTTAACTACAAAATCACAAGCTTTAATTTCTCGAATTTTTTCTCTCCCTCTCCGACAAAAGTAAAATAAAAGCTCAAACATTACTTTATTCAAAAGACCTCTTGGAATGTCCGGATTAAACACAATTGGGTGCTGATATAATTTCCCTAGATCGCCTGAAATAGAATGAAACACTAAGCATCAAAGCAGAATAAACGTTTACACGGTCAATCACAATCGTTTATTGTGATCGAAGATAAATAATATTCAGTGCCCTCTCTAACACTCTTATTCAAAACTATTTAATTGATTGGTCTACAATTTATTTATTTATTCATGTTTATGATAACTTTCAACATACATTGCTCCCCGTAATTTATCTATTTATTTATTCATGTTTATGATAACTTTCAGCAAACATTGCTGCCCGTTATTTATTTACTTTCTCTCACAACTGTTCTTATGTGTCTGTTGTAGATTTGAATAATAAACAACACTCGTCTATTTCATGTAATTAACAAGACTGTGTATTTATACGAGAACAAATAATTACAACACCACTGTCTATTGCAGACACTGACTTGTTCACTTTCTAGTTTTGTTGTGTTTTATTTTATTATGTATTTTTTATAGTTACCTGGCGGAATGGGGTTTTTTTTGTGTCGGACTGTTCCTTTTCCGTCTTCTCTTGTTTTCTTCAACATGTTGTCGAATACACGATTAGCACTTTTGAAAGCTGGGTCTGTTATTATATCAAAGTGTCTCTCATGTGGGGGTTCTTGCAAATATCTTCTTCTTCCTTGACGAATGGCACAAATACTGCTTTTGGAATACAAATCACCATCGCGATTTCTAACGTTTGTATAAAAGTCTTTCAATAGTTCCGTTAATCTTCCAACATCTAACGTTTCAAATGCACCATTCCTTTTTATGTCAGAACAGAACCGCCGGAGAATATTGACAGCATATTTGGTTAAACTAACAGTCTTTCGGCTCTGATGTTGTTCAAGAAAAGAATTAGCATTCTCGTTTGCGAATCTCGAAACGCTCATTTTATTTCTATTCGTCTCCACATTTGCCGTCTGCTCAGAAGAAAAGGGGAATCCCCTCGGGATTCTGTTTGCAATGTGTGCGCACTATTGCATGACTTCGGGCACTATGCTTGACTCCGGGCACTATGCTTTCATAGTCCCTATCAATACAGCCAATGAGAATACGGGGATTTGTCACGTGATGTACTAAATATGGTGTAACTGAGTTGTTATCTTCGGGGGGAGGGGGGGGGGGCAGGGCTGAAAATAAGCAGTCTGACATTTGCAGAATGAGGTCCCCAGAGGGTGAATTTGATGCTGTTATCTCATACACTGGGCCAATTTATCCTCTGGGTACCCTTTTCTGTTTAGTTTTGAGACACTGATTCTGACTGAGGATCAAAGAGGGTAAATTTAATGATGCTATTCTGCTGTGCTGGCTAAACATAATTTTCTCACGAACTTTTATCTTATTGCTTGATAACTTAAGTCGTGTTGGTTTTTGTCCAATTTATATATAGTTCATCCAAATTAATTGTTGTAGTCTTTGTCGTAATGCACTTTCGTTCAGTTTTCTTGCCTTTTTCGCCAGTTTGCGATCATTATCGAACCCTGGCTTCCTGAAACGATTCGGATTTACTGCGGTTTCTCGCAATGTCAAGTAATTCCAAGGTAAAATGTTCTTTTTGGTCAGCTCTCTCTACGAAGTAGTCTTATGTAAGACGTTTGAGAAAGTGTCCCTGTTTGGTTTTTAAAGTTCCACTATGTTCCCCTCTCATTATCCGCGACAACTACACTTTCTACCACAATCGAAGGGAGCACGGTGGCTCTGTGGTAGACTGTTGGACTTCTATACTAGAGGTCCCGAGTCCGGGACGACTCGCGTTGTGTCCTTGGGCAAGGCACTGTATCCCGGTTGCCTACAGTTACAACTAGAAGTCCTGTCATGAACTGCGCACAAATAGCACGTTGATTTGCGCGTTAATGTACGCGTTATGACCATGGTAAGGCTATCAAATTCTGTCCATATGGCCTGTGCACAAGCAATGTTTCAGCCAATCGACCTCCGGGTAATCCGGAGATCCATTGGCAGAAACATTGCCTGTGTTTGCTATGAGTAACCAGGAGAACCTGCCGTGCTAGGGATCCCATTCCATATGGCAATTACGCGCAATTCCTACGCGCAATTATGCCTAGATAAGCGCGCAGTTCGTGACAGGACTTCTAGTTTTAACTGTACAAGCGGGCATGATGACGCCGTGTACAAAGGCGTACTGCACGTCGATGTCCTCAACCGCTGTAACCCTGCTTGAGCGGAGCTTGAACAGAGTTAGAATGTTGGGGAGCTGATAGTTGCTCGTCGATGCTCGGTAGTTCTCTCCGGGCACTCTGGCTTCCCCTACCCGTAAAACTGTCACGATCACGACTAGCCATTGTGCATAAGTATGTTGTTACCTTACACACCAATAAACAAATAAATAAATACCACAATCGGAAAGTGGTCACTCCCACACAAGTCATCTTCAGACTTCCAAAAAAATCAAGGACAATCGAAGGACACGCATTTGTGAGATCAGTTGAGGCGTGTGAAACATTTTTATTTAAATGCCTTCTGACCCACACAAAGCTACAGTAACAGAGTCCCTGGTGTACACACACAATCAATCACGACATACAACATTCACTACCCATAAATGCACTTCGCATGCAAGATGTTACAAACACTCAATATCCGAGCCTACAAATTCTTCCATAGACGCATTTTGTCGGTGTTGTAAAAGTATTGTGTCTTCACTATGAACTGTATGTCATACAAGTTTACTCTTAGACCGTTTAAACATTTTGATGTTTCAGGAAACTACGCCAGGGAAAATTTCACAAGACTCTTCTAAACCTGTGTATTGCGTTATTATGTTCCTGGTTAGTGTTTTTAGTCGGTATAAAACGCACAGAAAATTATGCTAAGTGCATTGCAACTGCAATAATGCTTCATTATTTTATACTTGTGTCGTTGATGTGGATGCTGGTGTCGGGTTTTCTGCAGTATTTGAGATTTGTGAGAGTGTTTGGGACATATATTCCGAAATTTACCATCAAAGCCATGCTGTTATCTTGGGGTAAGTATGTTTAACTCTAAGCGTTGAACAACTCTCTTTTATGCAGTTATTCTTGTTGTGCTTGTATACTATTCGCTAATTGCGCCAAAAGTCATCAGGTGCGTAGTCAATATTCTATAATAAGGAATGTCCTTTTGAGTTTTCTTTTTTGGGCAGGGAGGGGGAGCAATCATTATATTTTGATACTTGGTTCACCCCCCCCCCCCCATCAATCTTAACGAGGACACATTGGTCGTTACCTCTTCCCCACGTTTCTAACGGGAAGGAAGAAGGAGGACGGGGTAATGCAGCCAGAGGGTTATAGTTGGGATTAGGTACACCGCGAGAAAGTTTTGCTACATTTAATGTTCCAAGAGTGAATCTGAGGCATTTATGGGGTGCATAGCACTGTATCGGTGACCATTTTAGGAATCTTTGCAGGGTTGGGGCGAATACATTGCAAATGTATTGAATACAAATACGAATACTTTACAATGTATTCATGAATTTCATACGAATATACAAATTCAAAATGTATTTAAATACGAATACGAATATTCAACAATGTATTCATAAATACAAATATGAATACTTGAATCCTTTTCAGAGTATTTATTCCAAACGGATGATAGCAAATTAAATTGAAAAAAAATCTAGAATATCTTGGAACATTGTCAAGAAAATCATACAAATATCAGTGCATGTGGAACCAGCTCTTCAAGCTTGTTCCAATGGGTATCCGGACAACATGCCCTAAGGACATAATGCCCTCGGGCAAAATGTCGTCAGCCAAAATACCCTCGGACATAATGCCACCAGTGAATATGTATGGGTGGACAAAATGCCCCGAGGACATAATACCCTGGGACAAAATATGCTCAATTGAAAAAGAACATATAAGTTATCAAACATGTTTATTATAAAATGCATATAGTTAGATATATATATCAACAGAAAACACATTTGACATTAAATTGAAATAATATGTTTTGTTGGAATGGTAATTTTTCTGTAATTTTTTTTTTTGGGGGGGGGGGGTGGGGGGAGAAAATAAAAAGTCCAGCATTGAGACGAGTGCATTACACATGTCCCAACGAGGGTCATAAGCTATGTTTTGGAAGGAAAGTAAAAAGTTTGTTGGAAAATATTATTAGTTATCCTTGTCTTTTCTAGATTGTATGGGAATTTACACCGGTTTGGGAACTCATACACCCTGAGGCGAAGCCGAAGGGTGTATGAGTTCCCAGCCCGGTGTAAATTCCTATAACCCTGGAAAACACAAGGATAACGGATTTATTCCCAAGAATTTTATACCACTCAATACTTTAACCTACATTGTGGCAAAAAACTGACAAACAATTTGTACTTTCATCAGATAGTTGCATATAAGCACTTAATTCTACGAACTGCACCTCCGAAGAAATCAGCGACACTTGTCTTTTTCAAATTTCTCGGATGCCATAGAATTAAGAAAGGACGCTGGTTTTGTTTACATTGGCATGGCGGGGGTTCGAACCCACGCCGAGAGAGTTTCCTTCGGCACCAACCGCCTAGCAAAACTATACTGAACCACGCACACCACTAAGGTGCAGTTCGTAGAATTAAGTGCTTAGATGCAACTATCTGATGAATAATTAAATAATTGAGTATTCCGTGTGTTCTGTACTGGCCTCGTATATACTTGGTCAACTAGCATTCCCTTTTGGGGTCTGTCGGTGGCCGAGTGGTGTGCAGTGGCGTAGATAGCTTTACGCTGGCGGAGGGGCAAGCCCAAAATTTCCCGACAGACCGAAAATTTTCCGACAGTGTAACAACAACAAAAATCCAAACAAACAGAAAGAATCTGTTGTTTACTGCAAATGTTCTGAAAATTAGTCTTTTTCACCCCAAATTTACCCAAAATGGCATATTTTTATCCCCAAAGCCAGCATTTTAATGTTATTAGGCATAAATTCGCCTAAAAATGGTCCCCAAAAATTTCCGTCAAAACTTCTGGTGGGGGGGCCTCCGCCTCCCCGCCCCCCCCCCCCTTATCTACTCCACTGGTGGTGTGCGTGGTTCAGTATAGTTTCGCTAGGCGGTTGGTGCCGAAGGAAACTCTCTCGGCGTGGGTTCGAACCCCCGCCATGCCAATTTGTACTTTGTAAGTTTCTTTATAAAACCAAATAAATATGGATGTCATCGGAACTGGCTCGAATTTCCCGAATCAGCGCACTCGAATCGAATCACCGAGACATTTTTGAATTGAATCGAATTTCGAAGCTTCGCAGAGTCTTAGTTATTTTGATGAATTGACGGTAACCTTGCCTGAGGTTTGCGGCTCAGAGCTTATGTTTGTTTTTTTTAGGAATTGCTATGCTAAGGTTTAAACACATTTTGAATGTTACTGTACCAAGTCTACTTCCACTCTTGTATTTAGGCTGAGTAGATTTTCTCTACTGTAGAAGTTTAACTTATTGACCATTGTGGTTGTATGTTCACACTTTCCAGTGTGAGTAGAGTTTGAAAACAGTTCACCTATTCCACAAAGGAAAGCAATAAAACATGCCCAAAACACACAAATTCGTCCAAATTTGAAAATCATAATTCCATTTTTAGATGAAGCCTCCCAATCGCAGTAAGATGTCAACTTAAAGTCCTTGTACTAGTCTTCAAGTGTCTTAATAACATGGCACCTGAATATTTGGCGAATTTGATTACCTTCTCCACAAACTCTTATGCCACTAGATCTAGCACTACACTCAAATTGGCACAACCGTTTAATAGGAAAATTACTTTTGCAGACAGAGCTTTTAGCTATGTAGGCCCAAATCTTTGGAATTCCTTGCCAGGTTACATAAAGATAAGCCCAGACCTGAAAACATTCATAAAACTATTAAAACAATATCTATTTAAGAAAGTTTTCAGAATTCACCACACTTCTGTTAACTGAATACTTCTTTTATCATCCTTTAAATATGTATGTGTAATGTTTAAATATGTTAAATGTATTATGTGTTTCTGTGAAGCGCCATAGAATGTGGACCTGTCTCCAATTATTCGGGGCAGTTGTACAAATTTGAGCGCTATACTAAATGTCTGATGTAATGTAATGTATGTTCAACCTCAGACCATGTTACCGTTAATTTATCACAATAACTTATCTGTGCCAATAAGACCCTACCCATAACCTAAACTCACATTTAAATAAAATAAACAAGGCCACTTTTAACGATCATTAAGTTTAGTAGTTAAACTTCTAATGTACCCCAAAGATGTTACTGGACAATATAATCAACACATCAGATAAGGGTCCAGGTCACTCCATCTCATTTCAAATCGTAAAGTGATTTGTAATTTAAAAAACACTTCATTAGGAACATCGTCTGCTGCCCCTTTGAAAAATCTAGAAAAATGAAGCGGTTTCCAAGTCACTTCGTTCTAAACAAAGGAAGCTCTCGTCAGGTCAGAAGGCGAGGATTGTAGTCTTGTTGAAACATAGCAAATTAATACCGAGAGAGAATTGAGCAAACGTCTGTACCGTGTGGCGTTCTAGTAAACAAGGCGATCGAAAATGGGTCGCTCTGTTTCATTTGAGGCAAACGATAGGCAACAAAAACGATTTTTGCCAAGTTTGCACTGTTCTTTGACTGACTAATTTTCGTAACCGGTTAATCGTGAACTATAACCGGATAATAACTGGTTGTCCGCGTGCGATCCATCTGACTTTTAGAGTGGGGTAGAAACATTTCGGAAATACAGTCTTTGCTAATGGGGAAATACAAAATTAATAAAATACAAAAGAAGAAAAAAGTAGACATGTACGGAAATTAATACCGTTATGCAGTGGCGGCGCCATGGGGGGGGGGGGGGGGATGGGGGGTACTTACCCCTCCACTTTTTTCGCCAAGCGTAGTAAAAAAATACTATCATTTTAATTTTTGTATTGAACGTTGCGGTGTAATGGTGGGTATGCTTAATTCCATATTTCCAAGTGCACAAAATCAGAGAAGTTTTTAAATTATGTTTGTGTGTGCCCCCCCCCCCTCCCCCACACACACATTAGCTGCAAACAACAACCAAGAGTCGAGGGCCCAAATTGCAACAAGGCGTGCCGCGTTCAAACGGTCTGAAACATACCGCTTAAGAGTATTCGAGGAATGCTAGAATCGAGAGCGTGCAACGCATCCGTTTGGAATGCAGCCTACTTTCATTTTCGATTTGAGTGTCGTTTGGTGCTTTGTGCTCGCACTTTACAACAGCGTTCTTCCGTTAAAATGTCACCATGCACGACGTTTTCTATAACTGAAAGACCTAACCAGTAAGTTTCAAAAGGATAAAACTGTTTTAATTTAATTGTCTGATAATGCTCCAGAGAACACCATTTACAACGTAAGTTTTAAAATTTTTTAAAACTTACGCGCGGAGGGCAATACCCAACTGTGCCCCCTCACTTCTGTAACTTTGGCGCCGCCACTGCCGTTACATACAATCTTACCGCAAGCCTTCTTGCCAGTCTAAAATTTCAGGAATGAGTCGATGAACCGCATGGCGGATGTTGAACATCGAACGCCTTGTGACACAATAAAATTGCGCCTTTTCCTTCAGAGTTTGTGCTTTTTGGACAGTGCGACTTTTCATGCATGAACATATTGTGACGCAAATACAAACAGTTACTGCGCAGATACAAAAGTACAAGGTGAAATGTACAATCACTGATTAAAAATGTCCTAGGGTTTACTCTTGGGAACGAAACATATCGAGTTTCCGACTTTTAACGCCAGTGGCGATAGCTGGAAATTCATAGACCAAACCCGGGAATCAAAAGACGCGTTTAGGTTAAAAAGTCCGCCTTTATGACCAGATAATACTGGGACCAGTAGGCGAAAGCCAATGAACCTTGACACCCTGAAAGTGGGTTATAGCAACATCCCGGGTCTCCACCGGAAAGTAAGTGAAATTGCTACATTGATTGAGGCAGAGGAGTTTGACGTCATGGGCTTAAGCGAAACGTGGGTAAGACACGAGGAACGGGTAGACCAAGTAAGGGGGTACGTATGGATAGGTGTAGGGCGAACGGAAGGCCAGAAAAAAGGGGGAGGGGTAGGCATGTACATTAAAGAAGATTTAAAACCATCGCTGATCACAGACCTGGAAAACATCAGCACCCCGGCTGAGGTATCGAAAGAAATTGGATGGGTAAGGATCAGTCTGAAAAACAAAAGTATTGCCCTTGGGGTTGTGTATTGTGCGGTGGAGGGAAGCAAACCCGAATGGAATGATTCGATATACTCAACACTAAGGTCCCATATCACCGAATTACAAAACAAGGGGCTCGGTATAATTCTGATGGGTGACTTTAATGGCCACATAGGTAATGATGAAGAAGGCATAGAGGGTGGGGACAATAAAGTCAACAGGAATGGAAGGAAGCTGTTGAACTTCACAAACGAGCTCGGTCTGAAGATTCTGAACAGGGACGCGGGGTGTAAGGGGAAATGGACCAGGGAGAGGAACGACAGAAAATCAATAATCGACTGCATCCTCACAGATATTAATTTATGGAGGGAGGTGATAGGGGTAGAAGTGGATGATGAGGGTAAAATGGAGGTGAATAGTGATCGCAACTTGATTACAGTGACGATCAGGGCCAAAACTCTAGTAAAAAGCAAAGGAAGCTCTAAGGAGATTTGGGAACTCACAAAAGATGCTGACTGGGTGAAGTTCAATGAAAAACTGAAACCAAAGCTTGCAACCGTACCCAAGAGGGGCAGTGTCCAGAAGATGGCCGACGTCATAGTTGCGAGTTTGGTGGATGCAGGAAAGGGAAGTGTAGGAAAGGTCAGGGTGCCAACACGGGAACGAAGAACTGAAAAGGACAATAAAGGTAAGAAAAGCTAAATGTGCTGCGTACAGGAGAAGTAGAAAACTTAAGGGGGCGGAAAGCAATGAGGCCACAGTTACTAAGGAAGAATACCACCAAGCACGAAATAAAGTAAATAAGATTAAAGACGATAATCGGAGAGTACGAAATAGCAGTCTTATTAGGACGATAAGAACGACAGGGGGTCGAGTTCGAACGTATTTTGGAAATGGGTGAATAAACGTAACAAAGGAAGTAACCCACAGAGTATTAAAGTAGATGGCAGAGTTACAGACGAGCAAGATCAAGTCGCATCAGAACTAGTCAAGCACTGGGAAAAGGTAAACGATAAGCGATGGGGCATGGGGAGCCCACCAGTGTGTCCGAATCAGGTCGAGGAAAACCTATCGAGCTTCGTGTGCAACGAAATTAAAACGGAGGAGGTGCGAAAGGTGATATCAAAATTAAGGGATGGAAAAACGGAAGGAGTGGATGAAATTCCTAACGAGTTTATCAAAAAAGGGGGAGAGGAACTCGTGGAAAGCCTAACTGCCCTATTCAATCTTGCCATAGAAAATCAAGAGGTCCCAAAGGAGTGTAGAGAAAGTAAAGTGACATTTATTCACAAAAAGGGGAAAAAAGACGTTTTGGATAACTATCGAGGGATCTCTGTCAGTAGCAACATTGCAAAGGTTTTCTGTAAAGTCCTGTATGGGAGACTAGAGGAGGTGATTGAGGAGAAGGGTTTTTTGGAAGAAATCCAGAATGGCTTCAGGAAGGGAAGGAGAGTTACTGACCATCTTTTCACGCTATCCCAAATGATAGAATCCGCGAAAGCAAAAAAGAAAAAGATGTTTATGGCCTTTTTGGATATCAAAAAGGCATACGATAGAGTATGGAGGGAAGGTATGTGGCGCAAGCTTGAGGCTATGTGGGTTCAGGAGGCGAGTTTGTTGGAATTATGAAAGCATTATATAAAGATGTACAGAGTGAACTTAGCCTGGAAAACATTACAACGAAACGTGTGCCTATGGAGATAGGCCTAAAACAGGGGTGTATCCTTTCGCCAATCCTGTTTGCATTGTACATCAAAGGTTTAGGAGATGAACTCCTGCGTAGCGAGGAGGGGGTAGCAGTTGGGGACTTGAATATCCCAGGGCTATTTTTGCAGACGATATGTTCTAGTGTCAGAAAGCGAAGAGTGGCTAACGAAAATGCTGGGAATTGTTGGAAATATGGGAGCAAA
Organism: Pictodentalium vernedei; assembly: GCA_031216915.1. Classification (NCBI taxonomy): domain Eukaryota; kingdom Metazoa; phylum Mollusca; class Scaphopoda; order Dentaliida; family Dentaliidae; genus Pictodentalium; species Pictodentalium vernedei. Next base: position 191,850,337 of record CM062296.1, on the reverse strand, counting down.
TGGAGACTCGAACTTACTGAAAGCAAGATCAAAGTTATACCTGTGGGCCGCAAAGTGGACCCCACTCGAAGGTGGAGAGTGGGTGAGTTCTGCATTCCGGAAGGGAGCAGCAAACTTCTCAGTGTGGTAGAGACAGGTGATTACGAGTATTTGGGGGTAAATATAAACATTACAGGAAGAGGCATCTACCGGAACCACACAAATAAATTGATTCTGAAGGGGAAGCGAATCCTTAACCAAATGAAACTTATAGGGAGAAACAGTTTCAATAAGATTTTCGTGGGGAAAACCATTTGGGAAATGGTGGGGCTGCCAAGTATAACATACGGTACGGAAGTGGTAAGCCTAAACCAGACGGCCGTAAAGAGCTTGGAAATCCTGCAGAACGATGCAGGCCGATGGATAACGGGGTCGAGTAATGCCGCAGCGCTAGAAGCAATCAGGTGTGAGCTTGGGTGGATGAGGATCAAGGACAGGATAGACCTGTTGAAGCTCGGTTATCTTAATTATTTGGTAAATCCCCCCGACAGCCGATGGTGTAAAGTAATGTTCCTGAGAATTTTCAACTCAAATATCAAAACGGGGTGGATGGTCCAAGTGAGGGAGCTAGTAGAGAACTACTCATTGGAGATCTCGGACCTGGACGTTGGGGCAAACCAGGGTAAAAAAATCGTCAGAGAAAGGGTCATGGAGGATTGTAACCGTAATTGGCGAGAGGGGGTCAAATCAAAGAGGTCTTTGGGTGGCCTGCGTGATAAAGAGAAGCAAGGTTTTGAAGAGTACCTTGATGGCACCTTTGGAGGGTCACTGTTGTTCAAGCTGAGGTCGCGATCCCTGGAGCTGAGAGAAAAAATTGGGAAAGACGTTGAAAGGGAGTGCCAGATGTGTAACTTGGACATGGTGGAGACCCTGGAACACTTTCTTCTAGAATGCCCAAAATATCAGTCTAAAAGAAAGATTCACTGGGAGTATAATGGGAAAGTGGGATGGGAGAATGAAGGACATGTGGTTAGGGGGAGACTCAAAGGAGAGGGTTAATATGCTAATCAGAGAGATTGGGAAGAATGGGACAAGGGATATCATCAAGCAGTTCGTCTCCGAGTGTTGGGAGGAGAGGAGAAGCGTGGGAATAGGGAGGCAGTTGGGAGTACAGGGGTAACCATGGCCTTCTCGTCCGAGAACCGCGACAAATCAGCGGCTGACCAAAGTGTTATTATTGTTATTATATTATTGACCAGGGAATTCAAAGACCAGAAGCGGAGATCTACGGTTCTGTTTCGCCACCTTTGATTGCTTTTTAGATCCCATCCGGTGGTAACTACATTGTGCCCTTGGGCAAGGCATTGAATCCCGATTGATCACATGGGAATACGGTATTGTCTTGCACATTTTGCAGTCCATAAGTACAGTATAACAATTTTAATTAGTAAATTAAACAACCACAATTTATTAATTGATTCCAACATAGGGACCTGTTTGTTTGTATGGCATGGCCTTTTTCCTCTTGTATAAGGTTTTATATGAGAAATAAACAAGTTCAAGTTCAAATCCTCAACACTGAATACAGAACAATACAAGTGTACATCATCGAGCAGAACTGAAATTATCCTTTCCTGCTTAGTGAGGATTCACATGTGATATTATTGATTTTTATTTTACTTTCCAGGCCTCCCACTCCTACCAGTTATAATAACATTAAGCATAGATTATGAACTCTACAACAACGAAGAAGATCAGTAAGTATTAAGACAAAACACAGCCAGGGCGGGGTACTGGGAATGGGACTCATTGTCCCGATTTGGAGTTATTCCTGTATTTTACGAGAGACGAAAACTGACATGAAATACAGAAAACACTCCGACAAGGGTAGTTGATTCCTGTCCCCTGATGTTTATTCCCCATTTATATCACGATTATACATGAATTAAGTGAATGAAGCCGTCATTTAACCCTTTACCTAACCTGAAAAGCAAACGACACTTGCAAAAATAATTCTTGAATAACTATTTTTTTTTCATTTTTTGTCTCAAAAACATAGGTTATGACCCCCTCGTTGGAACGAGCTCGACGAGCTCGTTGCAACGAGTGTGTCACAACCTATGTTTTTGAGACAAAAAATGAAAAAAATAATGAAAATTAATTGGCGATTTTTGAGAATCGCGCTGGCCGGTTTTGGCCGTTACGTTGGGTAAAGGGTTAAAAGCCTCCAGCGGTATGTTTACTTCCTTGATTGACGCTGTTTTATGGCGAAGTATTTCATTCACGCCATAATGCCAGTCGGGTGAGTAACAACTAATCAGATGAATTCTTTTGAGGGGTTTCCCACATGTAGGCTGGATTCAACATTCCGCAACGTCTGGTTTGCATCGGGTGACTTTGATTACCCCATCCATGATAGATTTGTTGATATATCCTCAAATTTTATTTAGGGCTGTCACGAATAATCGATTAATCGATTGTCGATCAGTCACGCTGAAATCGATTAGTATTTTTCGTTGTCGAAGAATCGGTAAATTTTACCCCGTTTTAGACGTTTAATAATTAAAAACAAATTTGATGATAAACTATGGTTTCTAAAGGTAAAAGGACAAGAACGTCGACGTTAACCCCCAGGAAGACGTTAGAAGCATTTGCCTTTTAGGTACATTCAAAGCTTTGATATTCTGAACGTTTGAACCGTCAGTGTAATAATCAAGACCGGACGGCAGTTGCGAACTTGCGAAGTTCGCACGTGACTACCTGTCTTGATTATTGCAATGACGGTTCAAAAGTTCAGAACATCAAAGCTTTGAATGTGCCTGAAGGAGGATCGTCTTCGTTGTTTACCTGGGGTTGGTCAACTGATATGAACGTTATTTCTAACGACTTCAAAGAGAGGGAGGGGGGGGGGGGTCATCTGGGTACGATTAATCGATTATTTGCGACGATGTTTTGATGCATTTCCAATCGCTTCGGATTTTCAAAATTTGAATTCAAACAAAATAAGAGAATTTAAACACCAAAAATATGTTCAATGTATTGACTTAGTACATTAAATATTTAAGATATGAACAGAACATTTCTTTGTGGTCTCAAACATTCTTTGTTGTTTCTACCACTATATCGACTTTTTATACTGAAAGCGTGAGTGAAGCGAATATTTTCTGTAGTTTACTCAACAGATTAAAAATGATTTTTGAACATTTAAAAGTGCTTTATTAACCCCTTTCAGGAGGTAATGACAATAAATGTGTATAAGGATATTTCAGATAGCCTGTAGCGATACGTTTTATTTTATAAACAAATACCACACTTCCCACAGCGTCGACTGTTTACTGCCATTGTGGGTAACCGGTGCAAGTTACTGTTGGTGATGCTGCTGATAGTCATGGGTGGAATAAATTCGTAACATGGTCAGGAAGTGATCGGGTACATGATGGCACCTGGTTTGTAGGTTTTAAACCAGGCTCGGCTTCGCCTCACCTGGTATAAAACTACAGACTAGGCACCACCCCGTACCCGGTCGCTTGCTGACTATGTAACCAATACTACACACAACAATCGTGTTATAAACGCTACTCTTTTCCATAAGATATTCATTCATCTGTTGATGCATTGATGGGAGCTGGAATAATCTGAGTGATGGATGGCCATATGTTAATTGTACAATAACATGATTTCCGATGGCATTGGGCTCCATTACTGGACCGCCATCTGTGATTAGCGACTCAGTAGTCATTAGCGGCCCGAGGCGATTTTATCAGTATTTAGAAATTATAAGAACGATTTTCGACCCTTTTGGATTTATATAATTTCGTGAAAAGAATGAATTATTAATTATTGAATTATTAAGCAATTTAAGGCAGAAAAAGGTTTTTATCTCAAGCAACATCAATGAAAGGTAAACACGTTAAGAAAATGCAGACAGATTTCCATGAAGACGAAATGACGTCATGCGCAGAACGTCAGCGCGTGCTAGCCGGACTAAAATTGCCATTAGCAATCGGCTACGCTTTAGAATATTTGTTGTAATTTATTATGCTCCTTTGCAGGCTGTGTAAATTAGTATTTACACGAAGGTAGAGCACAATGAATTGATAATAATTAGGACTTGGTTATCAGTGGCTTACTCCTCCAGCACTTCGTACACTGGCCTTTCAGCGCTGGTAATTGCCACACAAACAGTCCAACTCATAATAAGTTGCTTTGAGTCGTGCACAATCCCAGTTTGTGAGCAGCCCACCGACTTGATCTAACATCCTGGAGATACCTGCAAACTTTATTTCTTTTTTGGTTAAATTCTGCACCATGATGTATTCAGACAGCAAGTTAAGAGCAGGTTAAGTAACCTAATGCACGGAACACGAGACTCTATTTAAAGGAGATCTCGGGTGCCGGCACTGGGTACATTATTATTATAAGATGAAGACATCATTTTATTTTTCTTTGTCACTTTTCGACCCAATACATCGTAGAACTTTGTACTGCCTAATAATTATCAAGTCGTTTTTGTCTTGTATCCTCGTCAATACAACTATTAATCCCTCAACAGCTGTGATCCTTATTTGCTCGTCCATGTCGTCAGTGTGACACTATCATACGCCTTAAAAATCGTTTTAAATACACGGTCTGCTGTCGAGAATTTTTTTTTTGCTTGGTCTTAGGAGCGACAGGAAGACAGCATTTTCTGCTATGTCGCATCCTTGCAGTGTATCAAAATTGCGTTTGATTGAATTAACATTTGTACTTTTTATGTAATTGATATACTGTCAATAAAAGTTTCAGTTCATTTCATTTCATTTCATTTTCATTTCAATGGCTGTTCACCTTCGAGGCTCCCTAAAACAAGCATTTTTTAAAGTATGCACAAATTCCCAATCGACCTTATACGGCAATGCAATTGCAGCTCTTCGATTCGACCGGATCGCGAATGAGTAGTGATGTGGTCAAAATACTCTCTCTGAGTTTCTTTCCACGACAGTGTAGAAAATTACTTGATGAAAAACAAACGCGAAAACGTACGTCAATGTTTATTTTATGCACTATTGGTTGTTAATTTTATTGATTACATTTGTGTACCATTACCTTTTGAAAGATAGAGGTCTTTCTGCCCTCCACATCCTGCCGTGAAGTAAGTTCATGCATTCTGCTTAAAAGTATCACCGTAACCAATCTGAACTACTTAAGTTTTGCTCTTATGTACAGCTCAAAGCTCTCATGTCATCAGTCTAATTCTATCCGGAATTCCTTTTCGTGGAAATTTGCTCGCCGACCAACCTAGATGTCCTGTCATGCAAACATATACACATGTTCTCTCTTTTTGAAGAAAGTGAATGCTTATGGTATAGTTTAGGTTCACTCGTCTGGAGTATTCAGTTGTTGGGTTTGCTAAACCGACCACTAGGGGCTTTCTAGGCCAGTACATCTAAAAACGGTCGGTTGACTATCAAGGGCTAGACTGGTACCAGGTCATAACAACGTGGAACTCCTAACAAGATTTGAGAGCTTGGTAAAGCGCGTGGAGACTGGATAACTTGTCTAAAACACAGCCGAGAAGGGTTGACACTCAGATAATGGCCAATGGGCGCAAGTAAAATTTTGCTTTTCATCTCTACTTCGCGAGTATTCCTATTGGAAATACAGACACCCCACACTGAGGCATGCCTGAGAGGTTGTATGCATTAACTTCCTTTCGAAGTGCGATTATTTTCCTTCATTGTTTTTCAGTTGCTGGTTGTCTCGCAGTGGGTTCCACTTCGCCTTTGCTATTCCAGCTGGCGTCATCATACTCATTAATATTGGGTTTTATATCATTGCTATGTGGAAGATTTTTAACAGACCGAGCTTGCAGAGTAACCAGAGTGCGTCAAAAGTCAATATAATTGGTCTTGAAAATGCGTTTTCGCTGTTTGTTCTCCTTGGTGAGTATGGTTTTGTTCAATTACAGCAGCGACGTTTTAGACAGATGCAGGGCTGGGAGCAGTTAACGTTTCAAACGTTAACGTGTTAAATTATTTTAACAAAGTTAAAAATTTTTTAACTAAGTTATTAACGTTTAAATTTAGGTTTCTTAGGGTGCATCAGGAATGATTTTGTACTCATCGTCACTCATCTAATGTATATGTATAGCCTATAGGTCATCTATTTTTTCTTCTCACTCAGTTAATAGAAACTGTGCCTCATTGTCGACCCTTTCATAGTCATGTCATGCATAATGTCTTATGCCATAGCCTCAGCAGTCATCATTGCCGCACTCAATATCAATTACCTGAGCAAGACGACATGAGCAACGCAGAAACTAACAACGTCAATAAACGTATGTATGTAGCATTGCGTCATTATCCTGGGTTTTCCCAAGCCGAATCGCGCATGCCGATGACTTTGAATTTTGCGCCATTTGCTGTGTGTGATGACGATTTATGCCATCAATTGTGAAAGTGAAAGAAAAAAACATTGCTGAATGTTAGACTTTACGATAACCCGAGAACTATATTAACCCTTTGAAAACGGGCGTCTTTTTTCCCGGCCAGGAACATGACACGCCATAACGTCATTATATTATAGGATGGCTGTTCAGTAAATGTGTCAGATAGACCAATCAGTATTTTCAACGTGCAGCCCCAAGGCTGCACGTTGAAAATATTGATTGGTCTATCCCAAATAACGAAGATGGACTCTTCTTATTGCTGCCATTGAACTGGCATGGGAGAAACCACTGGAGTTAAAAGGGCTAATAGTGTACGTAAGTCCAATCATATTCAAGATCAAATCAGCCAAAAAGGCCAGAATTGGTCTGTTATACTACAATTTTGTTCATTTTAACATTTAACGTCATTTAACACGTTAACGCAGAAATATTTAACACGTTAACGTGTTAAGGGAAATTTTAACTCCTCCCAGCCCTGGACAGATGTAAACGAATTCAGTTTATTCCCTGGGAATAAACAATTAGAATTGTTCTTGGTAATGAAATTGACTTTACTGGTCACCTGAAAAAAGGAGTTTGCCAAAGGCTTACTCTCGCATGCATCTTGTGGAAATGACAGGACAATCTATGTCAGACATCATAAACCCAGTATTTTATTTTAGGTGACGTAGAATCCCCCCCCCCCATCCCCGCCCTGTTTTTAAGAAACAGGGCGATGGAGGAGTGTTAATTTCGGATCATATCATCCAAAAATACCATTAACAATTTTTAGGTGTCATTTAAAATATTAAACCGTTTGTTTTCTGCTACAGGTTTCCACACCTTTCCATACAACAGCCGCTTGAATTTGTAAAGGATGCGCACCTTTTTCGTGGCTACGGAGATTATTTTATGAATGGGGCTAACAGTCACATTTTATCAGAAGCAGCATGCCTCCGGTCGAAAATAATATCTTTTCAAAATTATAAGTGACATATCCACTCGAAAATGCTTCGATTTATATTTAGTGTATGTGTTGGCATTTTCTTAACCAGAAATGATTTGGGAAGGTAAACATTTTCTCGAGCGCCGAAACTGGCGGATTTGAAACAAAAACAGCTAGTTATCTCGCGGGCATGATGTGATACTGTTAAAGAGAAGATACATTTAACCAACGTTCGACAGAAACCGACTCGCCTATGCACAACAAAACGATAAACAAATTTTATTATTTAATTGTCTCAAAAACATACCTTGAGGGCCCGCACTGGAACGAGCTTGTTGAGCTCGTTCTAATGCGGAATCATAGACTATATTTTTGTAGAAAAAATGTAAAACTTTTAGTTTTTTTGGAATGTTTCTTTTTTGTGTCGTCTGTTATTCATGATGGTTAAATGTGAATACAGAAAATAAAAAAAAACATAATCTAACAGAGCTAAGATAGGAACAATAAAAAAAACGTAACTGTTTTAGCCCCCTTGGACCCGAGGGGACTTTTTTCCGGCCCAGGCTGGCCCAGGGACAAAATACGTCATACATTCAGTAAGTACGATGGCAGCGAAGTGAATGTGTCGGATTGACCAAACAATATTCAACACGCAGCCCGAAGCTTCCTTCTTAATTCTATGGCACACGTAAATTTAAAGACATTTTAAATGTTGTTCAGTATGTAGAATTGATGCAACAACTTGATGAAAAAAAAATGTACTTTTCATATCACCAAAACGTTGTGGATTGAGAGGAACGCCAACGAAGGGGAGGGGCGGATTGTGTAGCGATATTTTTTCGCTGCATTCCACCGATCCCGTTGTATTGAGGGGTAGAATGTAGAATTGATATATGCAAATACTTGATGGTTAACCCTTTTTCACAACGCAAACGATATCAAAATTAATTATTTTAAATATCAATTTTTTTTAAATTGTTCAAACAAATTCAACAAAACCATATCTTGTGACCCCTCATTGGAACAAGCTCGACGAGCTCGTTCCAAAGACGGGTCACATGATAGGATTCTGTTGAAATCTTTTTAAAAATAATATTTTTTTAACTGCTGAATTTGCATATTATGCGGGCGGATGTGGCCGATTCGTTTGGTAAAGAGTTAACTTAAAAAATAAATGTGAGAGAATTCTGTGTGATCTTTACTGGTCTCGTATATACTTGGTTAACTAGCATTCCCTTTGGGGCCGAGTGGTGTGCGTGGTTCAGTATAGTTTCGCTAGACAGTTGGTGAAGAAGAAAATTCTCTCGTCGTGGGTTCGAACCCCGACTATGCCATTGTAAGTAAAACCAGCGTCCTTCTTAATTCTATGGCACACGGGAAATTTGAAAAAGAGACATTCTCGCTGATTTCCATGAGGTGCAGTGTGTAAAATTGATATATGCAAATACTTGATGAATAATTTAAAATATAATTGAGAGAGAATAGAAGTTTGTGTGATCTGTACTGGTCTCGTATATACTTGATTAACTGGCATTCCCTTTTGGGGTATGTCGGTGGCCGAGTGGTGTGCGTGGTGCAGTATAGTTTCGCTAGGTAGTTGGGGCCGAAGGAAACCCTCTCGGCGTGGGTTCAAACCCCCATTATGCCATTGTATATTCTTTATATTTTCCTTCATTTTTGTTGAGAGCTTTTTATTATAGCAACGTCCAATCCAATTCCACCCAATCAGTCGACCACCAGAGATCTAGGTTCGTGCCTGATAGAAGGTTTCTTATGCCAATATTGCACAAAATTCTCGGTCCCCCTGCTCAGTCCCGCGTATTTTATGTGTGACATGCATATGTTACATTTTACTATTTATTACACATCTATTCAACTTTAGACCCTTGTATTTAACGGAATGGCCGCTATGACATAAATGATTCTGTATTCAATGGGTGATGTACAAGCCGGAACTTTTTTCCCAGCACCGTTCTTACTAGTAGTTCCTTTCCCATCTAGTCATTAGTTACGCTTCGAACAGTTTCCAAATTTCGTTATACAATTATTGACAGTCTGTCCCATAGTGTGAAAATGAAAACCTTGAAAACAAAATAAATTCGGTTCACAATAAATTACTTAACCAAAATTGACATAACATACTGAGTAAAAAAAGAAAGTATAATAGAAACAAATGTGAAAAAATAGCATAAAGGATGAAATGTAATAGTTCTAATGTTGCATATATGTGGACAAGAAGTCGTGCAAAAAGTTGAATGATATGTTGTTGTTGTTCACCCAACCGTATACAATTTTGCTACGGATATCAAAATAGCACGTGCTACCCGAGAATGTCAAATTGAATGGGTGACCGACGATTTTCTTTGTGTTTTGTTGTGCTGGAGAGCCTGTGTTATTGAGAAAACACGCTAGTTTTTGTCTTCCGACATTGTAAAAAATGCCAAGGTTAACGGAAAGTCAGAGGTTGCGTGCCATAGGTATGCATGAGGCCGAGATACCCCAAGATGAGCTCGCTGCTGCTGAGTTTGGAGTCACTGTGGCCACTATGTACCATCTCGTTGGAAGGTATAGAACCACTGGATCTTCTGCCGACCGACCGCGTTCAGGTCGACCAAGAGTTACGACACCTGCACAAGACCGACACATCAGGACGTCTCACTTGGGGGATCGTTTCCTTCCGGCGACGAGGACAGCACCAATTACTCCTGGTAGAACTAACAACAGAATCAGTGCACAAACTGACCGCAACAGATTCGCTGAACACGGCATATGAAGTAGGCGTCCATACCACGGACCAATCCTTACCAATGTCATCGTACCGCCAGTATGGAATGGGTACGTCAACATGTTCGCTGGACTCACCAGCGTTGGAGCACAGCTCTTTTTAGTGACGAATCACGATTTTGTCTACGGCGCGCCGATGGTAGGGCAAGAGTGTATCGCCGACGAGGAGAACGGTTTTCTGATGCTTGCGTTCGGGAATGCGACCGTTTCGGCGGGAGTAGTATAATGGTTTGGGGAGGAATTTCATTGCACCATCGAACGCAGTTGATTTTCATCGATGGTAATATGAATGGACAGCGATATAGGGAAGATATTCTTAACGCTGTTGTTGTCCCGTTGTTCAACGCTTACGTGGGATTGCAGTTATTCCAGCAAAACAATGCCCGATGTCACGTGGCGGGTATCTGTCGTGACTTTCTTGAGGGACAGAGCATCGAACTTCTTTCCTTGCCCCCTCTTTTGTCCGATTTATCGCCAATCGAGCATCTTTTGGATCAATTGAACCGTCGTGTACGACCTCATGATCTCCAGACGTTAGGCGATTTACGTAATGTTCTAAGGCAAGAGTGGAACGCAGTGCCACAGGGTGACATCCAGAGACTTATCAGGTCCACGCGCCGTCGATGTCTTGCCATCCAAGCGGCAAACGGTGGACATACACCCAATTGACAGCATGTGTGTGAACTTTTCATTTCACCCCATGTCTGAATTGCGACGTCATGACGTGACGCTGGCAACAGTAAGAAAATGAAATTATGCAAATTCATACAGCTGGACTCGAAATATGATTTTCCAATAATTTGTTTCGGAATAAAGAGGATAATACTAAAAATATTGCTCATCAAAGTTTAGTATACTTTCTTTTTTGCCACAGTATATTTTAAAAAAAAAACCCAATCATTTCCAGCCAGAACATTAACCCAGTCCCGTGTCCGTCTCCTTTTGTGGATCCGCTATATCTAAATTGGTCAACTTTATTTCGGTAAATCTTCGTACATCTTGACATGCTTCGAACTTCTTTTTAAAATGTTTCTCCCAGCTGTTTTGCAAATCTGCACACATTTGTACTTATATTTTTCCTAACAGTCATAGCCACCAACTGGTTATGCGTGAATGGGCACCAGCCGAAGAGAAACAGCGATACGAATTTCAACAAACACTGGTTCCGAAAAGGTTGTTTTGATTTTTTGTCCATCTATTTGATCAGTACAGCTTCAGTCAAAAGAAATGGACTCTTCACCTTTGGGTTTAAACATCGGAATTAAAATTTGTTTATTTAAATGAATTTTAATGCATGGGTTGTGTAATAAACACAGAACACGACGTGTGTTTTAATCGGTGGGTGATTTGCATAACTCGTTAGAATGGCGTATTCATATTTCGCGAAATATGACTACGCCATTCCAACTAGTTTGTCTATTTACTATTTCCTTTTGTTTTAATTCACAAAATTTAACCCTTTACCTAACATGAAAAGAAGACGACACTTGCAAAAAAAATTCTTGAATAACTAATTTTTTTCATTTTTTGTCTCAAAAACATAGGTTGTGACCCCTCGTTGGAACGAGCTCGACGAGCTCGTTCCAACGAGGGGTCATAACCTATGTTTTTGAGACAAAAAATGAAAATATTTTGAAAATTAATTGGCGATTTTTGAGAATCGCGCTGGCCGGTTTTGGCCGTTACGTTGGGTAAAGGGTTAAAAGATTACAGTACGGCCGACGTGGACTGGTCACTTTCCACTGACGCAATAATATTCCAAACCCAAATTATAGAAATAATCCTAAAAATGTAATTGATGAAGCGCCCGGTACAACCCGGTGTTTCATTACTTAAAAGTTTGCTGATGATGTTTTTATCATCTGGTAAACACATGCGTGGATATCACTTTCTCCCCCACTGCATGTGTAACATACGTGTGTCCCGGGTGAGATAGCAGGGAGAGACAGATGTATCCCACCCAACCCACCCACGTGACGTTATACATTTATAACGTTATTATGACGTTATGCATATCGTATCAGTTTCTTGCTACCAACTAATTTATTTTGACGTCATCAGAATGCCGTGTGATCAAAGTTTGATGCTCTAACACTATTTAAACCCCAAGATGCCACCGTTCCTGATTGACTTTGTGGTATATACCCTGGTATATACATAACTTTTGCATACTCTTTCCGATGGTGTCATTAGTTTTTCAAAACAACGAATACCAAATGAGTTGCTTATATCAGCATGTGACCGCCGATAACCACTGGCTAACGTAACCGCTGTTTGGTGGGGGAGAAAAATAATCTCTGATGGGTACGGGTGTGGGATAGGAAAATCTCACCCTCGGGACAAGATATTTGGTCCAGACAGTCGGCAAGCCTAGTGTCTGGCCCAAATATCTTGCCCTCGGGTGAGATTTTCCCATCGCACACCCGTACCCATCAGGGATTATAATAGTCCTCACGTGGATTACGGCCAGTCCATGGCGACTGTACTGTATACACGTTTCTCACGAGTTAGCTGTTATCATGTGGTGAAAATCGTAACCAGAAAAAGAATCAGCTCTTTTTTATATTTTACTTGCAGGTCTGTCTTGGGTGTTTGGATACTTAGCCATAGAGGATGGAAGAACAACTTTCGGTTATATATTTTCATTCCTGAATGCATTCCAGGGGCTTTTTATTTTTATTATTTTTATCGCAAGATTGAAATTGTTCAGGGAGTTTTGGGAGTCTGTTGGTCGCAAGGGGCGTGCACGCAGGGTTCCCGTACGCGGAAGATATATGGCTTCGCGGACTTCACCTGCAAGACTAAACGTTAAGGGTAGATCGCCAACAAATGTGGAGGAATCGTCTTTGTGAGTGCATGGAAGTCATTTTGATTTAAAAATATGTCTCTGAATGTGCTATGGATCAGTCTCTTTGTCATCGACAGATTCGCACGTAGAAGATAGATTATATTTCCATGTTTGTTTGTGCATTATACAGTTAAAACTAGAAGTCCTGTCATGAAATGCGCAGAAATAGCACGTCGATCTGTGCGTTAATCTACGAGTTATGACCATAGTAAGGCTATCAGATTTGTACATATGGCCTGTTCACAAGCAATGTTAACTTGGACCCGGAGGTCCATTGGCAGAAACGGTGCTTGTGTTTACTATGAGTAACCTGCCATGCTTTGGATGCCATTCGATATGGCAAATGCGCGCAATTCCTACACGCAATTAAGCCTAGATAAGCGCACAGTTCATGGCGGGACTTCTAGTTTTAACTGTAGTTTAACAACACTTTCAACAAACCTGGGCTATGTCGGAAGGACGGAGCTGGAGTATCAGGATAGAGACATTGAACAACGGTGGATATATGTTGGACTCTGAAAATTATCATCACAGAAACAGGAGTGTTAGTACTGGTTGAGAGAAAGTGTAACACAGTCCTACAGTTGTCGTGGACCAGAGACGTATCGACATATCGACCGTAGACGTACTGCATGTTGACCGTAGTTGTGCAGCGTGTCTACCGTAGGCAAACAGCACGTCGACGCTACACTTGTCTTTAATCAGTGTTAACCCCGATGTGGCGTGGTAGTAAATTCGAGAGTTCAGCAGTTACTTGTCGCTGCTCATTTATTTTCGTCGGATTCTCCCGTTTTTATTCGAAGAATCGTCCTTCATGATATGACTCAGTGCCGTTAAATCTCAAACGAATAAATACACAATTATTAAAATGTTCACATTTACCTTGTATGAACAAATATGTCGATCAGTTGGAATGAGCCTTAGCAAAGTATGAATAGTATTTGAGAAAGACATTGAGGAACGCATCCACGAAATTGCAAGAAGCAGGATTATATTCATTGTTCACATATTGTCATTCCTACAGACAGAGTAACACATACCGAACAAGCGTTTCGTCAAGTGGGCGTTGTACAGGGAAGGGAGGGACGGGGGGGGGGGGGGGGGGTTAACATTCCTCAGAAATTATCTGAGTCAGGACATTTTCGCCTGGATTTGGGGCTTAGATACTCCTGCTAGTAATCATGCACATTCTTACAGGACTAGATTTAATGCTTGGCCTTTGTGCAGACACATACAGAAGCCCCGCACGACCAGTTTAGAGAACCGGTACGGTACGCGTTGTGTGCTGCTGGAGGATATTTCTGCGGCAATCCTTCCAGGACAGAGTCTATTTGAACAAATTTTCGCCCTGAAAAGTGAATGGATTTTTTTTCACCAATGATTCCTTGAGTCAAATTTAGATGAATCTGTCATTAAATCTAGTCATGGCTGTTTCAGAGCCCAGATTTGATAAAAATATCTTGAAAATACTTTGCAGGTAAAGAGTTAATTAAATAAGGCGTTGTCAATACAAAAATTGTAGTTTATCATCCACAAATACATTTCCATGACGTCTTGTGTCTTTCAACGTATTCCCGATTGACTAATATTTCAGTTACATCATCAAGCCATGCCTTTGGCCATGCAGTTGGAATGTTTTATCCATCGGGGCTTCAGCCATTACAGAATCGGGACAAATCAGGTTTACCCTCCCCACACCCTACTTCCCGAAATCAGTCATCTATTCACAACCGCTCTATAAAATACGTTTATCAACGTCAAGTCGTACCACTGTGAGGGAGTTGGTTCGCAAGTAATATGTAATTTTATCATATGACTCGTCCGTTTTGTTCACTTTAAAACATTTGATATTTTGTTTTCATATTAATCAGTGATAAATAAAGCCTTCTGTCAATTTCATTGGTCAATTTCAAAGCTAGACAATTTGAATGGCTGAACAAAATAAAACTGGGCCACATTTTCATAATTTGCATAATAAGAGTTGGGAGCTTTCATTGGTCAATTTCAAAACTGGACAATTCGATTGGCTAAACAAAATACAACTGGGTGACATTTACATAATTTCAGTGGGGAGAATTTACGTTATCTGTCCTATTTAGGGTTGGTTATATTGTATTAATCTTTTACCAACAAGAAAAACGCCATTCATTTTTTTTATTTTTTCACTTTTTGCTTCCAAAACACAGGTTATGACCCCTCATTGGAACGAGCTCGACGAGCTCGTTCCAATGAGGAGTCATAACCTATGTTTTGGAAACAAAAAATGAAAATTTTTAGTTATACGAGGATGTTTTTTCCAAGTGCCGTCTGTAACTAAAGTTAGGTGATGGGTTAAAAAGTCATACTAAGTGGCTAATTTGTGCGTGTGCGTGTCATATGATAAAAAGAATATAAAATGAGTGTCTTTCTCATATAATATTTATGAAACTCGTCCAAATGTTCCGTTTGGGCTCGCCAGAGGCTCGCCAAAACGGAAAATTCTTAGACTCGTTTCATAAATATTATATGAGAAAAACACTCATTCCATATCCTCTATATTTGTGTTTTGTGGAAGTCATTTATTTCATCTCATTGTCTATTTACCTCACTAGCAGATAACATTTGCAAAACATATTTCATTAACCGTTTGGACCCTGATGGTATATAACATGTCAGTTTAGAACTGACAACTGGTAGAGTCTATATTCGTTACTTGGGGGAAGACCAAACAATATTTTCAACATGCAGCATGTCTTTCAACATTGTTTGCATCGAAAACATAAATTATGACTCCTGATTACAACGAGCTCGACAAAAAATAATGCAATTTGATCGTTGACTTTTTTGTGAATAACGCTGGTCAGTTTGGGATTCAGATTCAGATACATATATTCACAGTATACATAAATAATAGTTACAAATACATATATTTCATAAGTGTAGTAAACAGTATACTTGGCTGTCTACCTGTCACCCCCTGGAAGGAAGTCTAATTGCAAACAGACTGATGGTTAGGGGAAAAAATATGTGACGCTAAGTTGGAACTGGGGCTCCAATTTCTTCATTGCTAAGATTTATTTGCAGGATGTTTTCCAGCACAAAAGCCAGTGAGAGATTGCATTAGGTAAAGGCGGGGACTTAATTATGGGGGTGTAACACAGCACAAAAGTTGTCCAGTTCGTTTATTCTCCTCAGGATTGAAGTCTAAGATATCTGTTTTCTGTTGTTCGTAATAGTGTACTTTCCTGAAACACCAGATTTGATACTTGGACATGTATCACAAGTGGAGTCGGTCATAGAGATGGGGGTGTGTAATACCCAACTCAGGCTGTTGAATGCATGGCTAGATCAATTGGAATTACCGGTGCGGTTATTATTTTATTGTGGTTTAATCGCACTTTAACGGCAATGGTCATATCGTGTCGGTGACAGCTTTACGGGTGGAGGAAGCCGGAGTACCCGGAGACAACCACCGACCAACGACGAGCAGCTGCCAGCTCCACAACATTTTAACTCCGCACTGCAGCACAGGCAGGATTAGATTGGTTGAAGACATGCGCACCAACGACGTGCAGTACTCCTTAGCACACGGCGTCATCGTGCCCCCATGTGGGCAACCGGGGTTAAGTGCCTTGCCCAAGGACACAGCGCGGGAGTCCGCGTCGATCGCTCAGATGGTCACCCATCCAAGGAGAAACCGGGCTCTACGTTTCGTAACTTCGGTGATCTTACGAAAACTGGTTACCCCAACGCAACCGCGCCCCCTACCGGTGCGGTATGTGTTAATTGAATACGGAGCTGCGTCACAACAACTACGTGTGCATTTTATTTATTCACTTATAAATTTCCAAGAAGTCTTTATAGTTTTTTTTTAGCTATACGAGGGGAAGTCAAAAAGTTTTGAGTCTAACATAAATAAAGCTAGAATATCGGTACAGAACATATTTATTTTTCAACATAATCCCCTTGTAATTTAATACACTTGCTCCACCTGGTCTGCCAGTCATTGATGCCGCATCTGTAGAAGTCCATATCTTGGTCCTGTATCCAAGCCTCCACAGCAGCAGTAAGTTCCTCATCACCTTGAAATCTTTGACTACGTAAGTGTTTCTTCAAATTTGGAAAGAGATGGTAGTCACTTTGACCACGTATGTGTTTCTGCAAATTTGGAAAGAGATGGTAATCACTTGGTGACTACCATCTCTTTCCAAATTTGAAGAAACACCATTTACATTAAAATTATTCGCAGTGAATCATATAATCTGGTCTTTTAGGAAACACACATAATCAAAATTCATTGAATGTTGTTTATTCTATATTGTATCAATTTAAGAGAGCTCTTAGAATAAAAAAAAATAGCAGGATACAGACAAAATCCCTCAAAAGCAAAGGTGTGGTCACGCATAGAGGTTTTATCGCCCAGTGCCTTGTAGACAGCGTAAGTAAACTAAGTTGGTACCGAGCTGTATGGAATCAGATCAGATGGCATGGAACTATTTGGATAGCATTGTTTTTGTATTCGCAACATTGTGTCAGAAGGGAGGTTTGATTTACCCTCCCTCGCAAATCATAATTAAAAATCACCAGTTTGTTATGTATATTGCTATTTATTTTGTTCACATATTAATATGTCAATTTTTGTCACAATATTTTATCGGAACTGGAAGTCATCACAACAAGCCACCGATTTCTTATTTTGGTTTGAAATGTTCTCAATCCTAAAATAGTTTTGTTCATTTGTACATTTACCAAGATGAATTATCCATAGTATATTCCCGTTATTATTATTACCCGGAGAGAGAATAAGAAAACACTCACAAATTGTAAGTTTTTTGTGAGAATGCTTGAGAGTAGTAAGTAGACAGGTTTTTCCCCAATTAACAAGGCTGAAACAATGATATAATGTCTCGTTGTTGACTCGATTTCACATGGGTTGTTATGGTAGCGCACGTGAACGGACATTTTGTGGCATCATTTTTATGGTGATGGGCGGTATTCATTTACGAGACACATATACTACTCAAAGTTGGCTAAGCTCTAAGTACATCCGACTACCTGTTTTATGTTTCAGTTGAAATATTGTTATGAAAAGTGTGTATACTTTTTATTTAATTATATCTTAAATTATTCAAAGACAGAAATTAAGATTTTATTTGTGTTTGACATTATTTTTTAGCTTTTGAATACGATAACCATGGAAAATGGATATTTTTAGTAAAAGAGGAAATTTTTCAATATGCCAAAAAGTTGACGGAGCGAACTGGTATGGTTTCAATATCGAGTATGAGACCCATTCCTGTTAATTACAGCTTGACAACGCCTTCTCATGCTCCCAATCAGGTTCCTGGTGGTCCGTTGTGGGATATTGTTCAATTCTTGGACCAGCATGGCACCAAGCTCCTGGACACTTCTTGGCTGGACTGGACGGGCTGAAATTGCAAGCTCTAACTCATTTCGGACATGTTCGATTGGATTGAGGTCAGGGGATCTTGCTGGCCAGTCCATACGCTGAATCCCCTACCTCTGTCGGTACTCCCCGACAACATGGCGACACTAGGATGGCACCCACTGCACCTGCATACAGTCTGACGTGGACAGCCAGGTTCTCATCAATATAGCGTCGTGCACTCAATGTACCACGTTCAAGGACACAGAGCTCTGCACGTCCATCCAAGCTGATGCCGCCCCAGACCATGATTGACCCCCCCCACCGTAGCCGTTATGCTCAGCAATGTTGGCTGCATGGAATCGCACTCCTGGTCTTCTCCATACCCTAGAACGCCTATCTGTGTGGTCTAGGCAGTACCTTGACTCATCTGTAAAAAGGACAGGTCGCCAATCTTCTCTGGTCCATCCAACGTGGTCCATGACCCATTCATAACATGCCTGGCGGTGGCTCTGGGACAACGGAATGCGAATACATGGTCTTCGCGATCGGAGACCACCTTCATGCAACCTTGTTCAGATAGTCTGCGTCGAAACATTTACCCCGGATGCATTCTGAAGGTCGCTGCGAAGCTGGGTTGCTGTGGCAAAGCGATTTCTACGGCATGAATGACCAAAAACCGGTCTTCAACTGTAGATGTTGCCCTGTCTCTGCCACCACCATGCCGTCTTACTGGTGTGTCATACTGCTGAAATCTTGCCCAGGCTCTGGTGATCACCGTATGATGCACACCAAGGGCTTCACCAACCTGACGATGGGTAGCCCCTTGCTCCACCATCCCTACAGCCCGCCACATTTCTGCTTCACACAAATGTCTTCTTACATTTGCATTTGCCATATTCAATCATTAAATCACAATGGTTTGTGTTAAAATGAAGACTGAATACCCTACACATGTCATGTACATGGAGACAGTACACGAAAACATCATGGACATCAAGGGGTACATGCTTTTCATGACTGTCACGAAAAGTCTGTCTGTCAAGAGAGCTAATGTAAACACTGGGAAACATCTCAATACATTCCTCAATCATATCCACCAAAAATATCGCAAATATGTGTCAAATATTTGGTGCTTAGCAAACTTTGAGTAGTATATTATAAGTGTAATATATGTTTTCAACGTCCATTTTTAAGGATTCAGCGATCTTGATTTTCTGGTATACAGGAGCAATGTTAAGGGTGCTAAGCTGTAGTATGAAGATTTTTCGATACGGTTTTGACAATTCTGTCTGTTCTTAACTCTATTCATACAAAAAATATTCGAAACAGTTCATGTGCCTCGTATTTTATAATACAGACATAATTAAAATTCATAGAATGCTGCATAGTCTATTTTGTAGAAAGTTTATTAAGTTCAAAGAACAATAAACTAGCAGGGCACAGTCAAAATCCATCCCAAACAAATGTATAGATTTACAGACAGGCTTTGCTGTCCAGTGTAAAGGAGACATCAGAATCAGAGTAAGTGGGTAGCGGGTCTTATATAATGTAAGATAGAAAGTTATATTTACAAACTTGCACCCGAAGGGAAGGGAGTGTTTTCTATAGCAACTTTTATTTAAAAATCACTAATATGTTATGTATATTTCAATTTATGTTATTTTTAATCTTGTAAAAATGTCCGTTAGTTCACAATATTTTATCGATGCTTAAATATTTAGTTTTCTCAGAGGATGTTATAGCGTGTCACTATTTTTTTAAATTTCAGTTGGAACTACTAAAAATAGTTTTGTTCATTTTTACATTTATCAAAAGGAAATGTCGATATTATAGTAGCACTACTATATTACGCCGTGAATGGATAGGAAAATACCCACAAAGTGGAATTTCCTCCCAAGCAATAATTCGTGCTTTGTGAGAAGGTTTAAGAGTAGTGTAATGGGCAGGTTTTAATCCAATTCACAAGGCCTCAGAAATTACGCCATGTCTCGTGTTGGTTCGACGTCGCGAGTTGTTATTGTAGCCGGTGTTAGCGACTCTTTTGTGACGTCATCATTTAAGAGATGGATATTGTTCGCGTAGGGTGCGTATTATAAGTATTACAAGTGTTTGCCACCGACTTCCGACTTTCCCGATATCGGGATCCTGCTTTCTATGGCGTGCCATACCAATATGCTGGGAGTTACCCTGCAGGTGCTGAATTATTTTTGGTAATCAAAATTTGTTCACATATTTTTGCCCAGTTACAATTTAGTCTCTTTAGTCTCTAGGGGATTTATCTATTTGTGCTAGTTATTTACTGGTGCCTCTCTTCCTATGTTTGTGACGAGGTTATTAAATTCGTATGCTATTTCGTGTGGATTATTTATTACATGGTTATCATATTTGACAAAAGTAGAAGGCATACCGGCAGTACGTTTTGCTTTCTTTATTGTTTCATTTAATATCTTCCAGGTTCCTTTCAAGTTATTTTTATTTTCATTTAGTATTTTATTAAAGTACATTGCTTTACTTTGCTTTTTAATTCTATTAAACATTTTACAGTAGTTTTTATAGTTTCTTATAATTTTCACCATTTGGAATTTAATTTTGTTATTGTAAAGTTTTGTCTTGGTGGTTGATGATTTTCATAAGGCCTTTGGATATCCACGGTTGTTGTTTAATATATGTTTTCTTCAACTTGACATTAACAACCAAAGGAAATTCCTTTTCGAAAGCAGTAGAATAGATATTTATAAAACTCTCGTATGCTATATTTGGGCAGCTTGTTTCAAGGATACACGAAAAATCGCGTTGCGACAGCGAGTGATCCAAAAGATGCCAAGTTCGCACTACTGAGATTGCATTTGAAGGTCATTTTTGGTCTATCCTTTTTTGTTTGGGGGGGGGGGGGGGGCATTATTTGCTACATGGAATGTACAAAACTGGTCAGAGGCTTCTGTGATAATTATACTACTCAAAGTTTGCTAAGCACCAAATATTTGACACATCATTGTGAAATTTGTGTGAGAGATATTTGCGACATTTTTGGTGGATATGATTGAGGAATGTATTGAGATGGTCGCCAGTGTTTTCATTAGCTCTCTTGACGGGCAGACTTTTCGTGACTGTCATGGAAAGCATGTACTCCTTGATTTTCATGACGTTTTCGTATACTGTCTACATGTACATGACATGTGTGGGGTATTCAATCTTCATTTCAACACAAACCCTTGTGATTTAATGACTGAATATGGCAAATGCAAATGTAAGAAGACATTTGTCTAAAGCAGAAATTTAGCGGGCTGTAGGGATGGTGGAGCAAGGGGCTACCCATCGTCAGGTTGGTGACGCCTTTAGTGTGCACCATACGGTGATAACCAGAGCCTGGGCAAGATTTCAGCAGTATGGCACACTAGTAAGATGGCATGGTGGTGGCAGAGACAGGGTAACATCTGCAGCTGAAGACCGGTTTTTGATCATTCAGGCCCATAGGAACCGTTTTGCCACTGCAACCCAGCTCCGCAGTGACCTTCAGACTGCATCCGGTGTAAATGTTTCGACACAGACTATCCAGACAAGGTTGCACGAATGTGGTCTCCGATGGAGAAGACCATGTATGCGCATTCCGCTCTCCCAGAACCACCGCCAGGCACGATATGAATGGGCCATGGACCACGTTGGATGGACCAGAGAAGATTGTAGACCCGTCCTTTTTACATATGAGTCAAGGTACTGCCTAGACCACACAGATAGGCGTTCTAGGGTATGGAGAAGACCAGGAGAGCGATTCTATGCAGCCAACATTGATGAGCATGACCGCTATGGTGGAGGGTCAATCATGGTCTGTGGGGGTGGGGGGGGGGGGGGCATCAGCAGGGATGGACGTACAGAGCTCTGTGTCCTTGAATGTGGTACATTGACTGCACAGCGGTATATTGATGAGATCCTAGATGTCCACGTCAGATTGGATGCAGGTGCAGTGGGTGATAGATTCATTCTGATGGACGATAATGCCCATCCTCGTGTTGCCCATGCTGTCGGGGAGCACCGACAGGTGGGGGGTGGGGGGGGGGGGGACTGTGCGTATGGACTGGCCAGCAAGATCCCCCGACATCAATCCAATCGAACATGTCTGGAATGAGTTGCAGCTTGCAATCTCAGCCCGTCCAGTCCAGCCAAGAAGTGTCCAGGAGCTTGGTGCCATGCTGGTCCAAGAATGGAACAACATCCCACAAAGGACCACCATGAACCTGATTGGGAGCATGGGAGGGCTTTGACAAACTGTAATTAACAGTAATGAGACTCATGCTCGATACTGAACCCATATCATTTCGCTCCGTCAACTTTTTGACAAATTTGAAAAATTTCCTCTTTTACCAATAATATCCATTTTCCATGGCTATCGTATTCAAAAGCTTAGAAATAATGTCAAACATAAACAAAATCTTAATTTCTGTACTTAAATCATTAAAGATAAAATTAAATAAAAAATATATACACTTTTTATTACAATATTTCAACTAAAACGTAAAACAGGTAGTAGATATACTTGGTGCTTAGCAAACTTTCAGTGGTGTATTCCAGATAAGGAGTTAGAGGAAATATTATTTAAGAAGATATGATCTATTAAAGTTGCTGTGTGACTGGTTATTTGAGGTGACCTGGTGATACGAGGTATGAATCCCTGGCTCACGATAAGGTCAAGATAATTTTGGGTTTTGGAATGAGAACTCGTTTTTAATAAGTCGCCCATAATATATGCCTCTTTAATTTCATGATTAATTTCATCTGTTATTTCATTTAGTTTTGCAAGGAAAAGATCTATATCCAGGTATATGTATGACCCCAACTAATTTTGTAGTATTATTCACTTTAATTTCAATAGGGACTCGAATACATGGGGACTTTAATAACGTGATTTTCATTCAGCTATTTTATAAATAATGGAACAATAAGAAACCTTGTCAGTACAAAAGAAGTTAAAGCTAAAAATGGCAAGTGCACAGATACAACTTGTGTTTGTCGTGAATTAGCATGGTGGTGAAAGCCTGATAATAAACGGCTTGCGATGTTGACTTTCTAATCGCAAAGGTTATTCCTTTGGTTTGCTTCTCAATCGTCCCGCGGCGTCTTTTGCACGCACCTTTCAAAAATGATCCCTAAATTCCCCAAAACAATATTGGAATTGTATTTGAAAGGCGAATGGGAAGAAATTAAAACAAGACAGCAGTTTCTGCTCGTTAATGATGGTGATGAGAAAAATATCAATCTTGGCAACAGATAAGAATCTCCAGCAACAAGTGGCAGCTGATACAGTTTACAGTGAAAGCACAATTCGAACATTTTAAAGCAACGACAGTTTTTCATTCGTGCCTTTCGTGTGCTATTCTCGTATGTTCCACTTGTATACTGTATTTGTATATATTTCTAAATGTAAATTTGGTATGTGCAGTTCCTTCTATATTTAATCATTCATAAATAATCAAACTTATTTACTTGATATTATCCTTAATAGCCCACACCAGCCAAGGTTTTTTACATTCACTAAAGTAACTCATAACCTTTGATCAAGCCACTAGTGCACCAGCTAACCGTTCCCCGTTGCCCCACTCTATTGTCCGATTTAATTTAAGAACGCGGGATAAACGGGATGACACCCAATGGAATAGATTTCTACTGTAATAACGGTTGGTGAAATGTATTAGTTTGGGGTTTTAGGGATAAAGACCCCCGGAAAACACACAGGTGAAAAGTTGTGGAGTAAGTGGATATTGTACACCCCCACCCCTATTCCTTGATCCATTCTGATACACCGTGTTTCCTTTTTCCAGTTTTTTTACACATTACCTTCTCTATAAAGGATATCCTAAATGATGGGCCTTGCTAAATTGTACCAAGAACCATCTTCAAGAACGGAGAAACATGCATAAACCCAAAACGAACCGAGTTACAACTCTATTTCAAACTAACGTAATATCTTATCAATTTAAATTAACATAACTGCAGTATTTTTTTTCATGATATGTAAATTACTAATTATTATATTTTCTCATCACAATATACCTACCCATAACCATTGAACTACCTGCGTTTTAGGAATGTCACACCCTTGATCATTATCCGTCACAAATATCTTCAACAAACACGTGCAGGTCGGTTTCTAGCTATTCTTCTTCCGGGGCCTGAAACTGTGCACATTAGCTAACTTTATTTTCTATAAAACTATACACACCCTACCACCCATCTTCTGCCCTCTGTCTATACATTATATTAAGATATTGGTGCCGTACCAGCAGTCCATAACAACAGTACCTTCGTGGGCATATTTTACTTGGGTAATTACCATTGTGATACTGCAGTACAGGCTGCAATCATGTTATACAAAGCCATCTGCATATGAAGAATCGAACTTTTAACGAGCACAATATTGTTGTACAAGGAACTTATACAATCGGCATGGTGATTTCTAACGCTTTTGCCACTCGAGTGGAAGGAGGTGCTATCTGCAATGCTTTAGCACTGCAGATTGCACCGTGTACTTCTCGAGGAACATTATATATAATTTCAGTACTATTGACTGTCAGATTACAATTTATAGTACATTCTAAACTCACGGTCTCAACTCATACCCAGAGTCGAGTTCCCTTTTAGATACCACTACTCCAGCATTTGCACTCAGATGCTCCCGGTGCCCTTGGTTTCACACACAATTGCTGTAAATGAAATAGAACAATGCCTGCTGACTTTTTCTCTGAAACGAATGAAGGTCTGTCTGAAAATATACTGGAAGGAATATTTTTGTTCGAGGAGGAATTAAAAGCGCTAACTTTGAACCCTCGTTATCATTTCATTCTAGCAACGCATACTGAGCCGTTTGAGTCTGTACAACACAGTGAATTATCTTCGCCGAAATCCGTTTGCACTGAATTACAATTTGTAAAACGAATTTTGTTTCGTATCATAGGAAAAAGTGGCGTGTGTTGTTTTACAAATTCGTATTGGCCAGTGTCAAAAACAATGGGAAAATTCATTCGAGAGCATTTGTTGATCGAGTGAGTTCATTTTAATATACGTTCACATTATGAAGAATAGCGGAAAAAGGAAAGTCGAATCTGAGAAAATGTTGATGGGGAAAAAGAAAGCAAAAACCCCATACGAATTAGACTCAATCCATTGATAATTTGAAGTTACATATAGGTTACATGTTTAGGCCGAGTTTCGAACATTATCGGTGCACCTCTTGACATCGCCGACGTTTCCGACCCAGAATGTTCACCTGAGGTTTTGTTCGCTCGGCAAGTCATCAATCGGAATGCACAGGGACCCGATTTGAACAAACTTAAATCTGCACCCCCCCCCCCCCCCCCCCCCCCAGAACCGATGTGCACCAAATATTAAAGGATTCTGACTGGTGGATCTGAAGAAGAAGAGTTTTTAATAAATTTCCTCATATTGCTCTAAGTTAAAATATTAACCGAGGAACTCGATTTGAACAAACTTGAATCTGGCCCCTCTAGAGATGATGTAAACCTAATATGAGAGGATTCTGACTGGTGGATCTGAAGAGGATTTTTAAAGAAATGACCTCATATTGCTATAAGTTAAAATTCGGGCTCCCACGGGGAGCCCAAATATTAACCCAGCAACTCGATTTTGACAAACTTGCATCTAATCCCCTAGAGATGTTGTAATCCAAATATGAAAGGATTCTGACCACTGGATCTGAAGAAGAAGATTCTTTTTTGTATTTTATGGGTGCTATCAGAGTTATGCCCCTTGTGGTGCCCCCCGTGGGCGTGGCAAATTTATTTGAACAACTTGAATTGACATTTGATAGGGAACATGCGCACCAGATTTGGTTCAATTTGGTCAAGTAGTTTGTGAGGAGAGATCGATAATGTAAAGTTTACGCCGAACGGACGACTACGGACGACGGACAGAAAGTGATTAGTAAAGCTCCCCTTGAGCTTCGCTCAGGTGAGCTAAAAATGAGATCGTCAACGAGTTGAAACCCTTGAAAGAAAGCAGGACACCTAGTTACAGACCTTCTATTTACGAACCATCTTCTTATGATCCGGTTTATGGTTAAAGACTTTCTGGACAACCTCGTTATACTCCATCCTCTCCCGCACACACACATCCTCCTCCTCCTCCTCAGTATCAACACTTCCCGCCGAGTTCTTCCGAGATAGACATATTTGAGACCGATTTGGAGAGTGAAATATCGACGTTTACTGCGAGCACGATCGACGGCATGATGTTAGATGCCAGCAATATCAAATTCGAAGATTACGCAAATTTATATAAGACGAACCTGCTGAGTGCGGACTCCGTCTTCGGCTTGCGCGAGGGAGTCGATGACAATCTCTACATGGGTGACAAACGAGTGGATACAACCGACGACTATAATCTCATCGTCGAAGATCGAGAATATGAAGGTACTAAAGGACTGTGGAGTCAGCCCAGGCTGTCTAAACCTAACCATTATGAGAGAGAGAGGATTAAAAATTCCTGGTTCGGAAAAATGTGATGAGAAAAGACAACGATTCCAGAGGGACGAGACCGAAAGCGAGCAGAAGTTCGAATGGGAAGAACGCGGTGAAACCCATCTGGGATGCGAATAAAGCATTCGTCAAATCGGACACCTTGGAAATTTCAAGGGTTCTGTTGATGTACCGATACAGGAACTCGCTAATACTTTGAACAGCAACGGTTCGGGATTGAAAATGGTTTAAAGTCAGAAATAAATTGAAAAACAAATTTATTATATATTATAAATAAATAGAATAAAATAGTTTAAAAACAAAAAAATCTTACTTAAGAAAACTTGGAAAAATAAAATACGAGAAAGATTTATCGTGGAATGCACCAACGACTGAGAGATTGAATCACAAACTCTTTCCCCCCAAAGCATAAAAGATTTAATAGCAGGGAAATCGAATTGAGGAAAGACGAATTTGTTGATGAATCAGTTGTTGCGGCCGGCATGGTAAAATTACGATAGATTATTCGTGTTTGGCAACAGTCTCTTTCATCCTGAATACGAAACGCTCTGAGTGTAAACTAACCGAAGGACGTTATAATGAGAATTTTCCATCACCAACGAATTCGAAAATTCGATCCAGCACTCGCAACGAACTTGCAAGAAACATCGAGAGATCTCGGAAATAATAAAACACCGAAAAGTCCATGGGCTTATGTTACCATATTCTAATTTATGGGCTACTTTACTAGATTTTTGGCAATTGGACCTAACTGACTCTAAATATAACAAGAGTGAATGTTTTTAGAGTTGCCATTTTTTTCGGTCAGCTTTATGGTCGCCATCTTGAATTTCAACATGGCCGCCGTAAAATGCGCTATTTGGCTATTAAGCGACACATATTTCACCCAAAGTTGGAGCAGGGGTAATCATAATAAGCTATTCTTTATCTTAGGTTGCATGTGAGATGAATTTTATAATTAAATAACATAAATAAGTAATGCAAGCTGAGGGCCCCACTTCGTCTGAGCTGTTCGGAATGAGTAGCAAATATCAGGATCACCTCCAGGTTCGAATAATCGTCGAAATGCGCCCTGTAGTTTTTGCATCTAACGAAAAGAGCGTTGTATGTATGCTGGTGATCATACATATATATGTTTACAGGTGTTCAGCAGTTCTGTGTTATAAGAAATATTGAAGCCGGGTGATTCAACGCAATGCAAAGTACAGAGAAACCGACAGATTAGAAGAAACCTATTGACTTTACCTTGTGCATACATTGGTAGAGTCCAAAATCCAAAAGGATGCAAGCTTGAGCCTCTAATAAAACAACAATTTGAGAGCTGTGACCTTTATTATTACGAGTGTATGGTCACGTGCTCAGTATAGAAATTCATTTTACGTCACACTTGAAAATAGGTTGCAAGATTTATTTGCAGAAGATCTGGAACTGCACAAGGCAGTCTGGCATAAAACATGCTACACGCAAGCAGTTTATTCAGCGTGGCAAAGATAAATATGAGAAAGCTTTTTTCGCTAGTGGGGGATAGGGCCATTGTTACTCAGCGAAAAAAGGAAAGCCCTCTAAACCCATCAAAGACGTAGTACAAGCAACCCAGATTTGACAAAGTCTGTGGGCTTCATTTCAGCAGAAATTGAATAATTTTATGCACAAATGCAGGAACGTGATGATGAAGTCTATTTAGTAAAAGTGTAGATTCCGCGCTCATGCTCAGAAACATGACGCGAGACGACGGTATTTGTAGTTAAACCATTACTAGAAAGTTATTGCTAAAGAAAATTCGGGAAAATGTGCTAGCTATGTGAAGTAACGGAGAATAAAGGCCAAGTCATCCCGCATACACAGTAAAGTGGCGCAAACTGCAGCCATTCATGATATCCATAAAAAATAAAACATTAAAGGAGATATGATAAACATATTCAAATGTGCTAAGCTTCTTAGACAGGCTATTTTAGATTCAAGAAAGGAAGGTTCATGGAAACTTAGAGGTTCTCTTATGGATGCAAATAACTGTGGTTCCTTCAGGCGAACTATTGACTTTTATGCGATGGGTGATTCAATGTGCTCACGCAGCTAGCGCAGTCGCCAGATCTTAGAGTATTCACGGAACCTGTGTGAATGTATCACATACTTTGGCTAGGGAATGCAAATCGCAGCGTCAAATGACACTGGTCTCAACGTCTGGGTAGTTATTGTTTCGCCATAGATTTGAAAGCCCATATGCTGTTGAACTCTCGCTTTACTAGAATTTTAGAAATAAGAAAGCCATGGACGTACTTTATGACAGCTCCTCAAGTGTTTCATATGACAGGGTTACACAAGTCTGTAGAAAAATTGCTACTGCAGTCTATAAAGTGATTGCTGACTAAGGGTGTGTCTGCCTCCAGGTCTCGTGAAAGGCACACAAATCCGGTGTTCGTTGGATAATATTGATGCAAACATTGACTCGCCACATGTTAAAGGCAGTCTTCACGGTTTGGCGTCAGGGTTATATTAGAGAGAAAATATTGGTGTTCCAGCTGTGACTCTCATACTGGATCAGGATCAGACTGCATGTGGCTTTGTCAATATCCTCAAGACATTAATACCATTAGTCCCTTGTAGTGTTGAAGGTAATCCTACTCCAAAGCCGAGTCCTGAATATCCAAAGTATGAGATAAGTCACTTTGAGAGTGAAATGTTTCAGGCCAAGACAGCTGACATTACCTGTTTGATGGCACGTTTACTAAGTAGACGACATATAGACATGGTCCCGTCCTCAAACATCTCACCCGAACAACTCTCACCGGAGTCCACAGAGGCCGATGAATCACCAAACAATGGGAGCTTGGGAAGACTTCTAACCGAAGATATATTTTCTTTGCAAGAAGAAGTGAACCAGAAGCATCGTGTGCCTAGTTGATCAGCGTATAATTCTCTAATCGAGGATTGGATTCTACAATGGCACCGAAGATAAAGGACAGAGCATTCATGCGGTCAATCATAAATGCAGCTCCACAAAATTGGTCAACATTGGCTACTGGGCTTAACCAGCTCTGGCAACTGCAGCAGATAATATTGCCTGGCCCAGCTACAGTAACCCTAGATATGGATCTGCACACACGAGCACTAAACCTGCAGCATTTGGAATCGTGCTGCAGGAATAAATGGCTTTAAGCCCTGATCGTTTCCTTACAGCAATATGTGCACTGAGGTGTTTATGGCACATCGTTGAAGGCAGTGGCATGGATGGTGCATGACAAGAAATCGATTTATACAGCTCTGTCACCAGTGTACAAATCAGTGATGGAAATTCTTATAGTCGAGCAGTTCAAGCACACCAAATTACTACTCTTCAAGCTTTGTTTGATCCTAGGATTGATGCATTCTTTACAGAAAACTCACAGACAAAAAAGTATTAACATCAAGCGCAAGACAACTCGGTGAAGCTTGTAGAGATCATGATGATGTTTATACAGCACACAAAAATGTACTTAACACTGTAGAATCAGTACACATTGAGGCAAAACTTGCTAAATTTGATTCGCAACACCATATACATCCAATGTACAGATGGCTTCAGATGTACATGGGCCAGGTATTGACTTTTATACGGTTCCTAAGGGCTATCAGGGAAGGAAATTGGCTGCTTGGCAACTCTTGAAAAGTTGTGCATTTTGCTCTTTGCATACGATGGTCTTGGCTGTGCTAGGAATGTCCCAGAGTATCTGGCTCGCATGCATAAGGTCCAAATGACAGAGCCCGAACTATGGAATGACTTCCTGAATGGAGCATTTACAGTTAATACGAATGCTAAGATTCCATTTACGAGAACTGGTGTTGACCACGTCATGGAGCATCTAAATAAGGCTAATAAGGGTCACAGTGGGATATGTGGCATAACTTCCTCACCAACTACAGGCGAATGTTCTGTTTCACTGCTCCTTGTCAACAAAATATAACCTTTTGAACCCGAACGGCTCTTTTTCCGGCCAGGAAAATGATACTGCACGTTGAAAAATATTGCTTGGCCTACACCAAATAATGAATATTGTCTCTTTTAATTGCTGCCATTGAGCTGGTATGGAAGATACCACTACAGCTCAAAGGGTTAAGGCCACCAATTCGCTCGACTACTAGTGATAGCCAAGTCTTCGAGAGACACGGTCGACATGGAGGAAGTGATAGTCTATCATGAGCTTTCCAGCACGAACAGCGCTCTTCTTCAACGAGATGACTCTGTACACCTGACAACAACAAATTAATTTCTCTGTTGGAGGATTTTCCAGGTGATGAGGCTGCGATTGGTGAAGGTCAGTATTCTAACATCCCCACGATGACATTTTGACACCACAATCCTGTCTAATAATTGATGGAATGGTAGTTGTTCAGGAATTAATGTCGGCCGAGAACTTAAAAGACTGTAATGAATCTGGACTGCCATTAGGTTGAGACGATTAAAACTATAGGTCAGTATTATGATCATGTGTGGGTTATTTTTGACAACTACGCCATACATTCATCACTGAAAGAAAGAACCAGAGCGCGAAGAAGGGGGAAAAAGCAAAGTTAAGTCATATGTGGTCAACAATTTAATAAAAATTAAAGACTCAAAAGGACTCACCGACACTCTTCCTAGCAGACAGGTTGGTTGAAAATTCATTTCCATTGAAAGTGGTAACTTCAACAAAAATGGATTTAATGTCCAACTTTGCGTGCGATATTGCGATGGAAGCCAGCACACAAGAAGAAGCTGATACTTGAATGAGATTGCACGCAGTCAAACTTGCTGAAGCGGGATACAAGATATCCATCTACTCTCAGGACATTGACGTCTTATTGTTAGCTTTGCGAAGAACAGATCAGCTTGGAGAGTAAGCTCAATTAATCATGGGTACAGGGGAAAAGCGTAGAATAATTTTGTTAACCCTTTACCTAACATGAAAAGCAGACAACACCTGCAAACAAAATTCTTGAATAACTAATATTTTTCATGTTTTTCTCAAAAACATAGGTTATGACCCCTCATTGGACGAGCTCGTTCCAAAGGGGTCATAACCTATGTTTTTGAGACAAAAAAATGAAAATATAATGAAAATTAATTGGCGATTTTTGTGAATAGCGCTGGCTGGTTTTCGCCGTTACGTTATGTAAAGGTTTAAAGTCTATTTTGGATCACCTATGACCAAATAATTCGAGGGCTTTGCTAAACTGGCATGCCCTTACAAGATGTGATACCGCCAGTCACATACATGGGAAAGGGAAGCAGACATTTTTAAAGCATTTCTAGAAGCTGACGTTACTGTTCTATCAGCAATTGGGCGAAGTTGATCAGCTTTCAGATGAGTAATCGAAGGGTGTGAAAACTTTTCTGTGTAGACTTTTTGGTCCCAAGGACCAGAAAATAACTAAGTTAAGTGAATTACGATGGTATCTGTTACGACATTTAAAATAGAATCAGGGAGTGGAAAAGTTACCCCCAACGCTGGGTGCTTGAGGGGAGCACATTCTGCGTGAACATCGTTATGCGAATCTTCGGCAGCAGGATTGACCCTTTACCCAACGTAACGGCTAAAACCGGCCAGCGCTATTCTCAAAAATCGCCAATTAATTTTCAAATATTTTCATTTTTTGTCTCAAAAACATAGGTTATGATCCCTCGTTGGAACGAGCTCGTCGAGCTCGTTCCAACGAGGGGTCATAACCTATGTTTTTGAGACAAAAAATGAAAAAAATTAGTTATTCAAGAATTTTTTTTGCAAGTGTCGTCTGCTTTTCATGTTAGGTAAAGGGTTAAGTCAGTCGGCCAACGAGGACAGGGCCTACAGTACTGAGATGCTCAGAAAGCGACGGAAACTTGAAACCAGTGCTAATACGTTTCTATTGCCCCAGCGTCAATTTTGCAGCTAGTCAAATGTAGTTGTAAACAACCGGACAGACGCACAGGTACACTTTGGCATGGAAGGTGCTCTTGCGAAAGATCAAATGTTGTTTGCACAAAACTTTGCATATGTGAACGGCTGAAGATAGAACATTGGAATTAATTAATAAAGCTCTCAAACTTCCTTATTCCTTTCCTCGTTCAAGTACTTCAGGTGTTCAAGTCGATTCAATTTTTATCCATTTTTATGCATTCAAAGGATCGCATTCGACCAACACAAATACTTTAGAAGATGTAGCATTGGGATCAGTCGTTTTCATCGTGAAATTAATTCTATCTCCAACTTAGACTCTCAAGGGTGATTCGAATCTGCCCGTATTGCAATATTGATTCGCCATCTTCTCAACTTTATATCGTTTTCTATGCCTTTTACCACAATGTTGACAATAGCTCTATTCTTCAAGTTGTTAGAAGTCATTCGAACGATGGGTCCTCATATCGTCATCGGATACCCAACCTGACCATGCAGCGGTCCATTTCTGAATAACCATTCCGATGCCAGAAGCTAATACATCAGTTCCCCAGCTCACACGGTTATTAACTGTCTCGCATATTTAATATTTTTTCCATGACCCAGATCATAGCGCAGGGGTCTGTGATGAAGACAGGACCGAATAGATTCGTGTCGTCCATTTTGTATACTGGAGGCCGCCATCTCGGTTTCTCTGGTAGCATGTAGTTGCTAGGTGAACAAAATCTCTCCAATAGGAAGGGGATGTGTTCGAAGGTTGTGTTCCATCAAATGTGAATATAGCTACTTACCCAAATAAACCGGACAACTATTTTTACTAGTTCGAGTTCTTCGAGAATTCTCTATTCCTATCCACATCTAGGAATCCACGTTATTGTTTTTCTGGATACCGAACCCAACTAGTTTGTTCTGGAATATACTCCAGTAACGTAGAAGAGACATCTTTCAGTTGGAACAGTTTTAGTTTATTCTTACTATTGTTAGCTTTCTGGTCTGTTCGGGCAAGGTCTGATCCCACCCCGGGTACTCCTGTTCTTGTTTCGGATAGCATAAGCCATGTTTTGTTTATTCATATAATCCAATCAGATCACTTTATTGAAACTAACTAACCAATCAGATCACTCTAGTTATTTAAATTCCTTCCATTGTATCATTATTATCAGATACAAGGGGTCGTAAGAATACGTCCAAGAGTCAATCGAGTAGTGATCGCAACAGGCATCGCACGGACGATTTGAAGCCCACCGAGCAAATGAGCTGTCGTGCACCAAGTGACTCCCACACAGTGCTCTACATCTCGTCTCGTTATTTAAGGATTCTTATGATATGGTAATGTACGTCCAAACGTAACCGCCTACGCTGGTTACCTTGGCAACCCAATATTGCGTCACTGGGTCACATGATTATGTTGTCACATGAGATCTACGATAAAATCCACCAAATGAGGGGTAAAAATCACATTACATACTACATTGCTCCTCTAAGGGGACATATAAGTTATATGTTGTAGGAAACTATTTATATGAAATGGTTGCAATGGCAACATGCACTACTGGGAGCAAAAAAGGTGGTCTCTTTTGCAGTCAGATGGCGATTCGATCGCGAAATGAAATAATAAAACGTCTGATTTTTTGAGAAAAGAAAGCAAGAAAAGATATCGCTATAATATTCTACAGGCAGCTCAGTCGATTGTTATGTTTGTACACCACCGCATTATCACTTGGTATCGCACGACACCATAACATCAGCAACAGCAAAAATTTGGACGCCTGTCATCACGAGTCAAGATAGTGCTGTGTAATAAAGTCATGTTACCCCACTATACAATGGATTCATCACATGGGTTGTATACACGTCATGACTGGGTGGTGATTCGCGAAATGCCTTGTAATTTACTATGGTTTGCGTCTACTAGAAAATGAGTCTTCCATTAATTCATAATGATTTTTGGTCATTTTTGCACAGCCGCGCAAAACCAACTAATGTAATTTTGTCACTGTGTAAGGGTACGGCGTTAAGATTGGTCCAGCCTGTTCAGTGGTATGAAATAAAAATGATGTTTAAAAACACAATTTCGTTTCATCGGCCAGCGATAACCGTTGGTCTAACAATCAATCATTGATACGATATCGTGATCTGCCAGGTTGATGTTCACTGCTGACCGAGTTCCTAATCATCATTATATTACTGTTATTAGAAGAGCACACCGAGAACTTCGACTAAGTTGCGATCTGGCCAAAAATCTTGATCAGTTTTCTTGCTGTAGAATTTTAGAGATAAAAAAGAAATACATCATTTCACTACAGTTGGTTGCTATTTTCGCCTGTTTTTATTCCAGTTTTCTTTTCGCAATATCTCCCAAATGAAATCTTGAATAACTGGTGGCGCCTCAAGATCGTGTTCGAATCGAGAATGAAATCGCTTTTGTAATCAGGGCACTTTATGCAGAGAAGTTTATTTCTGGTCAGATGTAGTACCATCGTTCAGTAATAGCTGGTACTTTCATAACTGTCAAAGCAAAAAAAGAAAACTGCCCCGACCCAAAGCCAACTGTCAGATACAAACGTAAACAAATGTGGTCAAATGGCATTCAAATATAAACCTGCAGGTAGAGGAAATTCATCCGCTCAAACAAACACCCCTATTGAACTGACTGTCCATCTTATGAGGAACAAAATAAGACTAATTTTATATCGCAAGACTCCATTTGATATCTAATTTTAACAATTAACCGGACTCGAACAATACAGACTATTTGGAAGCAAGAATTGAAAACATACAATCTAAATTGCGATTGCAGTCTTTTCTATTGGCGAGCTTTACTGCTGCGTGTGTTGTAATGCTAAACCGCTTCTCGGGCCGTCAATGAGAAGGGACGTCCCTCCAATGTCAACGCCGACCCGCCACTTCATTCTGCATCTGAAGTACTCACTATAACAGGAAGGAAACCGACAAGTACAGTTAAAACTAGAAGTCCTGTCATGAAATGCGCACAAATAGCGCGTCGATCTGCGCGTTAATCTACTCGTTAATCTACGGGTTAGGACAATAGTAAGGCTATCAAATTCTGTACATATGGCCTGTGCACAAGCAATGTTTCAGCCAATGGACCTCCTGGTAACCCGGAGGTCCATTGTCTGAAACATTGCCTGTGTTTGCTATGAGTAACCAGGATAACCTGCCGTGATTTGGATGCCATTTGATATGGAAATTGCGCGCAATTCCTACGCGCAGTTAGGCCTAGATACGCACGCAGTTCATGACGGGACTGTAAAGCCTGATGTGAGAGCTTGAAATAATGAGTGCTCAAGTGCAAAGATGAATCGTGTCGTTTGTCATAAACCACAGAGACGCCAGTAAAAACCGCAATGCGCATATTGATCTAACAAGGAAAATACTACTTCAACAGCTACGTTGCAGACAATTCCTTTTCGCTGACTTTGTTTTGGGGTGTATTATCATATTAAATGCCAGCAATTGTATGTTTCCACTATCGATATTACGTGAATACTGATAGCAGACAAAACTCTGACCTTTCCACGTGGCCTGGGAGAAAAAAATGGGGCTCTAGGGTTAATTTTGTGACAGGCCCCCTTTCGAAAGTGTTGTGATACTGATGCAAATGCCGAAAGCATCTGCTGCGACTGCAAAAGGCAAGGTGAATACTAGGAGTGTGTGTGGGGGGGGGGGGGGGAGGGGGGAGTGTTCTCCATCCCCCGAAGAAAATTTTGAAATCAGTTATTAAATGGAGACTTCTGGTGGCTTTTGGAATAAAAATCACGTTATTTTAAGCCGTACAAATGACGTTTTCCAGCAGCATGTTTCAGATTTGCAAATTCATCCAGGGACCTAGAGTTATAACTTTTGACTGCACAATTATTTATTTGATAACATCTAGTCTGGTACAAATGTATGCAGATAAAAGTTTATTAACAGTTTGTGCATCCTCGCGGAGTACTCCCACTTCTTTACATGAGCGGCAGCTAGTATTCCAATGCGACGTGCAACTTATCTTGCTGATGCTCGCTTTGGGATCAAGAGCGGAAGGGGGGGGGGGGGGTGCTAGGCACAGGGGTCAGAACGTTGGGGAACCCAGGCCTGACCAAAGAATCTTGAATTCTTGGGCCAGGTCCGCGTCCCCAAAGTTCCCGACCCATGGATTACTACCCCAACCCCGCCCATCCTGTCCCCGGCCCTGCCTTTTCGTGAGTATACTGCTCCAATTTAAATGCATTTTTTTTCAACTGAAATAAACAAATGATACCTGAAACAGGCACCACCATAATTCGATTCTACTTTGGCGTAACCAGGACGGTCAACAAATAGTGTTTTAATCAGAAGAGTAACCATTGCTCAGCAAGTCAAAACGAGTTTCGAAATTCGGAGTGCCATGCATGAGTTGCCAGCGACAACCATTTGGTACATTACCAACAATGGTTAGAAATATTCCTATGTTATTTATCTATCTAGGTAACTAGCTAGTTCTCAAGTCATCGGGAAAACAAACTGACGTTGTTATGTCATGGAGCCAGTTTATCTCTTAAATACTCCATCACCTTCTTTAATTTCGATCATGTGGACTATTTGAGTTGACTATTTTCCGATTAACCAAAATAATCCACCCTACTGAATCGGGGCATGGTTTGATCGTTTCCTTGTGACATTACCGTCACTCCTGTCAGACGCGTTTGTTTACAGAATAATATAGATGGAGATGTTCCGCACCTGTAGTTTTATCATGAAGACGCGTAGTTCTATTAGTTAATATCTTGAAGTTTTCTTGATTGGAATATCTAAAACGGAAGCCGGAAGAATATCTGTATATAACAAAACGTGCGTAAACACATAGCCCTTAACAGCATTGACTGATGACCTGAGACCTTTGGGAACAAGATGTTGAAAAGTAGAATGAATCGTGCTCCGCAGATGACGCCTTTTTGCACGAAAAGGACGATAAATGGCGTTTTCTTCGACCAGCTCACTGATACCTGTCAATCGCATACACTTTTCAGTTATGATACTACTGGTGCTGTCTATCTCGTTCGTGAACCCAGAGTCTAGTATATCTATTGACACTGGGTTCATGAAGGAGATAGAGAGCACCAGTAGCATCATAACCGAAAAGTGGATTCGGTTCGAGATTTGATTCGGTTTCGAACCTTTTGCTTGATATGATTCGAGATTCGACTCGAGAGTAACGTCGTGATTCGTCGGGTCCTAACACTTCCACTTAAACCTATCAAAGTTGGTTACATGAACTTCAAATTGGATTTGCATATTCCAAATGCACTTCGATGCTTAAGATGTCAAAAATATGAACACGGAGAAGATACATTATAATTGTGGACAACAACATCAGGGGCCATGTAATAATGTCATTAAATGTTGTAACCACCAAGGCAACCATACGGTATCTTCTGATGATGGACCTGTGTGGAAAAAAGAGAAATAAATCATCCAGAAACATTAAATGTGAGAAACACATAAGTTTTCTAGAAGCGAGAGAAATAGTTTCATCAATGCTTGGTATGAGTTCATCAACAATATATTCAACATCACTAAAGCAAAAGGGCCCAACTGCATCCATTAAGTGCCACACTCCTCGTACTCGGTTAAGCGATAATGTAATACCAACTTTGATAGAGTCTTTTACTATTTCACAAACCACCGAAACTGAATCAAAGTCAACGCAAACGCAATCATCGCAGATTAGGTCTACACATAAGACTTCAACAAAGAAAGCTACGGGGAAATTGTGAGAGTGACTCTTTTCCAATTGTGTTGGAAAGTGTGGTTCCGGCGGATGATGAAAGGATGTCTAAGTGGAATTTTAAAAAAGCAAATTGTGATACTGTATTATCACTTTGTTCTGAACCACTCACACGTCAGAAATTTTGAAAACAGTACTGACCAAGAAGAACATTTCACTATGGAATTGCTTGACAATATAAACACGCCATTCTAGAAACCGCGGTAAATCCAAAACGTTTCACCAAACCATGGTATGATAATGATTGCAAACATGCAATAAAGGATCGAAAGAAAATAAACGGGAATTTATCAAGTCACCAACTGCAAATAATTTCACATTACGTACAAATCGGGCAAAAACAAGACGACTTATAAAAGAAAAAAAGGAAAATTGTTAAGTAAATTACAAAATTTGGAAAATGAGTAAAAGAATTAAAGGCAAAGAAACAAAGTCAACTGTGCAACACCTCGGCGATAACAACATGCTAATACCATCAGCAGGGGATAAAAGCGGATTTCCGACCACCGTGGGGTGGTCCAGAAATATGATGGTCCAGAAAAAATTGAGGTATTTTTGGCACAATTGGGCTATTTTTAGAAAAAAATTCAAATTTTTCCCGAAAATTTTGGGTTTTTCCAAAAATAATGAAACTTTTCCAGGATTATCCCGGATTTTTTGTGGAAAATGTTCCAATTTGAGCTTTCTGGACCATTTTTTGTCGAGGATTTTATAAGAATCAGGGTTTTTAATAGGTCCCTTTTTTGGATAGATTTAACACTGATTTTCCCATAGGGGTGGATTTTTTGCCTCGGAGAAAAATCCCGAAAAGGCAGTGTCGAGGCCGGAAAGAACCTCGATCTGGGACTGAGATTTTCTCGCGGACTGGGTGAATTCTTGTCGACCTCGAGCGGTCCAGAAGAAAAACCCCGAGACGCCAGGTTTTTTTTTTCCGTCGTTCGACTCGATGGGGAGAAGGAGAAATGACAATCCGATTGGGAAATGGAGGAGAAGGATCGCGATTGGAATTGTGCATTTGTGTGTGTATGTATAATTATGTGTTGTTAGATGAATGATGGATGAAATTGTTTTTGTCATTAAAGAAAAAAAAACTGTAAAAGTTGTTTTATTTTTTTTTACAATTAATAATTATTATCATTTAAAAAAAACAAAAAAAACCCAGAAAATTTAGATATTTTCACAATAAAATAAAAAATAATCATGAAATCGAGAGCGGCACCTGAAAAAAAAAAATCCTCATTCGAATTGAAGAGGTGAGATTGATTTGTCATTAAAGAAAAAAAAACTGTAAAGGTTGTTTTATTTTTTTTTTTTTTCTACATATATATATAAGAAGAAGAAGAAGAAGAAAAAAAAAATACAATTAATAATTATTATCATTTAAAAAATACAAAACAAAAACACAAAATTTAGATATTTTCACAATAACATAAAAATAATAAGGAAATCGAGAGGGGCACCTAAAAAAAGGAAACCCTTTTTCGAATTGAAGAGGGTCGAAGGATACCCGAAGTTTGGCAGTAAAATTTATAACTTAGAATATCACGATCCCATTTGATTGACAGAAGCGGAATGTGATGGTTTGACAGACAAATTCAACAAATGCGTCCTGCTTTTGAAGTTGAGCGAGACCAATCTGGATTTGATGTACGAATCCCAAGACGATTTGTTAAACCTTTTCTCAGCGGACGTGGAAGGGTTTGATCCAGACCGCGTCTCCACCATGTTCTATGGAAGGAAGATTTTTCCCGGCGTTTCCGAGGCGTTGGTTTGCAGATTGAATCTGATCATTAGAAAAAAACAGCGACTGACGTTCGAGACCATGGACGTGGTGTTTCGATGGGTCTATCAAAAGGGAAATTATTTCAAAATCAATTTTTACATCGTGGATGCGACGTTGCACGAAAATCCGTCGTAGATGTTTTTAGGGTTAATATTTAAATGTATGGATATAATTTTATTTTTTTGATGGACGGAATCAATTTTTTTTTCTCAGAATTTTTTTTTTTTCAAACGCGCGGATCAATTTTTATTTTAGCATTCAATTTTATTTTTGATAATTAAAAGTACTGTATTAACATTATATTGAAGGTTGTATTTTAGTGTGTGAAAAGTGTACTGTCACGATCTCAATATATGTTTCATAAAAACTTACTTTATTATCGAAGCAATATTTACACCTACAGCGAGGCAGATAGTGATGTGAATTTATAATGTGAATTATGAACCATAAAATATTTTAAAGACTATTTAAAGGAAAGGCAAACAAAGATTTTATTCGTTTCTATTCTACTGAATGCACCGTTATAATCTCATGAATGAAATCTTTACATAAAACCATTAGGCAGATATTTTTCTTTGTGAAATGTATATTGTGATCGGTACGTGTCATGCATTATTCTTCAGTGAACTTGAAAAGTCTAATGAAAATTTTTTTGCTCGCTATTATCGTCGGTGAGAATGAAATGGTGACTGAATGTGTGTTTATTTGTGTTGTATAAATGTCGTGTGATATTTGCATTTTAGATAAAATTAATTCCCATGTTTGAAAAAAACAACAAATTCACATTCTGAGAAAAAAATTGATTCTGTCCAAAAGAAATAAAAAAAATAAAATTATATCCATTCATATTTAAACAAGAAAAAAAAATCACAAAACTCGAAATAATAATATATATATTTTTAAAAATAAGAAATTATTTAACATTCAAAATGTTAAAAACAACAAAAACGTCTGGCATGGAAAGGTTATATTTCTCTACCGTAACCCAGTTTAAACGGTACTGTAGAAAACTGGGAATTAAAAATCGCAATGGTGGTATAAAAAAGACCAAAAAAGAATTGAGTGACCTTCTGCGTGCCGATGACCAAACTCTGGTTAATTTATGATCCAGAGTGCATCGGTCATATTCGAATTTGAAAGGTATCAAATGCATGAAGAGAGAAGAAAGCATCGATCATTTACTCTGTGGGAAGGGGGTGGACGAAAGGCCTGCGACGGAGGCAAAAACTCGAGTCGTGGCGAGAAATGATGATGAGAAGACGAAACAACCTCGACATGTGGAAACTTAGAAGAAGGAGACTGTCAAACGAAAAGTTGAACCGTGGGCTCCGGAAGGGACTGGAAGTAAAAAAAATGAAAAGCGATGTGGTTCGAGATGGCGATTCGTCGGGAAACAAAACGATCGATGAAATCTTGGGAGCATTGGGGAAGGACGAGGGAGTTGAAGCGATAAGAGCGATCGTGAGTAAGGCAGTGAAAAAATTGTTGGTTCTGATTGAACGTGAAGAAGCAATCAAAGGATATTTTAAAACTTTCGACGTGATTTCCGGTTTCGCGAATCTCGATCCTGAATCTTTCATGGAACGGGCGAAGTGTGGGATGTGTTACGAAGAGAACTAGATAGGGGTTTAAAAATAAAGATGATCTTGCATTGTCTGATGAAAAAGGTCGACGCGAAAACGGGTAAGAGCGTGCTGCAAGATGGTTATTTCCAATCCAAAATGGAAACTGTGTTTGAAGATGATTAACTATTCGATGTTTATGGAGAGATGAAAGACAAAATGTTAGAATCTATGTCCAGTTATCATAAGAGGGGAAGTGGTTGGACGTTCGAGAAATATTGAATCTCGAGATTCACGTGGACAGACACGATCCTTTGACAATGTCTTCCTATATAGAATTACCTCTTTTTTCTATATAATAAAAAAGCTTTGATTTAGCGATAGAGTTTCCAAGTATGCAGAGACTTGTGAAAATCTCGATTGGACGGGAGTGCTTTTCCCGACGGCATTGAAAGACATCTCTCAGTGGCTGTGAACATCTTAGAATATGACGGGGATGATGAAAAAGTAATAGTCTATCCTCTCAGACTGACTTCGCATAAAGAGAGAGCTCATTTTGTTAATTTGTTGTTGTATTCAAAATGCGACAATCAACATTATTGCTGGATTAAGGATATGAGTAGATTGTTATCGAATCAGACTTCCAAACATAAGGGCGAGATATTTTTCTGTCTCTATTTTTCTGTTTCTGCAAGAATTCGTTCCAACGTCAAGAATCGATGACACTCATCAGGAATATTGCAACGAAAAGTCGAACGTTACCGTCGAAATGCCTAAAGTTAACAGTCACGTGAATTTTTGCAACTACAAAAGAAGATTGATGCCTCCATTCGTCGTCTACGCCGATTTCGAATGTTTCACCACGAAAATAAATTCTTGCCGGCCCTACGAGCGTTTGAGTTACGTCGAAAAACTCCAGAAGCACGTACCTTCGGGTTATTGTTATTACCTGAAATGTTCTTTCGACGATGGAGAATCGTTATATCCATTTGTCTACTCTAAACGTTCAGATGACGACGACGTGGCTAAAAAAATCGTGGAAGAGTTAGAATCGAAAATACAAGGATTATACGACAAATTTAAAAAATCCAAAGACATGATCATCGCGCCAGAGCAACAGAAAGAATATGAGGAAACCACCGAATGTCACATCTGTAGACAACCGTTGGATAATGATTGCGAAAATAATAAAAAAGTTAGGGATCACGATCACTACACTGGTCTGTTTTGCGGCGCTGCTCACAACAAATGTAATTTGGAATTTCGAAATGCTGAATTCTATCAGGTGATATTTCACAATCTCTCGGGCTACGACAGTCACCTGTTCATGAAAAAATGGGTGTCAGCGAGGGAGAGTTGAGTTGCATCACGGAAAATGACGAAAAATACATTTCATTCACTCAATGGAAGGTCATTTAAAATCACGAGTAAACATTTGAACGATCGACGAGATTTGGTTGACGTGATGTTGAGAAAAGGCGTCTACCCTTTCGATTACATGAGTGATCTCGAGAAATTCGACGACGTCGCTCTACCTCCTAAAGAAGATTTTTATTCGAAATTATACCAATCTCACATTTCTGATGATGATTACGAACGTGCACAAAAATTGTGGAGATTGTTCGAGATGAAATACATGAGAGGATATCACAACCTCTATTTGGCCGACATGTTTGACAATTTTTGATAGATGTGTCATCGACATTACGAATTAGATCTGGCTTGGTATTTCACTGCACCCAGACTCGCTTAGGATGTTCTCTTGAAAACGACCGAGGTTCGATTAGAATTATTAGAATTATTAACTGACGTAGACATGTTGCTCATGTTTGAAAAGGCTGTGTGGGGTGGTGTCTCTATGATTTCCACCAGATGTGGCAAAGCTAATAATCATTACATGGGAAAATATTTCGATTTGGGAGAACCGAGTAAATACATACAGTATTGGGATGCTAATAATTTGTACGGTTGGGCTATGAGTCCACCTTTACCGACTGGAAATTTCAAATGGGTCGAAACGTCAGAAGAAAAACAAAAATGGAGACACTATCCTTGTACTTTAGGGGTCGATTTGGATTATCTGGAAACGTTACATGATTCACACAACGATTATCCGCTGGCACATGAATGAATGGAAGTGAACGGCATCGAAAAACTCATTCCCAATTTAAATAACAAATGCAAGTATGTGGTCTATTGCGAAAATTTGAAACTTTACATGGATCATGGAAAGAGATTGATCGACGTGCATCGAATCATTCGATTTGATGAGGAGCCTTGAATGAAAAAATACATCGAT
This sequence comes from Pictodentalium vernedei, assembly GCA_031216915.1. Taxonomy (NCBI): domain Eukaryota; kingdom Metazoa; phylum Mollusca; class Scaphopoda; order Dentaliida; family Dentaliidae; genus Pictodentalium; species Pictodentalium vernedei. The sequence continues at coordinate 191,806,215 of CM062296.1, read as the reverse complement.
CTCAACACGAATTTAAGAATGCAGGCCGAGAGCGACTTCGAAAAAGATTTCTTCAAACTCATGAACAATTGCATGTACACGAAATCTCTGGAAAACATTAGGAAAAGAACCGACGTTCGACTCGTCGCGTCTGAAGAGAGGTCTAGAAAATTAATCGTGAAACCCAATTATCGACATAGAATCATATTCGATGAGAATCTTGTGTCTGTGCACATGCAAAAGACGCATCTGAAGTACGATAAACCTTGTTATCTCGGTGCGATCATCTTAGACATCAGCAAGCAGTTGATGTATGAGTTTCACTACGATTACGTCAAAGCAAAATTCGGTTCAAAAACCAAACTATTGTTCACCGACGCGAACAGTCTGGCTTAAGAGATAAAGACTAGAGATGTCTACGAGGACATAGCGCCAGACGTGAAAGAATGGTTCGACATGAATAATTATCCTGACGATCATCCGTTTGAGATTCCAACTGGAGTCAATAAAAAGGTGTTCGGTAAATTTAAAGATGAGAGCGGTGGAAGACAGATGACCAAATTCGTAGGTTTGAGACCAAAATTGTACGCTTATCTCCTCGATGGGGAAGAGATCAAGAGATGTAAAGATGTTCAAGTGTGTGTGACGAATAAAAACACCGCATTCGATGAGTACAAAAAGTGACTTTTTGAAAGGTTCGACAGTGTATAAAAAGATGACTGCGATTCAAAGCAAAAAGCACGAGATGTACACCAAAGAAATCAATAAGATTGCATTGATTGCCGATGACGATAAGAGAATTATATGTCCGGATAAAATACACACTTTTGCATTCGGACATTATTCTGCGACATTTCAACAAAATCGAGAGACTGAAGACTTTGAAATGTCGTAAGTTTAAAAACACTCGCGACTTTATAAATTAAAGAAAAAGAACACAGAAAAAAAAAAAAAAATAAATAAAAAAACAAAATAAAAACAAAAACATATTATGAATAAGAAGATAATAAAACGCATATCCGTAGAAGGTGTCGTCTTACCCAAAGAACCCCTATCCAACATTAATGTATCAAAAGTGGCAAAAGATTTAAAAGTCAAACATTTTTGAGGTGTGTTTTCTAGAGATGCCTTGCGAAGAAAAAAAGACTATGATTCAGAATGTGGAATTTTAAATCTGGACAATATCGGAGGTGAGGGCACGCATTGGGTCACGTGGTTTTCGAATCGGAATAAAAAATATTATTTCGATAGCTACGGAATTTCACCACCGATAGAAATAAGGAACTATTTAACGTCAGTTATTTACAATACCGAACAAGTGCAAGTGCCGGATCGAGTGTTTTGCAGTCATCTATGCCTCTACGTTCTCAAGAGATGGTCGGAAGGAGATCACTTTCAAGATATTCTCAACGATTTACATTAAAGAAAGTTGTTTTTGGGATATATATATATAGAGAGAGATATAATAAATAAAAAAAAAATTGGTTGCATTAATTAAAAATAATAAAAAAAAATTTATAACTTTAAATAATAAAAAAAAAACAAAAAAAACCATGACAGTCGATAAATTCGGTCGCGCTGACGATAATGAAGGTCCCTCTAGAAAGAAAAGAAGAACCACAGTCGAAATTTTGGTAACATTGCCAACTTGGACGAACGAACATTTAAATTTAAGCAATAAGAAAATCTACAATCTTCCCGAACCAATTGATCAGTCAGATGCCACGACTAAAAAATATGTCGTTAGAGGAGACGAAAAATTTCGGCAGATGATGAGAGATAATTGTGTGAATAAGGACATGACAGACGATCTTGACTTGCAATCTAAATGAGTGGTGAACAAAGCGGATCCTAGAGATTCGACCGATGTTGCCACTAAAAGATATGCGGACGACTCTCACGCGAGATTCAGTAAACATTTGAGAGATCGCTAAATTCTTAAAGTGATGCGGTCTGAATTGAATGCGAATTCTAGCAAGATAATTAACGTACCCGATCCCACGAATCCCAATGATGCGGCAACCAAACAATATGTAGACTTAGAACTGAGAAAGAATAACATCGACGAGCTAGAAATGAAATCGGTTCTGGATGTGGGATTTAACAAGATATTGAATCTATCCCAGATCGAGGATATGGACGAAGAATCGACGGCAGTCAACAAGGGCAATGGGGATTCTGCCATACATGATTCTCAATCCTATCTGGAATCTCAAGTCAACAACTTATATCTGAACAAACAATCCGGAGGAAAAATGTAGGCAGGCATCAACATGAATGGTTATGGACTATTTGGTCTCGATGACAATCCAGAATACGATTCCAGTGCATTCAGTAGAAAGTTCTTGGAAGAAAATACGGTTTGGAGAAAGGGTGATATCATGGAAGGCAAAACAGACATGGGAGGGCACGCACTCACGAATATGCCGGATCCCACTCACATGACGGATGCCTGCAATCTGATCTCCATCGTGGAAAAGATAAAATACGCCAGACAATTGATCACCATTTGGGGTGAGGAGAGCGGTGTGTTAGATGAGGGAAAAGCCGAATGGTCTTTTGGAAATGGGGGTAGCGGATCATTGCACGGCCTGATAGGATATCCCATGCCTGTGGGAGGTGATATCATTTGAATGAATCTGACTTCTACGGACTTGAGCGAAAAAGCAATCGTCAATCTCGTGGTGAACGGTGTGGAATGTAAGAAGAGTTACAGTGTCGAAAAGATGAAGAAGCAACATTTGAACACTGGCGTCTTCAGTACGCCTCTCAAAGTGCAGATGGGAGATAGGATCAATTTCAAGACGAAAACCAATAATCCCCAAGCTGCCACTTCAGTGGTCTCTCTGTTGATCGATCTGGACCCTCTAAACAAACAGTGAGTACAAAAAAATAAATAAAAATAATCACTTTTTGTGATGTAGGGGAGACAACTCAAAAAAAATATAATTGGATTTTGAGACATTGATTTATTCTCTCTCTCAAAATCCAATTATATTTTTTTTTTATTACTTTTTATTTTGTTTTGGTTTGACATTCCGAACTTGCATAAAGTGTTATTTGTTTTGGTTCAACATTCTTAAAACACTCGTCCATGTCTAAACCAAGATTCAACAGAGCAATAATACGTTAACGTATCTAGTAAATGTCTCATGCAATCATGGTTGTTCCCTGTTTTTTTAATTCGTTCTACGATTTCTGAAGTCAATATTACGGGTGTTGTCATTTTCAATCAGTCTAATAAATTTAATAAATTGCTCTCATCTATGTTATCTACCAAATGCGTTCGATTTCGTCTCAAACATTCTGTATCTTGATTATTCATTTTTTTAGGGTTTTTTATCATTATTTATTTTTTTTATATTTTATCGATATTTTTTTTTTGGCGGGGGGGGGGGGCTATTTTTAATTTCTATTTTTATATATATTATATCATCGAACGATAGACATTTTTTGCCCGTCCGATTCGAATTCTAACTCTCTATCAGATAGGACTAGAACAAAAGAATCTCGGTCTTTCCGAAGCAGATTTCATGGTCAATCTCCAATCGAAGTGATTGCTAGATGGTGGAATACTAGTCGTGTCACACTGTCTCATTCTAAATCCCACCGGTAATTTACTCTTCGATTCTATGATCTTGTAGAGACGTACTTTCTCCACGACTGAAGGCAATACTTGTGGAATGAACCAAGATATCTTGTTCATATGTATCTTACCTGCATCGGTCGCAGTGGGTCTCATGATGGCTTCATCATTTCCTTTTCGAATCAACGTCAGACTGTGTTTGAATCTGTAGAGAATCTTATCGTAATCTTCCGCGAATCCGAATATGTGTTTTAGAGGTATCCTGAACGAAAACGTTCCTTTGGGTCTCGATGTCTTGACGACGTAGTCGAATCTCAGGGCGCCACCGGTATTGGCTGCTCTCATGTCGGCAATGGTGTCTTTCACCCACAATTGATTGAGTCCTTTAGATTTTGAAAAATCATCCGGATACGTCAAGAGTCCTACATCGTGGTGGCTTGTCCTGGATGAAACACGGATTCTATCTCTTGTCCCGAGAGCATGTATTTTATATTACTGAACAGATGCATCATACCATTATTGGCTAGAGTAACCACGTCATCATCGGCATAATCACTTCCGTCTTCCTTGGTGAGATGCCCCTGTATTACTATGTAACATTCGCTGGGATGAACGAACGATCTTGAGTTTCAACGTAGATTCTTATTTCACTGGCATTGTTTAGACTGGTTCCAGTCACTTGTTCGTACTCGTTACTTCATATTCTTGAATGCTTTCGCCTCTCAATATACCTTCAGTTATATCTAATATATTCATCATGTTTTGTTTTTTGTTGTCTGTGTGTGTTAATTCACTTGTTTTTTTTATTATTAAATGTTTTCTTTTAATTATTAATTTTATTTATTATTTTTTTTTCTCCTTTTACCTATATATATATATGAAAAAAAAAATAAAAGTGAAGGATTGGTTCTTCAAAATGTCGTCTTCTGCAATTCTTGTTCGTAAAATGCTCCGATGATTTCTCTGCTGACATCTTCATCATCCTCTAACACTTCTATTTTGTAAATCACCGGATTCGTGTAAAATATTCTAATGATCTTAAAGATTTCTTCGGTCCATCGAGGAGTCTAACCTTTTGCGAAGAGTGACTTATAAGAAGTGATTCTCACTCGATCGCCGACTGCAAATTTTGGTGATTTGGACTCCTTCTTGATCTTGATCCTTTCGGAATAGAGATTAGTGAAGATGAATTTTTCTTTTCGAGGATTGCTAGCTTCCGCGGGACTCATCTTGCTCGATCAGTGTCACTTATTGTTGTATTCTTCGACCAGTTAGAACGTCTATAACGTCGATATTTTTCTTGGTCTTATTAGCGGTGAAATACTTGTACATTTTGTCCTTCATGGTTCTATTCCAACGTTCGATCACGTTAGCTTTCCCTTCGTTTTCGACGGAATAGAGGTCGACCAATGGATGAACGTGACTGTTGTAAAATTCCTTCCCTTTGTCCATCCACAATATATCCGGTTTCCAAGAAGACGATGCAAATATGCTCTTCAGAGCCTAAGCTATGCAAGCTCCTGATTTATTCTTCAGTGGTCTCATTCATTCGTATTTCGAAAACACGTCGATGACCGTCAGTATGTATTTAATGCCCTTGTTCTGTTTCTAATGCGATTTTATGTCGACCAAATCGGCCGACCAAATCTGATCCAGACCCTTTACGAATACCCTTCTCCTTCTAAATTTACGCGTGATGGGCTTGTGTAGTTCGTTCGCCAATGAATTCGTTAATAATGTTTTCTGGACATTTTTTTATGACCCCATCCGAATCGACGTTTGGTACCGATCACTTTACCGATCAACGAACGTTCGAGTCTCTCTCTCCTAGTGGGATTTGGTATATTTTTCAACGTCTTCAACATGTTTTTATCGCGGATTCGATTACGATTCTCGACGTTGGGATATTTAGCGTAGCACAGATCATGAGTGTAAGCGGCCGAATCCACCCTATTGATGGGTTTGCTCCAAGATTTAGGTGTCAGATCTCGATTCAATCTCTTATTTAATTTCATGCCAGGTCCCGTGAATTGATGGCCTGGCAGATGCATTTCAACGGGTAGATTATTAATCAATTTATTCGTCAAACCAGCACCACGTTTGACGAATTGTGTTTTTGTCGAACCGCACATTTTACATGTTCCGTGAAGCATGGGTCTTTTATTTTTTGTCAGTACTTTTTTAACGTTAACCGTATCGGTAACTCTCTTGCATTTGGCGCAATACATTTTTTTTTTGTTTTTTTGTTTTTTCGTATATATATTTTAATTATTTATTTATTTTTTTATTTATATATAATTTTTCTTCTTCCTTTATATATACATTTTTTTTTCAATCACTTGCTTCTGGAATCTTTTTGGGATCCAATAATTTACGAAACGATTGTCTTGCTTCCTCCCTACCTTTTTCCACAAGAAAATCCTTCAATTCTTCCTTGAGAATCTGACAACTCTTGACTCTTATCTTTGCTTTCATGACTTCGTATGTTTGTTTTTCGTTCAATTTTGTCGACGAATTCGCCGTCCGAAATCCTACCGTTTTCAATGCCATAGAGATCTTATCCGACACAGAATCGATCTTTGCATCAGCCAAAAACGCTGATGTTTTCGCGTTTCTTGGCCTTCACGGATAATATCTTAGAGAGAAATTGTCCGATCGTAATAATGAATCCGGCAGTTAAAGCCAATCCTTCTACGGCCAACACGACCAGAAGAGCAACGAGGGTGGTTGACAATAGACTGATTCCGGCAACATTCAAACCCATAGAGATTGTGATAAGAGTCAAATCCACGCCACTCACGAATTTCTCTAATCTCGAATATTTCTTATTGAGCGAACGGCGAGAGAATCTCTCTCTCGTGTCAGAAATGATTGAATTCTATTGATTTGTTCGATTCAATATGTCTGTCCCACGTCGACGCTATATTCTGGCTGTAGAAGAAGTGCCGTGGGCTCCATCTTCTCTAACGATGGATAGGTATTTTTACTTCGAAGTTCCATTTTCATTTCAATTTTATTTATATCTATTATTATTTTTATGTATTTTTTTATTATTTTCACCTCCTTATTATTTAATGAACATTTTTTTTTATTGTTTTCTTCCCTTAAACAAGGAATTCATAAAAAAATGCGATTCCTGTTGGACAATTTGTGGTCTTCCCTTTTCAACAAATATTCAAAAACACATTTTCTGTCTTTGTTGGTGAGACTTCGATGCACTAACTTCAACTCTTCCGATCTAGTGGGCTTAGGTTTTCCAACCCCAAACACTAATTGATTCCAACATTTGATCACGTCATCGCGTCGGACATATTCCAATGTGGGCATAAAATACGTGGTGACGATGTCTTTCAATTCCACCGTGAGACACAAATGATCACTGCAAATAATTTTTTCTCCTCTCGACAACCAAGACATCTTTCACGCATCATGTAAGGAAATTGTTCTTTCACGCTGATCATGTAAGCTCTGCACAGCGCACTTCGAAGAAACCATGCTCTCAATTCCATGGAATCGTTCATTATAATTTTTATAGAAAAAAGTGTTTCTATTCTTACTATTTATTTTTTTTCTGTTATTTTGTTTTTAGTATTATTTTTTTTATATTTTTTTTCTCTTTTATATCTTTTACGCTTTTTTTAAATAATAACACATCTATTCTTCTCATCATCAAACGAATGAATGAATACTTCTCGTCTATTACGATCGTGTGTATTATTAGTGGAAAGAGATGACATTTTTTTTTTCGAAAGTTGGAGTTTATGACTCTCGTATTTCGATAGAACCATCATTTTTTCATCATCGTCGTCAGATTGATAGGGGAAATAATCGATAATGATTTTTAACCTTTCAGCAAATTTGATCCACGATCTATTTAATGTGAATGAGTGTAATCTGCAAATAAATTTGATACATTCACGAATAGATTTCTCAATATTTTCATCACCACCATGATCGAATATGTTACCTATGTTTTTCGCACAAAAAATTATATAACGATATTTCCCATAATTATAACATTCTACCAATGTCACATTGTATTTTAAAAGATCTAGAACATCTATAATCGTGTCATAATCTTGGTAAGACACATTTTCTTCACACTTCATCGTTTCGATATTTTTGAAATAGCTTCGATTTGTGAATATGAATAACAATATTAAAAAAAAACGTTTCGCACCAGATTAAAAGCGTATTGAGTATGATTTGTTCTGATTGAATTGTTTCTAATGCATACTCGTGTAAAGATTGTGAAAAATCTAAAAGCTTTTCAGAATACGAACGTCTTGTGAACACGTCTGTTGGAAGTTATTTTCTCTCCTTTTGTTTCATTTTTTTATATTTTCGTTTTTTTTATAGGAACATACCCAAAATGGGTATATTCTTAAATGGCGAATTCTGACCGAACAATAAACCCTTACCAAGTGGTTCCACATTCTCTCCAGTCTGCAGATAGAGACCGCCTCCGTGGAAAGCATTGCCACCTTTTCTTATGGGTCCTAGATACAATCCTTTACCTTCGACGTCTACGCGACACACAGCTCCTCCCTTCTTCAAAAATAGTCTGTTTCCCCTCTTCTTCAGAAACAATCTTCTACCCATTAATTTGTCCACTGCCAAACTAGCGAGTCCCGAAAGAGTTCCCACGCCCAGAGCTGGCAACACCGTCCTCATGAGAATGTGTAATGCTTCGGCAGTGAGTCCTGCCAATAGCGGTAAGAAACTGCCTTTCATTCTCAGACTGTATCTCAATTGAGTGGGACTCAATCTCACCATCCTTCCTGTTCGATTACGATTTTGCTTTCTCCATCCTTTTGCTTTGAGTTTTAGTCCAGGTGATTCGATCGCCACCGCCACTCGCCAGATCTTCGTAACTGAATTTAAATCTAACGCCCTCGCCTTGATGGCTCAATGCTCTGCAAAGTTTAGCTTTCTGTCCTTCGGTTATGTTCACGTTTTTAATGATTTATCGACTACTACTCATATTTGTTGCTGTTTTTTTTTCACTGGATTATAATTTTTTTTTTAATTAGAAATATTACAAGTTGGTGATTTTTTTTTTGTAATTATTATAAATGTTATAAGTTTTTTTGTTTTTTTTTAATTCTTATATAAATATATAAAAAATTTTTTTTTTTTAAATTATATTTATTTTATTTTTTTTCATATCTCTCTGATGTGAAATCCTTTAGTCACTCTCTCTCCGTGAAGATCTAACAGATCTCCATTCTGATCCGTCAACGTAGTTTCGTTGCTATACAACATGTCCAGGATCACAGGAAGATAGACGAGATTTCTAGGTCGCTCCACGATCTTGTAACCTGGAAAAACGTCCGGACAAAAAGAGTAGATCGTAGACTGAGTGCTACCATCGACATAACTTCCCGAGATCACATTGACATTCACTAAAATGCTATTGACCGCGAGAATGTCGATCATATTTTCGGATGCTGCATGACCTCGATACATCTTTTGATCGAATCACAACATCTTACCGATCGAATCTTCCGCGCTAAAATCTACTCGAAAATTATCTCCCAAGTCTAATATCGTCTGTAGAGTACTCATATTGGGAGCAATTCTTATCATATTGCCTCCGTGACAATCGGTCTTTCGGCTCGTCTGGATGTGATGGTTTAGATCGTCTATGTCGTAACTTCCTTTGGGAATTTGTATCTCGAACCAATCGAATCCGTTGGAATACTTGAATGCGTTATTCTTTTCAGTGACGTTGGGAAACGAATAGTAAGTCTCGAGATTAACCAACGCCATCTCGTATCTATTTTCCTTCTTCAATTTGATGGAAGGTTCGAATTTAGTCGTGAATCGAGTCATGTCGTAACTCACTACGATTTGAAAGGATTGTTTCGCAGCCGTATTCTCGACTATCTGTTCTAATAGATGATATTCTGATATTTTTATTATTATTATTTATATATATATTTTTTTATATTTTATCGATATTGTTTTTTTTATTTTCATCTCTATTATTATTAGGAATATAAAAAAATCGTCGAAACCACTTCGATATGTTCCGTTGTTAAATTCGCTAGTCAAATCGATCACCACGAAATTGTGAAGTCCTTTGTCCCACACCTTCTTACAAAATCTCCTGAATTCTTCCCTACTCATGTCATTGGCCACGTGAACTCCATAGATGTGATTGAGATTCTTGAGATCCTGACGAAAGAGACACAGAAAATTAGCATTCTCCCTTATCGTCTGTCTGGGCAGTCGAAAATAATTCTGAGACAAATAGAAACAATCCACATTGCTGTGACGTCCTCGAACGTAATACGATTCGCATCGATTCTGTCTCTCCAACAGTAGATCGTCGAAGATCATGAGATTCTTATTTTCCGACTTCAACTGTCTAGGATCGGGAACGTCGTTGGCATTCTCGTAAAGCTGACATTCCACGTTCGAACACTCCAGGTTTCTCTTGGTCAATTCTCTCGCCGCTCCTTCCAATATATTCGAAGTCTCGTGTCCTTCGAATTCGTCTCGATTGTCAAAGATTCTCAACATAATATCCTTAGGTAATTTACGCATCATACACTCTCGAAGTAATCTGTATTCCAGTTGAAAGAGACTCTTGCCAAAAACGAATAATCTGTCGTAATCCAACCAATCAGGTCGCAACAATAGATTCATCAAGAGATTGGTCTTTCTGCAATTCTATTTTCCCACTATTAGACCTCTTATTCTCTTGAGAAAGAACTCATCGTTCGATCTCTTGGTCATCATGTCATTCCAAGACATGTCTTTGATATTCATTTTTTTTTCTCTAGTTTGTTTTTTTACCATGTTTTGAATTAAGGGTTTTTTTCTAATTTTTTTTTATATTTTAATTTCTATTTTTATATATATCTTTATTAGTTGTTTTTATTATTTATAAATCACCTTCAATCCCGACCCTTTCGTCATTTTAGCCAAGTATTGTATCGGTACGACATCATCATAGAAATCTCTCCAACTTTTCGGTTCGATTCTCGATCGTTTGGCAGGTTGTGGAATTATCAATTTATTAATCAAAGTGTCGGCACCTCTCTTACCGGCTTCCGAAGCTATTCTACCGCTCGCTTCGGTCGCAGCTTTCTTACCCGCATCGATCGCCGTGTTCTTTCCGATTTTGAGAGCGCTCGACGCGATCTGTTTCGCGGCATCGCCGGTGAATTTACGGGTTAAAAATCGCATCATCGAATCGACGATGCCCGATCCGCCGTAGACGTAAGATCTAGCGTATCCTCTGTTATTTATCAGTAACATTTTTTTTAATTATTATTATTATTATTTTTTTTAAATATATATTTTTTTATTTACTTAATATTTTTGTTTTTTGTTTTTTCTTTTCTCTTACTATTTTATTATTTCAAACGATTCATCATCTTTTGATAATCCTTCTTAGTCAAGACCTTCTGCCTCAACAATTCGTCGCACACGCTCACTATCTCGTTATCCACTCCGGTGTTACCAGCCTCCCTGCTTGCCATCAACAATCTCAATCTCCCCAACAAGGCATCGGGATCGCGCGGAAGAAATATCGTGTCGGTCATTCCCTTCCCAATCGTCGATTTCACGAAATACTCGTTCGCCTTCCATATGGATTCCACCATGTGTTCCACTTGTAACCTCTCCTATCCTTCGGTCTCGTCTCTTTAGGATCGTACTTCTTCTTCATGGCGTGAGTCTAAACCAGAATGTCTCCATACTTTTTGTCATCCTCCTCGGTGTAATCGCCGGGTCTCTTTTGAGAGAGCAGAGTGTGCAATCCATCGGCCATTTCGTACCTGTTCGGACCGACGATCAAATAGCCGCCTTCAAACCATATTTGCATGTCACCATCGAAATCTTCATCACCTTCCTGACGAAACATCTGTAAATCTTATCTTTTTCTCTATTGTCGTCAGATCTGACGCTACTCGCATCGGTCTCGATCCTCTCCGGAGTGTCGAACAAACTTTTCGACGTAACACTACCGACTCTACTCGGATCGGTCTCGATTCCCGTCGGAACGAAATCGGAGAAAGTTCTCCGTGCTAAAGTACCAGGGTGCAAATCCATCCTCAGAGAACCTTCTTTTATGGGTCTCAATTCCTCCACGATCTCTTTCCAAGCTCGTTCCTGAACCTCGGTGACGGGACTGAACAACTTGGTAGCCTTTCGTCTCAATCCCATCTCTCCCAATCTTCTGGCCCTATCCTGTGCTTGAATATTCTCCTTACTCCGTATTAATTCGCGAACTTGCTCGTCCCTTCACTTCGAATCTCCGATGTGTAGAAACATTGTTTTTTTTTTTTTATTATTTATTTATTTTTTTTCTCTCTTTAATGGATGAAAACAGATATTTTTTTGGTATTCTTATTTATTATTAATGCTGTTTTATATACATATGTATTTTTTTATTACCATTCATCTTTTAACTTATAATATATATATATACACATTTTTCCAATCGCGATCCTCCTCGTCCATTTCCCAATCGGATCGTCGTTTCTCCTTCTTCCCATCGAGTCGAACGACGGAAAAAAAACCCAGTCCGACACGTCGTAGTATTTCCCGCGAGAAATTCCCAGTCCCGGATCGAGGTCCTTTGCGGCCTCGACACTGCCTTTTCGGGATTGTTCTCCGAGGCAAAATTTCCACCCCTATGGGGAAATCAGTGTTAAATCTGTCAAAAAAGGGGACCTATTAAAAACCCGGATTTTTATAAAATCCTCGACAAAAAGTGGTCCAGAAAGCTCAAATTCGAACATTTTCCTAAAAAATTCGGGATTTTCCTGGAAAAGTTAAATTATTTTTGGTAAAACCCAAAATTTTCGGGGAAAATTTGAATTTTTTTTTTAAAAATAGCCCAATTTTGCCCAAAATACCTCATTTTTTTTCTGGACCATCATATTTGTGGACCACCCCATCATGGTGGTCGGGAATCCGCTTTTATTCCCTACTGCCATCGAAGAAGGATATACCAAACAAACTGACCTCAACATTTTCTAAACATTCGTCGCCTGGGAATTGTAATCCAGAATTCGTTAAAATTATAAAAACAAGATATAGAAAACATCAGATTTACCTCTGACAATTTAGAGAACAATGAACCATTCTCTAAGGACGAGTTGAACGATTCTCTTTGCCTAAGGCAAACTACACTGCTACTGGACCGGATGACATACACTACCAACTTCTAAAACATCTTCTTAAACTTCACTTGAACTTTTATTATCAATTGTTAATGACAAATGGGTGATAAGTGACACTTAGTAACCCCTGGCGAAAGCAACAAGAATTTCCATTGCAAAACCTGATAAAGAGCACTGCAATCCAAACAATTACCGATCCATTATATTAACATGTTACCAGGAAAGAACATGTGGTTGCATTCTTCTTCGACTTGGAAAAAGCTTATGATACAATGTGTAAGTATGGAATTTCAAAAGATCTTTTCAACCCCTTGCTGAAAAGATCTTTTGAAATCCCATTCTTACACGTTGTATCATAAACTTTTTCCAGGTCAAAGAAGAATGCAACCACATGTTCTTTCCTGGTAACATGTTAATACAATGGATCGGTAATTGCATGAGTTGTTCTTTTTATAGAACATTTTTTAAAATATCGTCAATTTCAAGTTCGTATTGGAACTTCGTTATCTGATCCTCACGAGCAAGAATTGGCGTTCCCGGAGATTGTATTTCATCTGTTACCGTTTTTTTCTTTGAAAATTAATAGCATCATCGAAGCAATTGAGAATTTGGTAGATTCTTCAATATATGTTGATGACTTTTTAATCTGCAAAAGCAGTAAAAATATTAATGCCATCGAGAGCAAACTTCAGCTGTGCTTAAACAGCAACCACAAATGGGCTACGGAAAACGGTTTCTAGTTTTCGAAAACCAAAATCTCCTCGATTTTCGATAGATTGACGATCCTGTTTAATCCGGCGTCCACTTTGGTTTTCATTTCGTTCTCGCATCAATTATCTTTCGCTCTTTAACGCCTACGTATATCTTAGACACTGCGTCTTTGGGAGCCGTGGGTTCGGCTAGATTCGATATCTTATCCGAATTCGCATTCAATTCCAAATTCATAGTTTTATTGACATAACGCTCTCTCAGATACATACACGTGTTTTTTTTAACTACCCGGTCAATCACAGTCCTGTGAAAATTCGTTCCCGGGAATAGGGATTACACGCTACATGAAAAAAAACATGTTAAGTATCCACAAAATAATTTTAGGAAATGATATAATGACGTCCACTTTATCACTCTTCCAGTAACATGTATGACGTCTCTCAGCTCTGGGCAACTTTAACGCCAGTACTGACGTCACAAAGTCACATTTGGAAACGAATCTTGAAGATGATCAAGTGAGTACGATTATAAATTGTATATTTTTTTAACTATTAGGTGCACATGAAACCCATGCGATCATCGGAACGAATCCTGCATCATTTCCTGAACAAGATAGTTTAGCGCTGCTAGAGATAATTTTAGTCTTTTTTTTCAATGCACACACACGCTAAATAAGATTGCTACTGCTTTATATCTTATCAATATCGGGAATGGATTTATTTTCAGTGTGCGGTTGAGTCCTAAAAATCACCAAAGAAAGTAAGTGATGAGAAGTCACGTCTCTCACCACCTGTGGCACATAGCAGTGCAAGATCTCTAGCTACCAGGCAGATTACTAAAGGAATTCGATTAGAACCAGTCTAGCCCTTAAAATAACCGTCGTCTATATTTAGATTGACTGTTCTGGAATATTTTAGATGGCCGGTAAAGCGAACCTTTAGTAAAGTAAACGCTTGTTTAATAAGATTGTTATTGCAATGTATCTCATCAATATCGGGATTGATTTATTTTCAGTGGGCGGTCGAGTCCGAAAAATCGCCAAAGAATGTAAGTGATGAGATGTCCCGTCCAACATCACTTGTGGCACATAGTAATGCAAGTTCTACAGCCACCAGTCAAATTCCGTAAGGAATTCGCCTTGAACCAGTTTAGCCTTTAAAAAGTCCATCATCGATGTTAAGAGTCGCTGGTCTGGAATATTTTAGTTGGTCGGTAAAGCGAACCTATGGTTCGCTTTTCCGACCAACTGATATATTCCAGACGATTGAAACTAAAATATACCAACATTAATTTTCTTTGATTCAACTCAAGAAATGCTTCTGAATCGAAACTTGCTTTGACTAAACATTCTATGACACCACCGCGAGGACTGAATACTCACCACAGCCGTAGTTTTCTGATTATGTCGCTTAGGACCACCTGTTGTGTTAATATCCTGTTGTTTTCAGCGCGAACTAAATGCGCATTGATTGGAATATCTATAGGATACAAAAGAATATCTTCATATCTTTCTGAATAAATGTACATTACATTTCATCAGCAGTGGTCTGCGCGCAAGATATCGTGGAAAGGGAGTAAACAAACAACCCAGGCAACGACGGATTCATTACAGAGTTTGACTAGTGGTCTGAGAGCTTGATAGCAGTGATTTGATCGGACAATTTCGTGGGATATTTAACCATTTATTCAAGGCGAATATACACATTAAAATGTTCATTGTTTTGCCTACAAATTGCTTATTGCCCCCGGTAGGAACGGGCTCGTATCAATATGGTGCCATAAGCTGTGTGTGCAGGCCAAAAATTGAAAACGAAATGAAAATCAAAGGCGAATTTCGTGAATAGCGCTTCGTTACATAAAGTGTCAATACTTTCACCTCATCCCTCTTTCTCAATACAGTATAAAGTGCAGAGGCCTGCCCTTTCAATGTGCCAAGTTGTGAAAACATGTTCAAAAGATGCAATCTTTTGTACTTTGACATTTGGCAATTATTTACAGCGTGAATGGCCCATCAGAAAAGTGAAAAAATGCGACAGATCTCAAATCTTCACCCGTCCCCATTTTCAATGCAGATTGACTCTAGTAGGAGCTTAGCTTGGAAGCTATATGGGGAGATGGATCTTTTTTGTGGGAGGGGGGGGGGAGTGAGCGGGTTCTAGTAGTTTCATGCCGGAGGCATATCATAAAGATTGAGGTTCTGAGCAGGAGAAATATTTGGAGGTAGTGTCCCTCACGCGTTAAAGGGGTTGGGAGAATATTTTTCAAGAATTTCTTAGGGGCAGCCGACCCTCCACAAAAATACTCAAAATGGTGTGATTTGGAGTCAGTTCAAGGCTCAAAGGAACACGAATTTTCACGGAGCATCATCTGTAATTTCATGCTGTCCGTTCAGTATTCAGTATTTTCAACTTTGGGAAGACTCCTCAGATTTCCTCATGGCTACGACACTGGGCTGTAGTGAGCTAAAGGTTACGCATTAGTCATAGCCATAGCCATCCAACGCTATTCACAAAAATTGCCATTCGAATTTTATTGCTTTTTAAATTTTTGTCTCCAAAATAATAGCTGATGAACCCTCATTATACCTCATTCCAAGCTTGGTTTTCGTGGCAAAAAGTCTAAATTGTTTGTTATTGAAGAAATGTTTTGGAAGTGTCGTCTCCTGATCCAATTCGGTAATGGATTAAACACTATATCAGTGGATTGAAACATTGTCATCTAAAATAATACAGATATCCAAAGGTATTTTACTTTTAATTTTCAAAAAGCTATCCAAAACAAAATGCCCCCTTTGACATATCGAAAAGTACAGTTGGAATTACATATAGGTTCCAAAATCTGTAAACATTTCTAAAAAGGACAGCATTTGCCTGACCCCATTGCACAATGTTAGATCCCACATTAAACATCATTTAAACATCATCAGTACTGTATTCTTTATATTTCCAGCGTTGTTGCAGTAGCAGACGATCGGTAAATAGAACTTGAATAAATGATACAAAATATGGGTGGAACAGGAAGTAAATCAAAACAGAACGTAGCGCAAATTGCCAGCGCTACTATATCAGAAGTAACAAGTCCAGCACAACAATCCAGTACACATGCGCAAATGGAAACATTGGAGGTAAGCTAAACACCAGTTAGGCGAAGTCTATGAGGGTGCAGCAATTCCTGGCTATCGGGTATAAGGCTAAATAAAAACACCCAATTTACATTGCGAAATCTATCTGCATTCTTGACCGGAAGTACTATGGACGCAGGTGGTCAGACATCGAGAAAGAAAAAGAGTAGATTCCAGAAAGCTGTACGTGCAACCCCCACCACCTTCGTTCACAGGCATGTAACATGATTTCACAATGGCGTCTGACACTTAAGGGCCTGAATATTTTTGTATACTTTTGCAACACTTTGTCTACATCATGTGGCTTTGTAGTTGTTTCCAGGCAAGTATTGGCTACCTATAAAGGAAGCCAAGACTTGCCTAGATAGTAGTGTCATGGTACGTAGAATGTGACTTACAAGTGTATCTAAATAAGGGCACCCGTTTTGTTACTGTAATAAATGATCAAACTCGGAAATTAAGGACATGCAGATATGGCAATACACAGGCATTCTGATATATTTCTGAAGGCGAAATACAATGGATTTATATATATGTACTGAGTCAAAAAAGAAAGTATAATAAACTTTGAGGAGCAATTGTTTTAGTATTATCGACTTTAATCCCAAACAAATTATTGTAAATTCATATTTCGAGTCTAGCTGTATGAATTTGCATAATTTCATGTTGTTTCTGTTGCCAGCGTCACGTCAGGACGTCGCAATTAAGACATGGAGTGAAATGAAAAGTTCACACACGCAGTCAATAGCGAGTATGTCCAGCGTTTGCCTCTTGGATGGCAAGACATCGATGGCGCATGGACCTGATAAGTCTCTGGATGTCACCTTGTGGTATTGCATTCCAATCCTGCCTTAGAACATTACGCAAATCGCCTAAAGTATGAAGATCATGAAGTCGTACCCGACGGTCCAATTGATCCCAAAGATGCTCGATTGGCGACAAATCTGGCGACAGTGAGGGCCAGGGAAGAAGTTAGATGCTCTGCTTCTCAAGAAAGTCACGACAGATACGCACCATGTGACATCGGGCATAGTCTTGCTGGAATAACTGCAATCCGACGTTAGCGTTGAATAGCGGGACAACTGCTACGTTAAGAATTTCGTCCCTATATCGCTGCCCATTCAGATTACCATCGATGAAGATCAACTACGTTAGATGGTGCAAGGACATTCCTGCCAAAACCATTACATTACCCACCCCCGCCGAAACGGTCGCATTCCCGCACGCAGGCATCAGAAAACCATTATCCTCGTCGGCGATACACTCTTGCCCTACCATCAGTGCGCCGTAGACAAAATCGTTATTCATCACTAAAAAGAACTCTTCTCCAACGCTGCTGAGTTCAGCGTACACGATGGCGTACCCCATTCCATTCTGACGGTACGATGACGTTGGGTAAGGATTGGTCCGCGGTATGGACGCCTACTTCAGATGCCGTGTTCAGCGAGTGTCTCTGAACTCAGCAGCGAGCCCATCTGGAGGTATCCCAGCCTCATGCATACCACTGGCACGCAACCTCTGATTTTCGGTTAACCTTGGCATTTTTTAAAATGTCGGAAGACAAAAACTAGCGTGTTTTCACAATAACCCAGGCTCTCTAGCACAACATAACACAAAGAAAATCGTCGGTCATCCATTCAATTTGACATTCTCGGGTAGCACGTGCTATTTTGAAATCCGTAGTCTTCTTGTACACAAACATGTAACACCAGGACTATTATATGTTATTCTTGATGCTAGTTTTTCACATTTGTTTCTATTATACTTTCTGTTTTGACTCAGTATATAAACTATTCAAAAAAGGGGGATATTAAAACTGATGGTGATATTTTCGGAAAATGGTATTGGGTACGCGTGATTGGACACATCAATATGTTACCACGTTTAGTGTGGTGCATGAATGTCACCGGCCCACGTCGTGCAGGTTTTTCGCACGAGCTCTGCGTTAATGTGGGGTACGTTTTGAAATTTTCATTTATATTGGATGGGCTTTTTGGAGGTCTCACCGTTCTTTTCTTGTTATAAACTCGTTCATCAATAGTTTCTGGTCGAAACGTATCTTTTAAGGTATGCGAAGACTGACACGTGACGAACGTTTACGTGCCGTTGGTATGTTGGAAGCTGGCAACAGACAGTATGCAGTGGCTCAAATTCCCAACGTTACTCAATTGGAGATTAGCAGTCTACCGACAGATAGGCAATATTGATGACAGATGTCGGTCAGGCAGCCCAAGGGCAACGACTGATAACCAGGATCGTTTCATCCGAACCTCAGCATTACGTAACCGCCATCAAAGAGCCTCATAAATTAGACAGCAGCTGCACCGAGCGACAGATGTGCGAGTCAGTGATCAGACTATCCCAAATCACCTACACAGCTGGAATTAGTACGCTCGACGACCTCGAATAATTATTGGTGTGGAGCACGACAGCGCTGGGACAATCGTTGGTGGAGCAACGTCATGTTTTCCGATGAATCGGGGTTCACTCTCGACTTCCACGACAGGCGAAACAGAGAGTGGCGGTGCGGCGGCGGAACGATCGATACCATGACGTATCCGTTAGGCAGCACTATCGTTTTTGTGGTGATCGGTTATAGTGTGGGGAGGCATAACCATGACAAGCAGAACAGCATTACATGTCACCCAATGGCGTGTCACAGGGGAGTACTACCGTGACAACATGTTAATAACACACGTGGTGCCATTTGCGCGACGTCACGGCCGTCGATTCATTTTCCAAGATGACAGTGCAAGAGCACACAGGGCCCAGAGTTCCTCCAGGAGCAGAACATCACTACACTGCCTTGGCTAGCACTAAGTCCAGACAATTCACCTATCGCGAACGTCTGGCATATGCGTGGCAGGCGCCTACAACAACGCAACTGTCCCTACCAATATCCAGGAACTCGCCGCTGCACTGCACGAAGAATGAAATAACATCAGCCAAGCTGATATTGGACGTTTGGTGAGGAGTATGCCACGTCGGATCCGCGCTTGTCTCCCAAACCAAGGAGGATTTACAAGGTATTAAGGTCTTGGACTGATTGTGGTAAATTCTCTGACTGACCGTCCATGTCTTCTCCACAGCACAGTGCGTGGAATGTTTGCTTGTCAGACACCCAATTATCTCTGAAATCATTTACTATATGCCACAGTCCAATGCCACAACAGTCTTTTTGATGAAAATATAAATATAAATATATTTCTTCACATATCTCACTTTTATCAAATATCGCCTACTTTTTTTGAATAGTATATATAAATGCACTTCGCTTTCAAAAATATATCAGAAATGCCTGTGCATTGCCATACCTACATGTCCTTGTATTCCGAATAAATATATATGTATAAATCCATTGCATTTCGCCTTCAGGCGGTTGGTCTATTTTTTCTTCTTCTGTCATTTTCAACTCAAAGGATAACCTTCGGATTGAAAGATAGTTGAGTGAAAGAATCAAATTTGCTGGTATATGACTATAATATGTGAGGTCATATGAACGCACGCCAAGCTTTAACATTTGACCATTTTCGCGAGGATCGGTTTGGACGCAACCAGTACGTATTCCATAGTAAAAAAAAACATGTTTATATATTTACTAAAGCTTCGCCCTTAAAGATCTAATTCCAAATTTGGCGAGTTTCTCGTATGTCATATACATGTTTTAAGATACAGGCTTTCGGTGGGCTTGCTGAGAGAACTATAGTACCTTGGCAGTGGTTTATAGTGAAGTCTTGGCTGCTATTGTAAGCAGCCAGGGCTTCACTAGACACCACTGCTAAGTCGAAGTGTTACTGTATTATTTAGGTACAGAAACAAGTAGAATTCGCCAGGCCTTCAGGGACACTTTCAGAATCTTTGACTAGATTCTGTCAATTTTGATTCTCGCATAACTAAAGACCTACACGTTGTCAATTGTTTTGAGTGTATTAATTGGAGCTCCCTTTACCCCCCCCCCCCCCCCAAAAAAAAAAGAAAAAAAAAGAAACAACAACAAAAAAAAAGCAGCAACAACAACAAACAATGATGTAGAACTATGAATTCAGCTGCTGCTGCGTGCATGTATAAAATAGTAATTGTAAAATTATCTAACATCATGTGGGATAACACCAGGGTATATTAATAACCAAAAAGCAGAGGCACTCGGGAAATTTCTAAAGCGGGAGAGAACTTATCACCTTGTTGGAAAAAATCTGGTCACGACCAAGTCTCAGATAAATCGGCGGTCAGGTGGTTGCACAGGGATGGAGGTTAGTAAAACCTACGCCTTCTACATTATAGATACCGTTTAAGGTATCAAGTAACGGTTCGACGGCTGTCGCTCTGCATATTATAACTTATGGAGCCAAGTTTCTTTGGCCTTGGTCTTCGGAAGGCTCAAATCAATCCCAAGTAGTTCAACACAAATGGGAACTTTCCTCCATTATTTATTTTACACCACGAGTTACTTTTCCGGAAGAAGGATGGGCATGCACATGCATCTAGAACTCTCTACCCGGGTAACAGAGACATTTTGCCAAATGTAGCATTCAAATAAGAATAAGCATTTTAACTGTTACCCTTCCTCATCGGCACCATACAATGGATATACAGTTAAAACTAGAAGTCCTGTCATGAACTGTGCGCTTATCTAGGCTTAATTACGCGTAGTAATTGCGCGCAATTGCCATATCGAATTGCATCCAAAGCACGGTAGGTTCTCCTGGTTACTCATAGCAAACACAGAAAATGTTTCTGCCAATGCACCTCCGGGTTACCTGCTTGTGCACAGTCCATGTGTACAGAATTGGATAGCCTTACTATGGTCATAACGCGTATATTAACGCGCAGATCGACGTGCTATTTGTGCGCACTTCATGACAGGACTTCTAGTTTTAACTGTAATGATAGACAGCACAATCTTTTCCTAACAAGAGTTGAGGAAGTACCATATTCCCGTATTCTGCTTGGCACGAATAGCAAGAGCGTCGCTGGATGAAATATATAGGAAGGCAAGTTCCAGAGTGTAACGATGCAAAACGTTCAGGCGGAGGTTTTGGAGTCCTTCGTTTCTTGATTACAGGTGATCTGAAATACGACTTTCTGCGTTTTTTGCAGAATCTAAATGAACGAATGAGATAATCAGGAGTCTCTCTGTTCAGTACATCGCTTATTACAAGATCAAAAGCACTTATTGTTCAAGACAACTCATGCTTTGACTTAAATTATATTGAGGGTTTCTCAATTTAAAAAAGGATCGCCATGCACTCACCCGTTCATATCGAAATTTTCAAAACGAGTTTAGTAAATTAGGCCTGGGCCGAGCTTTAAGTGAGCGAGCTTTAGCGAGGTTCAGACCCAATTTACTGGACCACTGGATGAAGGCAAAATTCAGCGGCTAAATGCAACAAAATTACACACACACACATATATATATATATATATAGGATGAAAGACTCTGACGCCGATGGGGATCGAACCACTGCCTTGACGAGTACATTTCTGCGGCACCAAAACGAAACTGGACTAGCGCCATAGACCACTCGGCTACCGACAATCCCCCAAAAAGGCATGCTAGCAGGTCGATCGTCCATGGAACTGGCACAGTCCACACGCAATTACTCGGTATCCCCCAGAATTAGCTGTTTTACAATGAATTATACCAGGTAATGCAGATGAAATCAGTGAGAATCAATCCCTTTTTCAAATTTCCTGCTTGAGGTATAGAATACAGAATTCAGCACTTCTGTTATGCATTTAGGATGAAAGACTCTGGCGCCGATGGGGTTCGAACCACTGCCTTGACAAGAATACATTTCTGCCGACTGCAGCTGCACCGAGCGACAGATATGCGAGTCAGTGATCGGCCACTGATCATTGACTCGCATATCTGTCGCTCGGTGCAGCTGCTGTCCAGTGTATGAGGCAGTAAATAGGATGGCAGGTTCCAGAGTGTAACGATGCAAAAAAGGTAACGATGCAAAAAGTTCAGACGAAACGATGCAAAAATCACATATGTAATACATTAACCACGAGCATTCAATGTAATTGAACATAATTCAATGTTATTCAATGTTCTTAGCATTATTGAATGCTCGTAATTCTACAAATTTTGCGCGTTATAACGAGAAATATATCTTAACTTGTTATCACGCAAAGAAGATATGATAGGGTATTCCTTGTCCATAATGTACACTTGAATACAGTGAACAACGTGAAATGCGGAACATATCTTTACTTGTTGCCACCCAAAGAAGAGATGAAGCGGCGATTTTATAAATGGGTTCGTGATTAGGAGCTCGGCAGGCCACTTACCAAGTAATAAATCGACCTGCAAGACGTACGCGTATCTCGATCAATTTTATAATTCCCGTTTAACAATTACGATAAGCGTGACGCTAAACTTTACGCTCACATAATGCGATACACATTGGTATGGCACGTAACGTAACGGAATAAGAATTAGTCAAAAATGAAAGCCCGTTAGAAGGAAGTAATCTCCCGAGCATGACGGAAAATTACCGAAGTTGTATATATATATATATATTTCAGAAATTCCTGTGCATTGCCACATTTGCATCTCCTCAAATTTAAAGGCCTCATTCCGAGTTTGATAACTTCTTACAGCAAGAAAATAGTTGCCCTAACATGTAGTCTTTACCCAACGCAGACGATTTCAAAATTTATTATTTTAAATATAATTTTTTAAATTTTTTCAAACAATTTCAACAAAACCATATCATGTGACCCCTCTTTGGAACGAGCTCTTCGAGCTCTTTCCGAAGAGGGGTCACATGATATGGTTTTGTTGAAATGTTTCGAAAAATAATATTTTTTCAGCTGCTGAATTTGCATATTGCGCGGGCGGATGCGGGCGATTCGTTGGGTAAAGGGTTAAGACAGATTACAAAATGAGCTCAGTAAATTAGGTCTGGACCGAGCTTTAACGAGGTCCGGACCTAATTTACTAGACGACTCTTGTAAATGTCGATATAAACTGGAACAAGCTGAAGATTTTATTTTTTTATATGATCCAAAAACCAAGAAAATACTAGAACGAGAAACAAGCAGCGGCTTTTATAATGCGATTACGTTACGACTTGAGATGTTTTGTTTCTCCGCAGTGTCCGTATTAGGATATAGTTCCCGAGGAAGAAACGATTGCGATGTATTTAATGACATAAATTTAACGAAATGTGTTCCAAATAAATATCAACTACTTCGCAGACAACAAAACGTCCCTTGAGCTCCAATGCGTTCTATGTGCCCAGAGGCACACAGTACACATTGGAACTCCCTGGACGAAATGTTTATCACTCCTCTTCCCTCAATCTGAATCTACAATTATTCTCCTGCGCTTGATGGACCGTTCGTTACAATTTTAATGAATGAGTTTAATAATCGGAGAATAAATCTGTGTCGTAGACAATCCTCTTTTCAAAGAGGAGAAGGAGACGAAATTCTAATTCTGCACGTCGCTGTATCAAATGCCTTGTTCCATAACTTTGCTCCTTACATGTTCCTCTGTGATTCTGGTTTCCACAGATAGAACAAGTCAAGCATTACACAATATTATATAATCACGGTGAACGTAGGAATGCTTATAACATAATATATGGTATAAATGTTTCCATTTCAGATCCTCAGGAATTGCTTGAAGCATTTACCCACGCCACGTCGTGGTGAAATAAAAACAATATCACTCTTGGCGTTGGCTCAAGAAGCGGAAACAAATAACTATGAAGAAGGAGATTTCATTTTAAGGAAAGGTACATATCCACTCAGACTCTCAAAGCACTCATTGCAATCTATCGAAAAAGTTTCCCTTATCTTTTCACGCAAGTTAGCCGTCCATTAAAAGCATCAAAATTTGTAAATTAATTGATCATGCAAATAGTTCGGTCAATCAAGTCAAATTATACCCCAACCTCCGAGAAATTGCTTTATAAATGTTTGTATTGTTTTGGGGCAGGAATTAGTGTGCAAAATAACAATATAAAAATTCCCATTAATCCTAACACGGGAAAATGGTTATTTGGGGGAAAAACATTGAAAAATTCAAGAAAATCAGCGAAAATTGGAATTTGCTCAATACTCGTTAAGGTGCTATATAAGTAATAGAATTTTGTTTATTTTGAACCTATCTCTGATATTCCTTAAATACAAATTAAATATACACAAATTATACATCAAAATGGATGTTGAGATGTACAGAACACGACGAAGCACATATGTAATCAACTGATAGAGTTGACCTCAGGCACCACTGGTTCCTGGAAATCTGCTATCTTATTCGTATCAGAACTGATAATAAAATACTCTCCCAAAAACGAAAGTGTGCATGCTAAAAAATAACACTAAAAAAGATATATATCATTTTCATTCATGGAAATATTATTCAATCACAGATGAATCAATTTGTGATCAACACGAGAAATTTCATTACGCTACGACGAATACTCTTGGTGCCATGGAGAGTCAAAGACACTAAGGGTCAAACACAAAAGTCACACACTCAATATCTGGTATGACCTCCGTCTGCATAGACTATTGCTGTGCATCTACGCCTCATGGAAGCGAACAAGTTAGCATGGAAGTGTTGTGGGATGTTGCTCCATATTCTGATAGGCTGTCTTTGGAGTTCCACAAGCGTTGACGGTGCATGGTGAAGCCGGCGTAGCTGACGTTTCATTTCGTCCCATACGTGCTCAATGGGTGAGATATCGGGCGAATTTGCGGGCCAGGGACGAACATCCACTTGTTGTTGCTGCAGATACTGTTGAACAACACGAGCTGCGTGGGGTCGGGCGTTGTCCTGCTGTAGAATGACGCCGGGGCCGTGACGTTGCAGAAATGGGACAACAACAGGTGTAAGCACTTCATCACCATATCTGGCTGCATTGAGATTGCCATCAATAATGACCAGCTCAGTTCTGTTACGGACAGTGATGCCACCCCACACCATGAGAGACCCTCTCCCATAACGGTTTCGCTCCACGACACATGGATCTGCGTAGCGTTCGTTTCGACGTCTGTACACTCTCTGGTGGCCATCTGATGATGAAAGATGGAAACGACATTCATAATAAAACACGTCGCCACCAGTGTAAGGGATGCCTGAGATGTTGTCTGCACCACTGCAGTCGAGCACGACGATGACGTAACGTCAAAATCGGACGAATTGCAGGTCTTCGAGGACGTAAGCCGTATTCTCTCAGCCGGTTGATTAATGTTTGAGGATGTATCCGTCTCAGGTTAGGGATGTTCCTGGCTGTCGTCGTTGCCGTTTGTTGCCGGTTCCGGAGATGGACGACACGGATATACCGATCTTGTGCAGGGGTGGTAACTCGGGGTCTCCCGGAGCGTGGTCGGTCTCGAACGTCATCATGTTGTGCATGTCGATGGACTAGCTTGTCTACATTGTTACAGTGGCAGTTCAAATGCTGGGCAACCTCTCGGTGTGTTCTGCCAGCTCTAATCATACCCAGGGCAAGGAGACGTTGATTGATTGTCAATCTTGGCATGCTAATGTGGAGTCGTTTTAACAGCACCGCAAGTTTGAATATGAACGATAGAAAGGCCTTACTTTAGTTTTTAAATACCCAAGTATTCACACTGCTGCATGAATTTTCAGTCTCTCCACGTCCAAAACATGCCTTTTCACAAACGTGCAGCACGTCATTTAACGTTAATGCAATTTTAACGGAGAAAGCTGTTTTTGTGTTCAATATGACTTATTCATGAACAGGTTACCACTCTTTACACCTACGAAATTATTTTTTTGGAGTTTGATCAATTTCTGCAATGCACACTTTCTTTTTTGGGCGAGTATATAATATTTCCGGAGAACAAGTTGTGGTCAAATGTGCTTCACATATCCAAGAACAAAGATAGGATTCAAAACACTTTAGAATGCAGTGATAGTACTGCGTTTAGAAAAAGGATAACACTGTCTGCATTTTTCATTGAAGATAGATTCCATGGACATGCGCAAATCACTCGATACCACGAATTTCCATCGAAAACCAAAATCGTAATTCTAAGAAATTTCAACAGGTGTCATGATACCTTGCACAGAATATGGCAACTGTGAATTCTCTATATAATAATAGCATGCTGTATTAAGGCGATCTTTCTCATTATTTGATTTTAGACGGCGTTGTTTTTCGATGCTTTTTCCGTCCAATTACGATGTCCAGAAATCGAAGGTAAAACCAATTGTAAACAAAGCCACCAGCATTAGAATTTACACACATGCATCTCTGTCGCTGTGTTTTAGGGATTGTGATGCCCTAGCTTTGTTCTTGGATATGTGAAGCACATTTGGCCACAAGTTTTTCTCGTGAAATATTATTGTATTATCAGTTCTGGTACGAATACGCTAGCAGACTTCCAGGAACCAGCGGTGCCTGATGTCAACTCTTTGAGTTGATTACATACGTGTTTCGTGTTCTGTACATCTGAACCTTCATTTTGTTGTATAATTTTTGTGTATTTAATTTGAATTCAAAGAATATCAGAGGTGGAAATTTCAAAATAAATAAAATTCTATTACTTATATAGCATTTTAAAAGAGTTCAAACAACACTCATTTCCGTGGTACTTAGATCAAAATAACCAGTGACCATTCACCTGTACCAAAGTCCTTGCTAAAGGTGGAAAGATGTATCTGTGCCGCAGGTTGTGAGATGTCAAGGTTTAGTTGCCAAACAACAGACTCACCTGTTGAAATGCGTGTGGGGGAAATGCCAGGAAAATAATAACTGCTGCAATGTCAATGCAGATAATCTGGAAATTTGGTTTCTCATAGCGGCAAAATCATTTATCAGATCTCCAAATTAGCTGCATTGACATTGCAGCAGTTATTTTATATTTATTATTTATATCTGACATTGATATATACATGTAACGGTAATTTTTAAAACATGTTTACCCCCAAAATCACATTTTTTAGCTCAGCTTGATAACGTCAAGTATGAGCTATTGAGATGGGTTGCGACCCGTTGTCCGTCTCAGACCGAGCGTCCGTCCGTCCGTCCGTCTGTCCGTCCGTACTTTTCTTTGTCCGTCCACAATTTCTCTAGCACATCCTACAGGCCGCGGTTCTCACCCGATCAGTTCCAAATGTCACACGAGGCCTTAGGGCACTGTATAGATGAGAGCTATCAATTTGTTTTCTGAATTTTGTTGAAAAACATGGCCACCAGTGGCCAACTTAGATTTGGCATATACATTATCAACAATTCCATTGGCACACCCTACATGCCACATATCTCAACCGATCTTTCTCGACTTTTATATGTAGCTTTGATGTGATGTCGAGATGGGAGCTATCGAGCTTTTCCGAATTGTGTTGAAAAATATGGCCGCCAGCAGCCATCTTGGATTTGGCGCATAAATTTTCTACAATTCAGTTAATACACGCCACAGGTCACATCACTCACTCGGTCTTTTTCAGATTCCATATGTAGCTTTGGTGTGACGTTTTATCTGTAGCAACTTGATTAAATGAGTTGGCATTACTTGAGCATTCTGTTTAATTTAGTCCCGTCTTGGGCAAGTTGAGCTGCAGTGTCATTGAAACTTTAATTTTTCTACCATTTTCTACCATTTATTTGGAGTTTAAGAGAGGTATTTAGTGTATAATACGATGACAGTGTTTGTGGTTGGAACTATTTGAATGAGTAGTGATGAAATTCCAATTTTTGAACATTTTATTTATTTTTTCACAATTTTCATCCAAAAATTACACATTTTCTTGTGTTCAGTAATTGGGATTTCAAGTATAATATTGTACACAGTTATTTCGATCACGGAAATTACTGTTGTTTGAAATCATTTAATGAGTATTGAGCAAATTCCAATTTTCCCTGATTTTATTGAATTGTTCATTGTTTTCACCCCAAAATAACCATTTTCTCGTGATGGGATTAATGGGGATTTTTCAGTTGTTATTTTGCATACTAATTCCTGTCTCAAAACAATACAAACATTTGTATAGAAATTTCTTGGCGGTTGGGGTATGATTTGACTATTTTTATTTTCTCGCGAAGAAATAAATCATCAAAAACATAATTTCCCGTTGTGGCACTTTT